>OZ005657.1:183479051-183931551 GCA_963930645.1 Salticus scenicus
TCACTTAGTTATAACATTATAGATACATCCCACAAAAATAAATGACAATTGGTATCATATTTAAATAATAAGACGTCTGGGCTGTGGTGGCAGTTTTTCTCCTTATGCTCTGGTAGCGAAAGGGTTAAATAATGTTAACAGAACCCACATGTATTGTTCTTCAAAAAGTCATTTTTTCACATTCATCATTGTAAAATTTTTCTTCTGACCGAAATGAAATTGAAAATCAAGTGATTCCATATGGCATTCAAATGGAATTACTTCTTTTATCCTAAAATAACTCTTTCCCTCTTCCACGGAGGATCAAAATTGTGATGGCATGTCTCTGGACCATTCTTAATGGTGAGTCCCAGACCATCGCCATTTGCCCATATTGCAGCACTAGTGCGATGTAAAACTCAACCAACCTCAACTATTCACCCTTATGCTGTTTTAGGTGAAGAACAGGGACTGTGCAGATATTGTATCATGTGTCTATGAATTACTGAATACGGATGCTGTGTTGTTGCTTGGAGAATAAGTTATTCTACTTTGTGTAAAGAGGAGAATTGATGCATCCAGTAAGGCCAGCTACAACATTTTTTCACATTTCTGAGTCTGAGCTTATGTCAGTGCCAAGCAAGTTTGACGTAATTACGACATTTGAAATGCACAAATTTTTTTATATGTACATGAAATTACAGAAAAGAGAAAATGTTATAAATCTGGAAAATCCTCGTTTAATTTATAAAATGAAAGAAAAAATCTAACATAAAATAACTGGTTTTAAAAATAAATATTACTTAATGTTCTACAACTTTGATTTATTTCTTTCATAGTTTAGAGAGTAACAAATTAGATTTTATTAGTAATATACTATATATATTGCATGCACTATTTCAAAAACATTGTTTTATTCATGATTTGACATTAGCCCGTATGCATAATTTTCTCGCTTTCATCTTTTTTTTTTTTTTTTTTTTTTTCCCACGCACCCCATGAAAAACAATGGATTGAGGTTCTACAGTACTAAAATTTTTCTGTAATGTTACATTTTAACCTTAATTATTTCATTATATTAAAATTAGTTTTCAATTTGGAGATTTTGCATGTTTCACTAGTATTTTATTAATTTCACACTAAATTTCTTTTTTTTTTTTTTTTTTATGTAATTAATTAAATACAATTTTAATATAAAAGTAATTTAAAGGTTTTTGTAACTATATTTATTTTTTAAAAATGTGTTTTATTCATATGATCTAGAAGTTTTGTTTACAAGAATTTTATGTATTTATTTATTCCTTCTTTTTTTTTTTTTTTTTTTTAAATCAGAATATTGTAATTTAGACTTATAAAAATAATTATAGAATATTTTAAATGATTATTTCTTAAAATGATAGATGATAGTGCAGTAAATAATTTTGCACAAATATCAGGTAAAAATTTATTATGTATGAAATGCATTAACTATAGTGAATATACATGTATGTTTATATATATCGCACCTTGGCAAGAAAAGTGACGCAACTGAGAAATGCAATATTTGAGAAAAACCAACTTAGATAACTATAAAGCACTGACTAACTTATAGTAAAACTGATACAACTGTTTTTTTGGGTGGACAATGTTTGAGATAGAGATGCGATGCTTTTTATGTTCATCGAGGTACTTAATGAACACATATTTTAATATTAACTTTAAAATTACCTTTTTTTTGACTTGCGTCACATTTTTGTTGAGTTGTGATACATATGTGTGTGTATGTATAAAGTTGAGAATTTTAGATCCTTATAAAATTTAGCATTTAAGAAATACATTATTAATACCAACACCATTCAAATAAAAATTTAATTTTCATAAAATTTTGGAGTGGAAGGCTGATTTTTTGTACTAACTATGTGAAAAATGCCAGAACCGGGAACCGAACCCGGGCCTTCCACTTTACGTGCGGATGCTCAAACCATTGAGCTACCCTGGCTGATTACCATCTAGGCATTTCTCACATAACATTCGTTGGCAAAGTCACCGAGTCTGTAAACACAGCTATATCAAGTGACATTAATATTCATGGCACAACTCCAATAGACCACGAAATTTTAATTTAATTTAGAAATTTATAAAAAAAATATTATTAAATTTCTAAATAAAAATAAAAATTTAAATCAAGTGAGATATTTATTTATATATACATATATATGCATCACTTTATATATATAAAGAGAGAAAGAGATGGATAGATAAGAAAAAAAAAGAAAAGCATTTTATTAAATCTGTGTCCCCCTGGACTGTTTGTCTGGATCCGCTCCTGCGATAAATGAACTTTTTCCAACAATTATTCTATTATATATTATCTAATACAGCATAATAGTTTTTTCCCCCCTTAACCGTGTCATTTGACAGATGTATTAAGCTAAGACCCTTGGTAGTGTTTTCACCAATCACTGCAGAAACCATTATGTTTGCTGCAGACATTTATCTGTTTCTAACCGACAATATAAGGTTTTATAGTTTTTACAAAGAGTTGAGAAATTTTAAATACTGGACTCACAAAAAATTTGTTGTTGGATTCAGATGTAGCACTTTTGCTACACTCTTGCTACCCAAAAATTTATTGTTCTGTAATTCTAGAGAAATCAAATGCTCTTTTAAGAATACTGTTTTGAAATAAGTAGTAATTCCTAGACCACCTTTAGTCTAGGAATAGATCAAAAGTGGAGTAATCAACTAAAATCAAAGATGAAAAGCGATTTAGAAGCCATCAAGATTGCTCTGATGTTGGCAGGGGCTTCAACTGAAAAGCTCATCAAGAACTTTTGAAGGTATTTTAAAATTTCAAAATGTTTTCAATAAAATTGCTGAGTTAAACAAAGAGCAATACTATAAACATTACCTTGATCATTACGAGATCGTTCAACAGCCATGCTAGCAACCCTCCACTCTTGTAATTCTGGAGAGGGAATTAGACCAGCAGTTGTTTCAGAATTTTCTTTTCTCGCTTGCCACCAATTATGGTCATCTTTGCTAATAACTTGTAAAATGTCCCCAGTTTTAAACTTTATTCCAGCTTGTGGACATGGAATGAGATCATCTTTTTTAGGATCATAATCAAACTGGGCACGAACAAATATCTAGGAATAAGAGAAAAATAAAATTTCCAGACATAGCAATAGCCTTTAGAAAAATACAATACTGTGGTATGATTTTTCTCATTTATTATAATAAATTGTTTTTCAATTTAAATCTTTTTGTAATTTAATTATTATTTTCAAATATAAATTTTACTGGAAAATAATATAGTAGTTACTACCTTAAAAAAACTTTATTTATTTACTTATTATCAGTGGCAACTCATGCAAATTTTCACAGGTGGAGCCCGACCCATCGTATGATATGTTATTTGACTACATTATACTATTCATTATTCAAACATGAAAACAAATATTGTTAATGTTGGATGTAAAACAAAATTTTGGAAAAAAAATGTTTTTGATGGCGAATCTTAAATGTAAGATTATGGAAAAAAAAACTACATAAAATTATTAAAAAAATTAAAATTTTATGATTATAATTGCAAAATTCTGTAATGTTCTGACCAATGGAACCTCAAAATATCTGGAAGCTGGTACATGGGAATTTCCAAGTTTGATACAAGGTTGCTTTCGTCGATATACACATTCGGAGTTTTCCATGGTTTTTTCCGAAACTCGCAAAAATAAGGGCTATGTAACACTTAGAAAGACTCTTTACAGTGAGTACACCACTCAGGTCTAGGACCCTCTTTTAGTCAACTGGCTTTAATCCTAACACTACACACCATTAAAATTTAAACTCAAATGTCTCAGCATGTAATATTATTTAGCTTGAGGTAATTATATCCCTAAATCTTTTAATTATAGAATTTCAAATGTTATATTCAGGTTTTTTATCTCAAATAAATAAATAAAACTAGTATTGCCCAGTGGCCGAAACTCTACCACTTTTTTGCAAAGCAAAGTAATTACCTTCTCCGAAATGGAATTAAATTACAACACAGCTGCGCCAATTGTTTGTCAATATGCACTCAAACTGAATCAGCAGAGTTTTACTTAATATATTTCTCTAAAGGCCTTATCAGGCAAAACAACTTTTGAAACAACCAATTTTTGAGCCAACTTTAGCACCGATTTTTCCTCGGCAAAAACACTGTACAGGTTACTACAGACGGATGAAAAGTTGGATGAATGAAGTCTATCTTTTAACGCTTATCACTTTTCTTGGCATGAATAAAATACACAATGATTGGTGTTAAGATTTCCTTTCATTTGTGTAAAATATTGCATTATAATTTCTACTTTGATCTTTGTTATGACTATTGTCATAACTCCATACGAAAATAAAAACTATTAATTCAACATTCTTATCATTTAACAGTAGAATAAATGTGCTTAACGATAATATTTCTTGTTCAAATGTCCACTTTAAGCAATTTCCGTGTTCCGCCATCTTGGAAATATGACGTATCAAAATAGCACATCCTGATTGGATGCGTATGTGGAAAAATTGTGTACAGAGACAACTTTATCAAGACAGCACTGAAAAAGTTAGGCAAGTCTGGTGTGCGCTATCACACTGGAAGTAGAGACAATTTCCCCTGGAAAATTGGTGCTAATCAGTGGTTGCCTCTAAAATCGCCTGTGAAGTTGTCGTGTCGGATAAGGCCTTAAGTTAGGTACACTGTAGATGTTAAGCTTTTCCTGAAATGAGAGGAAATCGCAACGTGAAAGCGCCTTCCTGTTGGGTGATATAGCCCAAAAGATAATTGGCACCAATAAAAACCAAGGTCCAACTAAATATCAAGTTCGGTTAAATTAAATCTATTGGTTCATAAACTACAGTGTTTTAACTCAAAAAGTCAGATATTTTCTAAAAATGGTCGAACTGAGTTCAGGAAATCTCAAAACGTGTAACTTTATTGAAAACCAAAAATCTAAAATTTTTCTGAATCTTATACTTTCTTTTTTATTTACGCAGAGGATAGAATAATAAATCCACTTTTTTAAAAATAAGTAGTCAACTTCAGTTAATTGAAATGCAAGGAAATCTCAAAACGTGTAAATTCATTGAAAACTGAAAATTGAAATCTTTTTTGCATCTTCTACCTTCTTTTTTCATGCAGAAACTCATACCTGCCAACATTTGAAAATGATAATTAGTAGCACACAGATTTTAAAAATAGATTGGATGGTTGATTGGTTCATTTTTATCATGTGACACACGAATCCTGAATGAATAAATGTATGTATATTACTGTATTTTCTTGCGTATAATCCGCAGGGTACTATTTTCAGCCCTGATGAACAATTTTCCACATATAATATCATATGCACTGCTGGATGCCAGACACCTGGCTTTATTTGCCGAAGAATTCCGGCCACATTATGTTTAATGCCCCCTCCCCACCTCAGATTAAACATTTAAAAAAAAGTTATTTTTTTTACCTAAATAATTTGCATTAGTGTTCATATATAATGGAAAACCATTTAAGAAACAAACATGACTTATGAAACCAGGTATAAAATAATTTTATTCAAAATGCAGAATTCCTGTTTTTACACTATATTCAACCAGCCATTAATATTCAGCAAAATTACTACCTATTAAATAAATATTTTTTGTTGTGTGTTTAATTATGTGTATAATTAAAAAATATATAAATTATAATGATTGCAAAAAATTCTAATCTTAGCATTGGGATAATTGTTTTAAAAATGTTAAATATAAATATTAAACACATTCAATGGTTTCTGTAGGCATTTGATCATGGATTGGTAAGGGAGGGGGGGGGGGGGGAGGTAAGAAAAGAAAGAGTGAGAAATATTGAACAACACTACTTCCTTATAAGTTCTAGCATCTAATAAAGTAAGTTTAAAAATAACATTGACATTTATGTTGCAGATGGAAAAAGATTAGAAATCCCAAGGCTTTCGTGAGGCATTTGTTTGCCGATTGTTAGGGGGTGGGGTGGGGAGCGAGGAGGGCACAAAAAAATACACGAATGAGAAATATTTAACAATTCTATCTCTTTATACATTCTAGAAGCTAACAAAGCAAGTTTAAAATGAAAATTGACTTTTATGGCGTGGATGGAAAAAGATTGAAAATCGCAAGGCAAAACGTCAGAAATGTTGCAGTTTTGGTGTTAGATGAAAATTCGTAATTTTGAGCCGATTTTCGTAGCGCCGTAGTTTACGGCCCAAATTCGTAGCAATTACGAATTATTCGTAGCAGTTGGCAGGTCTGGAAACTAGTAATAAATCCACTTTTTAAAAAAACTGCAGTCAGTTTCAGTTAACTGAAATGCAAGGAAATCTCTCAAAATGTGTAAATTCATCGAAAACTGGAAATTGAAATTTTCTCTGTATCTTCTACTTTCCTTTTATATATGCAGAAGCTGCTATATATAAATCTACTTTTTTTAAAAATAAGTAGTAAGTTTCAGTTAATTAAAATGCAAGGAAGTCTCAAAACGTGTAAATTTGCTGAAAACTGGAAATAAAAGTTTTTCCTAATCTTATACTTTCTTCTTATATATGTAGAAGATGTAGTAATAAATAAATTTTTAAAAAAATAAGTAGTTAATTTCGGTTAATTGAAATACGTTATGTTTTAGTTTAAAAAATATGTCTTCAAATTAGAGCTTACGTAGATTACAAAAAAAAAAAAGAAATTATAACTTAAATAAATTAGAGAAAAAATAGAATTTTCATAAATCAAATCCTTTTTTTAATTTCCATACATGTTCAATAGCATAAACTTTCTATTTACCACTTTTTCACTCAAGTTTCTACCACTGTAATGGCTGTTGTCTCTTAGAATGAAAATTATTCCTCTGGGGTTAGCGAAGTGGGGGAGCCATCCTCTCCGTGTAGGATAAAAATTGTGATGGTATGTCTCCGGACCACCTCTAGGAGGTGAGTCCCAGACTGCCACCAATTGCCCATTGCGCAGCACTAGTGTGACGTAAAACCCAACCAACCAACTAACCTCTTAGAATGAAAAATTTGTAGTTGAGAGTATAGTGTTGATACATCTATACGAATTGTATCTATGGTTTTATTTGAGCTTTAAGGAATTGCCAGATTTAACAACTTTCTACTTTAGGAATTTTTTAATACAAAAGAATATGTGTTATAAAGTGAAAAAATGCATTTAAAAAAAAGTTTTTAAAAATATCTTCTTGAGATAATAAGAAAATAATTTTCATATTCTACAAATCTGGCTATAGTCCATGTAAACTCAATTGGCATATCAAGGTCACTAGACCCTCGTCAATCTACTTAGAAATGACTCATGTGATCCCGTTACCGCTCATTCTTTTCCCACCCTATTTAAGCAATTCTTTGACCAGGAGAATATTTTGTTCAGATACAATACAGTTCTCTTTAGACTTGTTCTTTGGATCTGTTAGCATTTAGTTTTTCTCATCGTTTCATTTTTATACTATTTACTATGGCTGGGGATACTCCTGATATAAGGAAACAATCTAAGATGATTATTTAATTTATCATGTTTATAGGCATTGTAGAACTGACGAAATGTGGGGGGGGGGGGGAAATCAGTTCTATCACCAGGTTTCGAAGTAACAAAGCTCTAAAAACAGTCTTTTTAAAGGCTAAAAAAAGACCTTCTAAGGGCTAAAAAATGCCTTTTTTAGGGCTAAGCCTTATCCAAGGCTAAAAAATAAAAAAATAGATAAATAACACACTAAATTACATTTTGAAAAAAAAAGAAAAAAAAACTCTCCTTTCTAAAATAACTATTTTAGAGAAACGTCAATGTTACTACACGACTGATTTTGCTGTCCAAGCTGGCAGACGGGCGAGGCCGAGTTTGAATCTAAGTTGCGCTAATTGCCCTAGCTATTTGGAGTTTACCATGGTTTTTTCCAAAACTTGCATGAGTTTTAGATAGAAATCCTAAGAAATACCCTTCAAGGACATCCAGGTTTAAGTAAAAAACAATCGGGCTTAAACTTCACACAATCACCATCATCTATATCAGATTTTAATTTACATATTCATGACATAGTTCTTAACTCTCGGTTTAAAAAACTCACTTTTATTTTAAATTTCCTATTCTTATAACCCAAAATGGACCAGGAGAATAAATTTGATAAATTAATTTGCCTGTATTGTTTGTGTTAACAGTTAGTGTTTTAAGATTAAAATGACGGGAATGGTCATTGTGACTGCAAAGCTAATCTGTAATAAGAATGAATAATTCTATAGCTAAAAAGTATTTAAATATAATTATTAAGAAAACAAAAAATATTTTATGCTGCTCTATAAATGAATTGTTGGTGCTAGTCTTATAGTTTTAGGTGTAAGATAAATCAAAAGTAATCCTAAAATTATATTAAAATTTCATGGCCGCAAACTTTCTTCAAACCGTTAAAAGTGCCATGAAGAGGCGGTGCATGGGCTAAGATCAAATTGTTTCTTATAAAACTCCGATATTTAGCCAGTTCCACAGAAAAAATGGAAAACTCCGAACAAATAGGACTACAAGTACTTTTTGGGTTCGAGCCCAACATCTCTTGTCTACCAGCTTTGAGTGCAGAATCTTTTGGCCATTGATACCTCTTGACACTGATAATCTATGTGAATCACAGGTTTTTTCTTTCTTGATTTCGTTTCATTTTAACTGATCCCGAAAACAATAACAATATCTGATAAATAACTGATATCATATTTTTTTCTATATGTGATAATATAAAATTTAGAAATCCATTGATTAATAAAAAGGATAAAAATAGGAAGAACTAATCTTAATAATTGTGAATGTGTTTAACGGCTATAATCTTTTTACGTATCTCTGGTAAAATAAAGAAAATTTCTTGGTTTTAATCTTGAAACGTTTATTTTTCTTATTTTTTACTTTTTATTCTTCTTATACATGAAGTAAAAAATAAAAATATATCTATTATTCTTATATGTAATATATAAGAATATGTGGTCTGGAAAATGTTGCTATCACAACGCAATTTTGATTATGAGTTTAAATATATGTACATATTTCTAACGTTTTCTACATCTCTTTCCTGTTTGAAGACAGGTATAAGCTTGCTAAGATGACGAAGTTGTCTAGGAAAAAAAGACGTGGGGAAGTTAGCGTCTCGTAATACCATGGTAACGGGTGAATGAAGAACCCTGAGAGGTGGCCTTAAGAGGTCTATTTTTCTTACACAGAGTATAATCATACCTTTTGAATAATACCTTTTTCAATCCTCTATTCCCATAATTAATATGTTAAAAGTGTACCCATGCTTGCCAACTATCTCATTATGAAGCGTAGTACTTTTAGTCACCACCTTTTTTTGTACACCAGTCATTTTTTAGAGTAATTTCATTCTTATTTAATCGTAACACTATTTGGAGAGAATTGCTCAAAATATAAAGTGGTGTGGGAAAAGGGGCGTATTTTCAAGGGGCGTTAACAAGTCTACGCTTATTAATGAGATGGTTGACAGTCCTGTGTACCACAAATTTCATGTTTGCCTATTAATATATAGATAAACCTTAACCAATCTATAAAAAGTTACATTGAAATTTAGAAAGTCATGATTAAAGATAAATACCATGTTTCTCACTTTAAGAGCTTAATTTTAAAAAATTTCAATAAATAAATAAGATGGCCTATCATCTTTAAAAAAAGAAAAGAAAGAAAGAGAAAGGAAACACTGCAGATGTTTTTATTAAAGGGTACTTAAAAGAAAAATCATTTAATAATAATAATGAATTACAATTTTATGCAGATATTTAATCCATATCCATGTAAATACATTATTTATTTATCTAAAAACTTTACAATTTATTTACATAAAAGTTTTAGTACACCATTTTGAAGTGGGAAAAAAAAAAAAAAAAAAAAAAAAAACACAATCGCTTTTTTTTTTTTTCATTTAAATTCAAAATATTTTAGTTAAAGAGGTCTTAAATTCCTATACAAGCTTTTATCTCAAAAGCTAATCTAGAAAAATATTTTTGACTATTACAAGATTTCTTTTTTTAAACACTTAAATTTTAAACTATCATATATGACTCTAAAAAATGCACCAAAAAATCAATGAAAAAAAAAAAAAAAAAAAAAAAACAGCAATGCAGAAGGCGCCAAGTTTTATCTGTGAATTGTATGGTTAACATATTTTAAAGGAGACAATTTTTTTCCCTATAGTTTTCTTCCAAGGGGCCACTCTTCATATGCCCATTAACGAAAAAATTACAGTGTGCTAACACTGATAAAGAAGTTCATCGCCAAATTTATTAATCTGCTGTTCTAGTAGAATAAATATGTACAAATAAACATGTAACCTCTATGTGCCATATATATAATCTTTGTTTCCACAACTTTATTTTTATAATGTATGGCAACGGAGATTAAAAAGTTATTCATGTAAAACAATGTTGGAAAAAAGAACAGCATTTAAAAAATAAATAATAATATTCTAAAACTAAAAAGTACAATTTTATTTGTTTTTAATTAAAAAAATGTTTTAGATGTAGCAACCGCTACATTCTTTTTGGTGACCCAGACATGATTTGAACATGCAACCTCAGGCCGATCGGAAACGGCCCTTCTCTCAGATAGGGAAAAAGGGAGTAGTGGTCGGTCAGTGAGTCATTAAGTAATTTATGACAGCTGAAAAGAATATATAGACAAATAAATGATAATGAAAAGAAAGAAGATTAAGAAAACATTAGATGGATGTTGTTATTTTGTACATATAGCTTTGAACAGTTACAAAAAACAAAAGAATTATTATTAATATTATTATTTCAATCAAAAAAATTGTAAGTGGGGCCACGACCCACTGGCCATTAATGACAGACTATCACTGCTTATTATTATTATTTTGATTAAATGTCTTTTCAATATCCTTTTGTCAGTCTCTTGAAAGACATATAAAGAATGTTATACCACATTTTATAAAAGTATAAGTATAATGAAGATAAATATTTTAAAATTCAAGTATTTTGCAATGATAACTATTGTTTAATGTTATAACAATTTTAATTAAAGCATTAATTTTTTTAAACTTATTAAAAACAGTATGGCTCCTTCCCCCTCCTAAAAAAAAAAAAAAAAAAACTATGATTATTAAATGCTTTGAAATTAAAATTATTTTGAAGTATTAATTAACATTTAAAAATAATATTACAAACTATTAAGTTGAAACTTTTTTAAATGCCATTATAATTAACATGGCTAATTTCTTAAAAAAAAAAAACTTCCTTATCTCCATTTTAATCACTAAATTAAGCGTTAAAGGAAAAAGTATTAAAACAACAAATCCTAGATTATTACAGTTAACCCGACAGTACAATAAATATCACATAAAATACATTCATATTTGTATTATATACATATATGAATTCCTATATTTAAATAAATAAATATATATATATATATATATAAGATGCTATATATTATACATATTTATATATATATAAATTTTGATGAGAATAATTTTAAACTTACTTCACAAGTAGGTGGACCAGTCCTGTAACTTGGAACAATTTTAAAAGTAACATTTCCTCTTGCATCCCTCTAAAGTAATAAAAAGAATTATTATAAAGTAATATATATATAGATTAAAAAGTTTGATTTAGAAGGAAAAAAATACTTACCAACATTTTTTGAAGAGCATCAACAGTTTGATTAGCAACACTCACATTATTTATCTCTCGAATTTCATCTCCAACACGTAAAGTAGCTAATTAAAATAAAAAATAAGGGTATAAAATACTTAATTAATAAAAAATTTAACTAAATAATTAATTATCTAGAATTCTCTCCATATGCACTGTGTCAAATACAGAGTTCCCCCTAGGTTTAGAAAACGAAGGGTACTGCTACTAGGAAAAAAGAGGCAAGGTACCGCTAAAAGAGAAGGTGCATCTGTAGAAGTAAAATGGAACACATTTTATATAAAAAAATAAACTTACTTCAATTTGGAAGAAATAAGTACCAATATTGCAGCAGTTTTATTATATTTAAAAATGCAGTCCTAGAACAATTATTAGTACCAGCATAGATAGACCTTTACTTATAAATTTAAGAATAATTTTTGAATTAGTTCTTATAATTATAAGGACAAAAGTTCTTTTGCTTACATACTGAAAACTATTATTGAAATAAATATATTTTTTTATTAATTCAAAATATATTTGTAGACAATATTTATAAAGTTTTATCATTTTCTTATTTAAAAAAATAAAATTTTGATGAGAAATTTTTAATTTCAAAGGCATGAAAATTTACAATTCCTCAACTTTAAAAGAGGTCTTAACCATTTCATTTTGATATGTTAATGGAATGCAGAAGAGCACTGATTATCTGCGAGTGCGAGAGTCTCGAACAGCAATTTAAATTACTAACCTCCGAAAAACCCAATTTTAATTCAAGCTAACAACAAGGAAAATACAATAGGTTCTACAGTGCAAAGGTAGAAAATTACCGACATGTTTACTGTGCATCATAATTCTACAGGCCTACATGGAATTTTTTTTTTTTTTTTTTTTTTTTTTTTTTTTTTGTCAGTTTTAGGAGGAAATGGATTTTTTTACTTTAAAAATAAGAGTTATACTGTTCTACCGCCTATTTTTTTCATGTTTGCACCCCATTTTACTCTGTTTTTTTTTGGGTTATCCTCAATTGCCACCCAATTTCGCGGATAATAGGTGCTCTACTGTAATTGATTTCTTATCTGGATAAATGTATTCAGTTTTAAAAGAATTAATAAAATTGATCTTGCTTGAGAACAGCATATTTATTAATGAAGAACAAATATCACATAATACTTGCAGATTAGGAGGAGGGGGGGGGACTTGATTGAAGAATTTAGCATTATAAACATATTAATTTGCATGCCACTTAGATAATAATGAGCTTACTCAATCAAAATAAGCAATGTATTCTTTTAGGATACTGTAAAAGTAATGAGAAATCCATTCAGTGTCAGTTTCTAGAAGCAAAATGTCTAACAATCTCATTTCCCAGCAGAAATGGACACTACATGCATCAAATTTCTCCTACATTAAAACATAATTTTTGGTTGAGGTTTAGTCATAATATTGCTATACATGCCTTCAGTATGTAAGTAGTTGAGACCTATTGTATCATTTATTTATTTATTGTTTTTAAGTTTCTTATGTAATGATATTTAGTATCAATATGCTTTGTTTTCGATTTGAACTTTTCAGACTCAACCAGCTTACCAAAATTTCCTGTAATAACAACAGATAATCCAAAGATTATCTGTTTAAAAACCTTGAAATTTTTAAGTGCAGATAATCTGCAAAATTATTTTTTTTATGTAGGAATATTTCACAAATTTCCTTTCTGCAACTACAGCATGCTGTTCATAAACTGCAAACACTAAACAGTTATATCAAGATCAATAAAAAGAAGTGCAGAATCGTTATTGTTCATTTTGCTTTTAGAGAGAAGTTATCATGTGCATCATAAAATTAAAATTGTGTGTGAATATGTTTAAGAAAAAGCATGTTCGCTATACTGCAGAGTTCAAGTTGAACATGATAAAAAATGCAGAAGAAGTAGGCAACTGTGAAGCTAGATCAATGGTGGATTTAAGGGGGGGGAGGGGAATTAGGGGGGCTGAAGCCCCCCCCCCCAAAAAAAAAACACCGACATTCACAATTGAATATTGCAATTGTAAATTTTTTATTGGTCTAGAATAACACTTTGAAAAATCTTAGCCCCCCCCCCCCAAAAAAAAAAAAAAAGTTAAGTTCTGCCTCTGCCACTGAGCTAGATTACTTTTTAGTGTTGATAAATCCAATGTTTGACTATGGCAAAAAAAAAAAAAAAAAAGGAAAAATTTCGAGACAGTAATTATTCTAAGCAATTCTTTCATCAAGTTGAATTATGGCCAGAATTGTAAAATGAGCTGTATAGATGGACCATCCAAGAATGAGAGCAAGGAATAGCAATAGCAACTGCAAGGATACGTCAATATGCAAAAAATATTGCCTTGGAAATGGGCCTAGAAAATTTTGCTGCTGGACCCTAATGGTATTATCGATTTATGAAGTGAAAAAGCTTATCAATCTGGCATTGCACTACAGTGGGGCAAAAATTACCCGATGACTGCGAGCAGAAGAAAAAAAAATCTTTGAGTTTGCAAAAATTATAATGCAAAATAATTTTTCTGAAAATGAAATTTTTAACATGAATGAGGTTCCAGTTAGCTTGGATCTCCCTCAAACCATACTAGGTATGGGCACAATACCAATAACTACAATAGATAATGGAAAGAATTTGTTTACTGGGTCTTTGCCTGTGCTGCAAGTGGCTACAAACTAAACCCTATGATCATATTTAAAAAAAAAAAAAAAGACAGTGCCAAAGGAAAATGTCCCTAAGGATGTCATTATAATAGTAAACTCCAAAGATTGAAAAAATGATGAAGTAATGATTTCATGGCTTAATTTTGTGTGGAGGAAAAAGAAAAACAGTTTTTAAAAAACTTGTGTGAAAACATCGAAGTGCCTAATCAGAAGAAGAAAGTTTCTCTACTTATGAGTGAAACGAGTGACGATCGGTAAGATTTTTCGGCAATGGCAATCCACTTCATCGTTATCATACCGTTGATTTTTAATTCCATTCAAGTAGCCTCACATTCACTCATATTCATGAATATAATCAGAAACATCATGCTTGCACAGAATAGCTGATAAACACTCAAGGAAAAATACAGTTTGTTTACTCATGTTACTGACGATGACCAGAGACCATCATTGAATATTATGGGATGGGGGTCAACCATGTCCGGTTGCTTTGAGAGTAAATGAATGAATTTCAGTTTTATTATGTTCTTAATACGATGAACATAATATCATGTATTTTCGGTCTATACTATGTTTTTAATGCTCGATAGTGCTGTGAATTTGTGATAAACATTTTTAAAAACTCAATTAAATTTTTATTTGTTTGATTGTACTCATAATTTGCTTATTAGAATTGGTGGGAAGATTGCCGATTTTTCGATATTAATGAATAAATTAATGATAAGAACAATGAATCTTAAGAAGATTAACAAGAGTGAATTAATAAAAATCTATCATTTTGTATCTGTGTTAAGTTTTTTTCTTTCCCTAAAAATATTTTCTAAAAAAGGTTTACATGTACATAATTTAAATTAAATTAATGGTATATTTCTGGTGTTAATTAATCGATTAAGGTTGCCTAAATTTATTTTATAAATAGAAAATAATTCTTTGTTCTATATAATTATTTAAAAAATATTGTTTTGTGATATAGATTAATTCATGATGCTAATTAATGAATGAATTATAAATGACTATATTAAAACTAGATAAACAATTGAAAATTTCTACACCAATCGATATTTTATGGTCTATTTTTGTTGAAATTCTTTTAAAATTAGCAATACTAAATATATATTTATTTTTTAACATTTATTAGTTTAAAATCTACAATTTTTAAAATGACAACGAGGCATATTATTGATTCTTTGGAATATCATTGTTTGGTATCTAAACCAAAGACAAAAAGTAAGGTTTGGTCTACTTATGGGATACCTGACAATGAGCTGTTATTAACACTAATGTGGCAAAAATAAATTCAAAAACTGGCGTACAGACAATAGCAAGAAATTAAAACTTCTTCACACACCATAAATTCTAAATCAGCACAACCGGTTTCGAAAGGATGTAGCCTTTCTTCATCAGGTACAAACACATGCAACTGCCTTGGAGGCAAAAGCAAGACTGAAAGCAGGACAAAAACCAGAGGGGGAGGTTTTTGTCCTGCTTTCAGTCTTGCTTTTTCCTCCAAGGCAGTTGCACGTGCTTGCATTCCTTCATTATGTTTCTAACATCATATTAGTTATAATAATATAATTCTAATTAAAATAAAAATAATAATAATTAATGGATACATTTTATTAAATTTACTTATTAGTTTAATATTATTGAAATTAAAAAAAAAAAAAAAAATTGTTTACTCCATTTCTCCCTCCTCTTTTTGTGGTGTGTGTGTACGTGTGTTCCTCTCTGATTGGTCCTGCCCTGCATGTTGCTTCCTATTGGTTGTTTGTGTTGCTCCTCCCCCTCTGGTTTTTGTCCTGCTTTCAGTCTTGCTTTTGCCTCCAAGGCAGTTGCACATGTTTGCAATTGATGAAGAAAGGCTACGTCCTTTCGAAACCGGTTGTGCTGATTTAAAATTTATGGTGTGTGAAGAAGTTTTAATTTCTTACTAATGTGGCAGTTTGTAAACTCTGCTAAAAATCTGTATGTGCAAAAGGAGGGAGTACAACAAATTTACTTTCTCATTTGAAAGTGCATCATCCATTAAAATTTAGTAAGTACGCTTCAAAGAAGCTATTGATTCCTGTTATACGTACATACAGTAAAATGAATAATTCTGATAGTCCACCTGTAGAAAGTAGTGTTTATATTTTGTATACTAAATGACTTTTGCATTATACAATTCTTTACTAGAAATTTTTAATACATTGTTTACCAAGCTATAAGTTAACTCGTATGAAGTAACTATGAGTTATTTAATAGCTTGGCAGTCAACGTGTTAAAACAATTTCTGTATTTCTCTGCCTATATTTTAATAAATATGTCAATTTACAGAATTTTGCTTATTTAATAACTATAATTATTTAATAGCTTACTGCTTATTTAATAATTACTAAAATGATTTAACAACCATAATATTTTAACTTAATTTAGATTTATTAAATGAAGTATTATTAAATACTTAATTAAATAGAAACCTTACTTATTTGCTTCAATTTTCCTCGGAGGGCCCTCCGATGAAAAGCTTTTGCAAATAGAATTGAAGCAAATAAGTAAGGTTTCTGTTTAATTAAGTATTTAATAATGCTTCATTTAATAAATTTAAATTAAGTTAAAATGTCAAATATTTGGACTTTTATGTTTCAACGTGGAGTTTTTTGTCTCTTACCAGCGATTCGTGGTCACATTTAATTAATGGTTTTAGTATAAAGTTATTATGTTTATACATTTGTACTTTTCGCTTTAAATAGTGTTTTTACCCCCATTTAGTGAGTGGTTTTTTAATAGATTTTAACATTTTTCAAATTTTTTTGACTTTCCCATACTTGTCTAGGGAATGTTTTCCGAGTGCAATGTTAATGATCTTTTCTTTATGAATAAACGTCATCAAAATTGTGAATTATAACAACCCCATCTATGCGTTTTTTAGAGAAACAATCAAAATAGCTCATAACCGTAATGCCATAAATGACCACGAATGAGCTGGAATCGACATAATGTGGTGCCACCTATTTGAAAGTGAAGATCAAGAACAAGGTAGTCACTGTCCACTACAGCAAGATGCACTGAGGAAGCGAAGGACCCTCCGATGAAAAGCTTTTGCAAATGGAATTGAAGTAAATAAGTAAGGTTTCTATTTAATTAAGTACATAATGTTTTATTTGAATTTGTCATATCATCAATATATCAAAATATCGTGATATGAGGATGCCAATACATCATGATGTTAAATTCATGATATCGTCCAGCCCTAGTACCAACTTAAAGTCAAGTTTAATAATAATATATATTATAATACTTTACTTTCGAGGTCTTTGTCAGCGTATAATAGGAAATTAATCTGTTATCTCGAAGTTTTTTTGCTAGAGCACTAAACGTCCTCAAGTGAAGATAGGCTTTAAATTTAAAACTATCAGAAGAATTGTTTAATTTAATATATTTTATTGTCAGTTGACTAAATTAATTTAGAATAGAAATATTCATAAAATATAATTTGCAAAATTAATTTGGGCATTAATGGGTTAATATACTGTCAATAATTTCATTATTTGTAACTTGGTTCTGACAGCCTTATATATATTGTAATCATAAAATGTAAGTACTGAATCTGCATTCAAGATAATTTTTAAAAGATTCTGATTTGCAGTTTGTAACTTATTAATAGTGAATTTTATTGTTTATATCTGTGCGGATTTCGGCAGATTTCTGGCTCTCTACTGTACTATACTATCAGTTGCTGAAAGAAAATTGAAATGTTTGTACTGAATGCTACTGTATGCGGTTTGACGTTAAATTCAATGTAAATACAGTAAAGTCTTGTACAACGAGGGTGCAAGTTTGCCTCATAAATATTACAATTTTATTTTTTAACACCACTAATTTTATATCAAAGCAACTGCTTTATACAAAAACTAAATTGAGTGTATGAACCAATAAATTGGTACTCTAAAAATTTAGTGGTGTTAAAAAATAAAACTGTTTTAATTTATTTGTCAGCTCTGCCACTGCGTTGTACGAGACTTTACTGTATCTAATTTGAGACGATAAGAAGATATGTTGTTTCTTTACAATACCATACAGCATGTGGCAAGAAAAACTTGCAGAGTTAGGTTAAAAAAATTTATCCCCCCCCCTCCATATTCTTCTGATATTGCACCATTGGATTACTATTTATTCAGATTGCTGCAAAATTCCCATAATAGATAGGAGGATATTCAAATGGCAGTGAAATATTGTCTCACCTCTAAAAGCAAGGTCTTTTCTCAACAAGATATTGAATCATCTTCCAGAACACTGGTAAACAATTTTAACTAATGATGGAAATTATATTTTAAATAAGTTTAAAATAAAGAGAGAGAAAGTGCTTTGCTTTCTTTGGGGGGAGAAAAAAAAACTATTTTCTTTTTATACCTAATGCTTATATTATATACCTATGTAAATTAAGTATCCAGATGCTCACCTTGTCTATGGATCATTCCGCCATGCATGATTCGAGCAACAATACAACGGCCTTTATCATCTAATTTCAGAGTAATACCCTACAAGTTAATGAGAAAGACTAAATATACATATTAAAGCAATAAAATAACGACAACAGAAGATAAAAGAAAACATTAACTATACTAAGCTTTTATTATTAAAACATAAATAATACAAACCATGGGTTCATCTGTATTCTTCTGAAATTGAACTAGCCGCACCCTTGTAACTGATTCCACTTCAGGACCAATTTCTGTTTCAAGACCTTGCCCACCATTTGAATATGGAGTTGTTGGTGGAGGAGTTACATGTATAGCATCCTCACCATATATTTCATGAGCAAGAACATCATGAGCTTGTAATAAAGACTGAAATATTGAATTTTTATAACAATGTAGTTATAAATTTTAGAAGAAACACTGATACATATTTGTGTATATAGTGCACAAAATTTCAAATAATAAAAAAAAAGCACCCTTTAGACTAACAAGACTGGATATATCCATTCACTAAGATGTTGTTTTTTTCTGTATTATACTTATATTTAAAAACTGCACAGTTAATACAACAGCTGCTTTAAAATTTGTTTTTGTAAACAAACTAAGAAAAGTCATGACAACTATAAAAGAACATAGTTCAAACGTCAATTTTTCCACAATAGGAGAGTTAAATCAGGATCTACAAATGTGTGCAAAAAAAATTACATCACATGCTGCAACCTGTGTTTTGCAAGGAAAACAAACCGACAAAAGGTATTTAATGCATTTCATAAGCTGGAACTAAATAAAAAAAAAAATTATGATGTAACAAAAACGTACAAGCCCACTTTATTCTGTGTTATTAAAAAAGTTGTATATTAGTCAAATAAATAACGCAATTCAATTGCCATAAATAAAAATAGGAATCGCAGGGTGACTTGGGGCAATTATGGCAATGGGCTATAATTTCTATGTATTTTAGTCTTATAGCTAAATTGTGCAGAATGTCTTATTTTAGCATAACTTCTACACAATACAAGCATAATTTTTCAAAAACATTGAATTTAGAAGCTATTAAGCAATAAAAAAACCTGTGTCCAGCAGGTTTCATTACATATTGCTTTGCATTAATTTTTTACCTAAGGGATTTTTTTTAAACTAATTTTTAATCGATGCAGGTGTTTTTACCATGATCTAAAGCACACACACACACACACACACACACAAAATAATAATAATAATAATAATAAAATTAGTTATTACAATAATTGATATGAATTACCAAGGGTACTATAATTGCCCCATTTGATTATGCTCTGGGGCAATTGTGGCAGTGTTCTCTTTTTCAAGAATATAAAAACTGAAGAATAAATTGCATCAAAATAATACTTATTGCGATCTAGTTTGAGGTCAGCTCAATTTATGCCTTTGTAAATACTTATAATATGGGGGTAAAATAGGTAGTAAAAATAGCTACCATGAAGTAAAGGGCAAAATTAACGGTCGCCACCGGCCACATGGCGACTAAATAAAAAAAGATGGCGATTAAAAATTATGCATCGATCGCCACTAAAGTCGCCACTTTTTGTGATCATTAAAAGATTCTAAAAATCGAGCGACGATAGGCAATCGAAGCCTTATGATTTCCAATCTTTTTCCATCCATGGCATAAATGTCAATGTTCATTTTAAACTTGTTTTATTATATTCTACAACCTATAAAGAAGTAGAATTGTTTAATATATCTCACTCATATAATTGTTGGACCCCCCCCCTTTCCCTCCCCCTAACGATCTGTGATCGCACGGCTTATAGAAAGCTTAATAATTTCTAATCATTCTCCACTTGCTGCAAAAATATAAATATCTATTTTAAACTTACTTTAGTAGATTCTAAAATCTGTAAAGAAGTAGAATTGTTTAATATCTCTTACTCATAATTCTTGTAATCCCCCCCCCCCCCCAACGATTGGCAATTACACGCTCCACTGAAACCTTGTGATTTACAATCTCTCTCCATCCATAACATAAATGTAAACATTCTTGATTAGATTCTAGAACCTTTTAAGAAGTATATAGATGTATCCCCCCCCCCACACACACACACACATGTGTGCTCCATTTCAACTGGCAGTTAATGATCAAATGTCCTGCAAAGCACAATCTTTTTCCATTATTACCTCCACAGTATTTAATGTATATTTAACCCATTTAAGATATTTGACAAATGTGTGTATCAAAATTTGATTTGGCTTAAATGAGTATTTTTCAAAAAAATTTGTATTTGCTTTCTTTTGAGTAGAAATCTTCCTTTTTCCTTCCCATTTTAAAGTATAAATCTCCCTATTTTTAAAGCTACAAATTTGGCAGCTAAGTAAATTATTTTTAATGAAGCAGCTAAGTTTCCATATCTATACTTTTTAAGAGGAAATATTTTAACTCTATTGAAATAAAATCATTTAAAAAAATGTGTCTTTAGAAATAAGAAAAAATAATAAAACTGCTAACTGTATTTACACATGACCATGTGAAAGGTTGTGATGATGATGAATCAGCTGATTCATTTACCAGAAAATATCAATGTAAACTGTGAATGATAACAGCTTATTTCACTTAAATAAATTGGAAAAAAAAAAAAAAAAAAAAGTACTGAATTATCTGAAAGATAAAAATTTTTGCTGTTATTATTACAGCCCTAAGCAGATTTTAATTTAGGATTTTTAAAAAAGAGCGTAATTACAAATTACAATTTCAGTGTCCCTGTGTTAATTTTATTATTATATGTATTTCTTATTTTCATATTTTTCTTGTGGTAATTATACTGCAAAATGGTGACAATGCTTTTTGCAGTCTGAAAGAAATAGTCTTATCATGTGAAAAGTGGCCACTAACTTAAAAAAGTGGCTACTAATGAAACTGACAGTACCGGCCACTGGCCACTAATGAATTTTCCCAGTTTTGCCCTTTACCATGAAGTTCCTTGAAAGTACTACCTATGCTGAACCAGAGTATGATTGGCCAAAAAAGGATATTAATGTAGCAGGGTTCATACTCATTTTCAGAAAAAAAATTCCCTGAGTTTTCCCTGAGTTAGTTCCCAGAATCAATAATTTTTCCATATCGACAACTAGTGATGTTTATTTTATCCCCCCCGTTTCTAAAAATAAAAAATATATAAATAAATATTAGCAAACTAATTGCCTAGAATGTTTTGTATCTGAATAACTTATTTTAAATTAATTTTAAAATCCTTTTCAGATAAAATAAAATATTAATCAGAATTGGAAATGTGTATATATATAACAAACTCTTGGAAACTTAATTACCTTATATAAAAATTTGCCCTTAAACTAAATGCTTCAAAAAACTTGATTAGCCAATGATTATTAAATTACATTGTGCTTTGTAAGGGTCACTATCGACCCAAATCCATCTCACAAAAAAAATGAAATAAAATGCCTAAGCTAATAAAATAACTAAGCTAAGCACGTGCACACTGCATCAATAAGACTAAATAACAAACTAAATATTTAAAGCTGCTACCAGATGCCGATTATCGAATAAAAACAAATTAACCATGGAGAAAAATCAAGCTAATGAATCTCTTAGAGAGAGTAAAGGTGTGTCTAATTTCACGATTGGATTGTTCATAATGCAAAAAACGTGCCCAGTTTTTCATTGGATCAGCATGATGCTAGTAGGCGTGTCTTATCGGATTTTCACGTCACGGAAACGCACGTACCAGCTTTTTCCAGAGTAGATCCCTGTTTTTCCAGGTTTTAGTGCTTGTTTTGAAAGTTTCCCTGAGGTTTCCCTGAGATTTTATGACAGATTTTTTCCCCTGAGTTTTCCCTGATTGTCAGGTTCTCCCTGAGGCGTATGAACCCTGTGTAGTGAAGTGGATTTTTTTTTTTCCCTCTAACCCTAAATGGACATAAACCATTTGTAATAAAACAAGGTGAAGACGCAGTGAAAATACACAAATTTGTTTCTAAGTACAGAGATGAACTTTTCCCAGTCTCAAATTTTGATTAAGAATTCACCAGTTATGTTGTGGCTTGAAGTGTCTTAATTCAGCTGACTCTATAAACTATTTACATTTTCCAAAGTATGGAAAGATTCTACCTAAATGCTTTAAATAAATTGTGATTGAAGAATTTTTAAGCTTAGTTGTGAGTTTTTATTAAATTGTTCTTATCTGGTTGAGTAGAATATTTTTTTTTTCTTTAACAGTTGCTTGTACTGTCTGGCATTTTTATTCATAACTTCCTTAAAAATGGTGCTAGAAAACATTTTAAAACATCCTTTTAAACAGTTAAAAGAGGCTTATACCATGATTGCTATAGGATCAGCAGAATATAAATACAGGAGAAACTAAGAGACTTTGCTATAATTGCCCAGGGTTGGGGCAATTCTGGCAGTTGAGTGTTCACGAAAATATTCTTTAACTCCTATTACAAGAGTTAAGTGATTTTCTTCTTAATTCATACAAATAATAAAGAAATAACATAGAATTGCAATGGTATTTGTCAAAATGAAGAAAAAGAAAATGTATAATATTTTTTAATATAAGCAGTTAAAGTTCAGGTTTACATTTACCTGCCATAATTGCCCCCATATCACCCTATCATCATCGGCTGCAGTAATATTTATTAGGGCCACTCATGACCTTGATAATGGCTGCACAACAACTGGGGATTGACAAAATTAATTTTTGGATATGTTCAAGGAGTATTTCATTATACCAAACTTTGATAAGTACCTTCCTTAAGTGCATTAGAGATAACAGATTTCCAATCGGATTTAAATGCGAACTATTACCAGGCTATTTTAAAGTAGTGATGTTATGGTACTGGAGCTTTATTTTTTTTTTAAACCTAAAAATATGGAAAATGGACATGAAGATGAATACAGTAAGCAAAATATGCAATGTAATGGATGTGCATTGTTTATACTAGAGCTGGATGATATCAGAAATTAAATATCGCGATATATCACCAAGTTAATATCGATATTTCTTTCAACAAAAGGAAAATAGACATTTGCTACTTTTTAAAGACAAATGAACACCAATTTTAATATATACAAGCGTGGACTGTTTTCTATATATTTTCTGGTATATTGCTTCCATAACTTTTTCACTTAAAAAAAAGTAATAATAGTAATTAAAACAAAAAATTGCATAAAGAGTGAATCAATGTTTTGTGTTTATTTTAATTTATATCGTAGCTTTTAAGTATACACTGAGAAAAAAAATATATCGCCTTCCTCTAGAATGAATAAGTGGCCATTTTCTAAATCTCTTAACTAGAAATATAGATTTCCGAGCTATGCGCATAAGGCACACCAATAAACTGAATAGAAAAAATGATCAAGAATTTCTAGTTTACATATCTCTAGATGGTGAAACAATATTCCAAATATTCTGAATCTTTTGCATGGCGAAAAATTCTTGCTTGATTTTCTAAAATTGGGTAATAAACCAAGATTATAGTTGCTGAAACCCGCCTCTTGTAGTCTCATTTATTTGCAGACATTTTTAAATAACTTTGCCCTCGATAATATAGGCAAACACTCTAGAATTCTAATAGGGGCTTTTAGAACTCGCTTTCCAAGGGGACTAGAATTTATAAGGATAGCATGGAACTATTTTTTCTAGACCCACAATTTAGATTCTAGATGTCAGTTACAGAATTTTTTCTCAGTATACTTGTGTATAATTTGTCCTCCATTCTTTCGATTTTCAGCTTTAATTATTTTAAAATAACATTTTAACAGAGTTAATATGTGATATGGGTTATATTTACACAGTATATCATAAAAATTCATAATTATAATAAAGATAAAAGCTTAATAGAAATGAAACTGTCTTCGAATATAGATTATTAATAAAATTTTGCGCAGAAATCATCCCTATAATATATATATATATATATTATCCCTATAATATATATATCAATGATTCATTTATATTCAGAATTTTTAAAAATAAATATTAGTATGCGTTCTGTGTAAATTTCCATTCCTAAGTATAAAGAAAGCTTATTTACATGACAGTCATTGATAACGATATGGTTATAATTAAATTAATTTCAATGAATAAGAAATGCACAGTAGATAGAAATATTATTTATAAACTTTCTTCAGTATTGCCATCGAATAATCTTTCTCGGTTGCAGAATAATATTTTTAATTTGAAATCCTCATAACTCATAAGTATCTAAAGGTCAGTTACCTGCCACTTTTATTTTCACATCTACTTACCATACAATTATAATTTTTTTTTTAAATATATATATATATTGAATTCATACTTGGTAATAGTTTTATAACAATTCGAAAACTTATTACATATACATATATATCAGGGGTTGATCCAAGTTTTAATTTTTGGGGCCCATTTTTGTGAAAAACAAATTATTTTTGTGAAATTTTTATTTATTTTTGTGAAAATCAAAATACTTTTGTGAAAAAAAAAAAAAAAAAAATTGTCGCTAGAAACTTTTCATTTTAGCAATTACTCTATCTAATGTTTAATATCAAGTTAACAGCATTTTATTAAACAAGTATAGACACTCACTAAAAATAACACTATAAACATTTGAAAATTTTACAAAAGTATTATTTTTATAAAACAAAATTTTGTGAAAGGGCTGCTTTTATAAATCTGAACTTTGTGAAGGGACCCATTTTCTGAATTTGAATTTTGTGAAGGGGCCCATTTTAGAGATTTGAATTGTGTGAAGAGGCAGCAAAAGGGTCCCAATTTTTGCCTAGATCGACCCCTGTGTGTATATATATATATATATACATACATAGTCAGTATGTAAATAATATGTTAAAAAAATATATAATAATAATAATAAATTACATTGAAGTTTTATTTTGTTAGTTAAAAAAACTCATTTTGCATTTAAAACTTTTTTTTATTTATTTATTTTAGTACGACAGGCTTATTTCTTTCAATCTACGATTTTGCATTGTCGCCCTTTTTAGTGTTCTATCTTACATATACCAGGATACCTGCTAACATACAATTTTACAATTTAATTTCCGAAACTGTCTTAAAATATTAAGTCAAATCTGGAAAAGCCAAACATGAATAAATAAATATGTATAAAAATAAATGAATGAATATGTAAGTAAATATATTTACTTTTAAATAGTAAAGAATATATAAATGTACAAACCTTTTTTTTTTTATTATTTATTTTTTTAAATATAATTAAAATAAAATTGAAAAAAAAAAAAAAAACAGTGTAAAAAAAATAGAACCACTTCAGCATAGGACACTTTGGCAAAATTTAAATTTGGTATCGAAGTAACCAGGATGTTTCTTTCCAAAATATTTACTTATGCAATTTCGATAGCCACTTTAATTCATCAATAAATTGACAACAAAAATTTAAAAACCACAAAGGGGCTCCTTTGCTAAATTTATACCAAAGACATTTTAAGAAATGAATATAGTAATTGATGCTAGTGAATGAAACACAGTTAGTGCATGCTTTAATGGAAGAATAGATTAAAATAAGTCCAGTCGTACTAAATTAAATTCTGTTTACATAGAATGTAAGCAGATTTTTTTTTTTTTTCTTTTTCACTTTTCTTTTATTTAAATCTCTTATATTTAATAAGAACAGCTAAATAATAAAAATAATAATAAAATACTGCACACAAAATAAAATAATGCATAAATAAAATAATAAAATGTTATATCATTGTTCAGTCGAAAAACTGTCACTATAAAATTTCTGAAGATAAAAATCTATTTTACTAGATTAATAAAGAACTAAGTTTATTAAAATATTTAATAATAATAATGATAGAAGCTAACTTATACATACAAACAAATTTGCATTCTATACTACTGCATACAATTAAAAATTACAGATTGAAATATGTCCGGAAATTATTTTATTATTTTCATCTCTGGGATATCCTAAATATTTCCATATTTTTTTTTTCTTTTAATACCACTTGATATTATTCCGAACAATCGATGTGGCTGTGAACATTCATTTTACATTCAATATTAGAAATATTTCTTTCACGTAAACTGCAATACTACATGGAGAAAAGATATCGTTATCAATGAGTGAATATCAGTCAGACAAGATTGCTCTTGTGATCAAAGTTCTAGTGGATACCAATATCTGAAATACTGCAATTCGGCTTTGATGATATTTGATAAATACATGTTGAAGCTCGCATATTATTGGCCAGTAAATACTGATAATTTGAAATATACCAAATCAATGATGAACCAATAGCAGGAAATGAACTAAAATAAGAAAGCAGATACATTGTGGTAACTTAGTTTTCTTAATAAAAGAGAGAGATCGTTTGAGGTTGGGGTTATGTTTTTCTACTTTAGTCAGTGAGTAATAAGAGGAAAGAAGAAAAGGGGTATTAGGGTAAGTTATTCCGGGCTCTTTTTGTTGGGGGTTTGTTCGATGGCACAGTGATGTGGGCTAGTGGGAAAGCAGAATTGTAAGAAGGTATTGTAAGATAATGGTTATCAAATGTATATATTTTAACATATATATGGTTCTGAATGTCTTTCATACCATATGTACTAACTTAAGATTTCTAAAAATATTTTCTGATGACTAGAACATTAAAAACATCAGAGATTGCTCTAAAAGTGCCAATCACTGGTGTACTTACCCTATACAGTCATAAAATAATAATAATAATTTCCTTCCCCGACTAATTTCACCGTAAATTATCATAGAAACCAGTAGCTGATGCCTAACGATTGGTAATAACATCTAGTTTTTAATTCAATTACTAAATTTTGTTTAGGGTGTCGTCAACGTGTTAAAACTTATGCAAACTTCTTTTTTTTTTTTTCAGTTACACTCATTTTTGACTACATATTTGAATTTCGAAGCAAAAATCGGGGGTAAATCTCTATATTTAAAAAAAAATAAATTAAGATAATCACAGAAAAAAGTATTATATCTATTCAGATAATAATCGGGAAAGAAGTATAACATTTTTAAATATAAACTAAAGTAAAGTAATTCTAATTAAGAAATGATGTGTACGTCTAAACTTACTTGAATAACCATTTTAAATCATACACAAGGAAAGTAATATATGACATAAGTGATAACAAGTGACAGCCCCCTAAGAGCAATAAAAGTTTAAGTATAACTATAATTCAAAAAATAATGATAGGAACAAATTGTAAATTTAGAAATCCATATTTTTTATGATGCCCATTCTATTCGTGTAGAAATTAATGTAGTTCATAACTCATAATTTTTTGAAATATGAAAGTACTAATAATTTTCATAATTCAAAAAATGTTTTTTAATCAAAAATATGTATGGAATACAATTGGGTTACTTCATTCTAACATTAAAAAAAAAAAAAAAAAAAAAAAAATGAAATTTCAATACATTAATTTTTTGGGAAGACATGAATTAATGTTTATTGCATTCATTTAACATTAGCATCTCCATATTATAACAAATTATGTAAAAAATTGAGAAGCATATAAAATGCACAATTTTCTGGGCTGATTTGATCCAAATAATCCAAAAAGCTTGTCAAAATTTGGGGTTGTCTTTGAAAAAAATGAAGTTGGTGTTAGTTTTAATATAGACACCCTCTTAAGCAAAATCTGACTAAACCGTTCTAAACTACACCTTATTACTAATCGATCGGCACCACCGGCATGCCTCTACACTAATTTGCAGTAAGATTAGTCGGGAAAGAAGGGGGGGAGGTGTTATGACTGCAGTGGCAGATTTAAGGAGGGGCTAGGGGGCTGAAGCCCCCCCCCCAAAAAAAAACACTGACCTTTACAATTGAATAGTATTGCAATTGTAAAATTTATTGGTCTAGAATAACATTTTGAAAAGTCTTTCCCCCCCCCCCCCCCCAAAAAAAAAAAAAAAAAAAGTTAAGTTCTGGATCCGCCACTGTATGACTGTACATACGGTGTGGCCCGAATGAATAAAATAGATTTCCAATGTGGCCCACCAAGTGTTTTGTGTTGGACAGGCCTGTGCTACAACATTCAATCTAGATCTTTAACATAGGTATTTACATCTAAAAATAAAATTAAATGTTGAGTAGACAATTTACAGCTATATGTATTGAAGCCATGTCTCAGTATGTAATGAGTTATTACAGAAATTGGAAAAAAAAAAGTTATGAATTGTTTGGAAATACCTCTTAAAAGTTCAGTCATATACATAAAACCTCAGATGAATATTCCTTAGCATATACATAGCTATGCCATTAAAAAAAAAAGGGGGGGGGGTAAAAAAAGATGCTTGCTGACATGCTTTAATTGGTCTCAGTGGTCACTATTCAAAAAGTAGGTCATGTAGTTATGAATTAGTATTAGTATTATTACTACATCAAACTATGTTATCTTTCTTTCAATATATATTCTCATTCTATAACTATTTCACTGTAAATTAATAAATATTAGCTATTTCTAGAAAAAGCAGTAATTTTCATTATAGGAATTAACTGCAAAAAATTTTCAAAGCCAATGAAACACTGTTGAATTAGTTTAGTTTTAAGAAATTTGTTATTCATTAAATTTATTTCAAAAATGCCAATAGGATAAGAGCATAGAACATTTTCAGAAAATTAATTTTATTGAACAGATTGAGTATTAATGAATGCATTGGAAATAAATTTTAAAGAGTTTCTATAAAATATTAAAAAACAGGACATAGAGAATAATAGTACATTTGAAAAACGGTATTAAAATGTAGCACACGTATTCTTAAATAATACAAATCAGCTAACTAGAAGGGAATAATTATTTAATGGTATGCCTTCCTTAACATAACAATCAAACTAAATGGTCCAGTTTACAACAATGACAAGAGTAATAGATGAATGAAGGAAGATTTTAAAAACTTACTGAATTATTAACATCTGGTTTTAATACAGGTCTATCATGTTTCTCAATTGACTCATCATGATCCACTGACATTTTGCGAAACATTTTGAAGAACGACTTTTTAAAATCTTCTCTTACGACCTGTGACTGCTTTAGAACACTGTTTTTATTTTGTTTATGTTTCATACATTTGTAAACATAAAAACTAAATTTCCGCTTAATGTAATAACAAAAAATAATTAAAAGCTCTTATTTACGTAATAACACAATTACACCAATTAAATATTTGCGGCACTGTGAAATGTTTTAACCTATTCTGCTCAATTACTACAGTATTAACAAGCACTTAAACAGAATAATATTGAAATCGGGCAACACAAATAAAATGTCAAGTAAAATAATAAGAAAAAAAAAATGATAAATGACACATGGGAAAATAATAATAATGGGTTGCAGTATTTTTTGAATCTTCGTATTAAATCACTAACCGCTCCTTTACGAAACGAAATATTTTTATAAAACAAGTTACGTTTCTTAAACTTTTATATTGTGGTGCCATCTACTGTCGAACTTCTAGATCAAAAGACAGGAGAAATACATTTTCCTGCGCTGCGATCCAATATTAGATCGCAGGAAGCCATGGTTAACCCATTTTTCGCTGGCGTTGCGTGGAAGTAAATGCGTTTAACAGTTAACTAAAAAAGATATTTATATTAAGTATTTTTTTTTAAGTAAGGAAAGAATAGATGTTTATATTATTACAAAAAAATTTGATCTGAAAAATAATTTTATATTTAAAAATAAATTTCAAACTTGAAGCACTAATCAATCCAAAACTTTTGAAAATCTTCATATTTGAATAAGTTTACATAAGTTGTAAAATAAATGTTTCATAATAAAATAATTATTTTTGAAGTCATCTGTAGTTTTTGCTGTTTTATGCTCCCTCAAAGAAATTTCCGTAAATATTTATTTGTATTCATTCTATACTCTTTTTCCACTGAAGCTGTACAAATACAGCACCCTGTATTTAGACTAATGTAATGTATAAGACTAATTTTAATAATTTTATTTTAAATTATTGTTATGTATGATCAAAATAATGGGTATTACTATTTGTATTTAGAAAAAAAAAATCATTATTTCTAGTTTTGGCGGATAATGGGTTAATCCTTTTTTAGACGTAGTAATTTCCATACCATGGGGGAGCAACAGCAGTTAGAAAACGTTGACAGATAATAAACGTCCCCCCCCCCTCTCTCCCTTTTTAATAATAATAATAAAAGACTCTAGGTTTGGAAACTGAAAAAAAAAAATCAAAAACGAATCAATACTTTTTTTATTTAGTGACCCCATTTTTTTTTTTTTTTTTTTCCCCTCTTTACTTTTACATTTTCAGTCGAATACAATTAAATGCGATCCAAACACCTACTTTAAAAAACATAACTTTTTTTTTTCTCTCTGTTTCTGTTTTCTTTCTATACATCACTTTCTTTTCTTCTTCTTCTTTTTTTTTTTTTTTTATTTCTTCTGCGAAAGTTTGAAGGTATCTTTACTGCTTATCCAATAACTTACCTATAAGCCATACATTTCTGAAAATTCCCAATAAAACTTAAATTTCGAAATTTATAATAAAAACTGTCTTTCAAATTTAAATTAAAAATTTTATTATTATGTCTAATTTTTTCAATAAAAAATAAGAAAAAGGATATATATGGCATCATACTCATACATATATTGAAACCTTTTCAAATGTATCACAGGAAGTAATAAGTAGGCAATTATGTTATTACATAAAAGAGCTTTTAATTATTTTCTGTTATTACAGTAATTATTTTTTTAAAAGTCTCTTAGTCTGGAAGCATCAAGAAAATAAATAAATAAATCTAGTGAATATTTTTATTTATTTTAATGACTTCATTTAGTGATTTTCTCTCTTTGCTTCTACATTTTGGGTCGAATACGCCATTTAAACTCCTATTCTTCTATTTAAAAAATACAACTCACCCCCCCCTTCTCTATTTTTTCTTCCTTTTCATCACTTGCCCCACCAGTGGGCGAGCGGGTCTGCGCTCAATGCAGTAGACGGGAAGTGCCGGGTTCAAACTTAAATCGCGCTCGTCGACCTAACCGTTCGGAATTTTTGGTGGTTTACTCCGAAACTCGCGCAAATACGGGCTAGAACCCCTTAAAAAGGGGTCCCTTAAGGGCACTCCACCCTTAGACTCAAGTTCCTAGGGTAGACAATTGGCTTTAACCCGAACACCAACACAAACATCTTTTCTTCCTTTCTTTTCTGAGAAAATCTATTAGGTCATAAGGTGAGTGCAAAAGTTCTACCCGTTTTTATTACCCGTAAAGAAGAGCAAATAAACGCAAAATGAATAGTACCTATTATTGTGCATAATCCCCATTGCTATCTATGACCTCTTGCCATCTTTCTGGTAGGAGATGAATCCCACAGCGGAAAAATTCCGGCGGTTTCCAGTCAAAAAAGTCTTGGATGGCAGTTTTCACACCATCAAGATCATCAAATATTTTCTAACTGAAGGAATTGTTCAACGTACGACATAGGTAATAGTCAGTTGGTGCCAAGTCAGGAGAATAGGGTGGGGTAAAACCTCCCAACCAAAACCCAGTAACTTTTGGCTAGTGATGACAGCAGCATATGGCCTGGCGTTATCGTGATGAAGGATAACACCGCGAAGATTGATGAGACCTGGCCGCTTTGCCACCAAATCTGAATGCAGCCTGTCTAGCTGTAGACAGTAGAAGGCAGCACTGATGGTTTGGTTGAGTGGCAGGACCTTGTGGCGGTTAACTGTAACCACCAACTGGTGATTGACTGATAAACTCACATTCTGACATTTTAACTGTAACTGTAATAACATGGCTAATCATTAACTGCAACTGTAATAACATGCTAATCATTAACTGCAACTGTAACAACATGCTGATCATTAACTGTAACTGTAACAGCAACTTAAAAATAATGTTTTTCAATGTGAGCTAGCGTGCGTTACCGGTACGTTGTACGCACGATGTATAAGAAGTTCAATTCTGATCATTTTTCTTAATATATTATTATTTTTAGATGCTTTGAGTCCTTATTATTCATTCAATACTTTGAGATGCTTGATCCATTTATCTGAAAGCATACGACTACAATGGTGTTACAAAACCATAATGGTGACTTGTGAGTGAAAAGATCGCGCATCAACTTCCTTCTCAGCAACACGCGATATCTTTATGCATCCGAGGTATGTGTCATCATTCAGCTAATGCAATATTTAAAATCTCAAGATAAGTGATTTGAGAAAGATGTCGTGCATTTATTTTCAACTATTTATATGATACGCAGTGTTTACGATTACGACTGTGTGCGAAGCCTCGTGCACGATATATCTTCAAATTTTTATTACCGGGGATACTCAATTATGGTCAGTAAGCATATTTTACTCCATTATTTTATGCACAAATGTTGTATTTTTCCCTAAAGTATCTAAAAATTAAGGTTTAAAATATGCTATTTTGCAATAGTATTTTTTCAATTCTCTGTTATGGGTGCTTTATTTTTGCTCATATGAAACCTTTGCTCGATAATTTTTGTACATAACTTTCTTAATAGTAATTTTGTATTCTGTATTTCCTATTTTATATTGTATTACGTACATCTAAGCTTTTATATATTATTTTCATTATGCCCGAGACTGATGAAAACAGTAGCCATCAAGTGGCATATGTTGGGGTAAAACCACCCCCGTTTTGGAAGACAAATCCATCACTATGGTTTCTCAGATTGGAGGCACAATTTTCTTTAGCTAAAATAACATGTGAAAGTACAAAATTTAATCATGTCGTTGCGGCAGTCGATGCAGATATTCTTACGTCTGTTAGCGACCTTATTATGACTCCTCCATCTGATAACCCATACGAAACATTAAAAAAGCGTCTCATTGAATCTCACTCAGAGAGTGAGGAATCCCGGATACGTACCTTACTGCAGGGTGTTGAACTTGGCGATTCTCGCCCATCCCATTTGCTGACACGTATGCGTACCTTAGCTGGGGATGCTGTTGGGGAATCTTTCCTTAAATCCTTATGGCTCGCACGTCTTCCTCAAACTACGCGTAGCATTGTAGGTGCATTAAGTGATGACTTGTCAAAATTAGCAGGGGTCGCGGACAAAATTAATGATCTGTCATCAACCCCGCAGGTTAATGCTACTAGCAGCAGTATATGTGCTCCACCAGCACACAATTCATCCCTAGAGGTTAAAATCGAGCAGCTTACTCAGCAGATGAGTGAGTTGGCTGCTATTGTAAACAGGCGTGAACGTTCACGGGGCAACAAATATAGTCATCGTAATCGTAGCCGCTCCAAAAGTCGCTATAAAGAACCAGCGAATAATCAATGTTTTTATCATACTAACTTTGGTGCAAGAGCAAAAAAGTGTAATTCTCCATGCTCTTTTCGAACCCAGGAAAACTAATTTGGCGTTCGCATCTGGGCCATGATTGCGACCGCCATGTAAATCGCATCCTTTTGGCCGATCCTTCCTCTAAATTAAAATTTCTCATTGACACGGGCGCGGATATTTCGGTCATCCCTGTTAGTGTCATCAAACGACCAGTTGTTAATGAGGGGCTTGTTCTTTATGCCGCAAATGGCACAAAAATACCAACTTTCGGAACTCAACGGCTTACCCTTGATCTAAACTTACGTAGAACATTCACTTGGTCCTTTGTGGTTGCTAAAGTTAGCCAACCTATCATAGGCATAGATTTTTTAAAAAGGTTCAATCTACTGGTAGATGCTAAACACAATAGTATCATTGATGGTGAAACGATGCTATCATCGCAGGGTAAAGCTACTCAAATTCTGCCAGGCAATAGTGCTGTGAGCATTCTTTTCGGTTCTTCCAAATTTGACAAAATTTTAGCCAATTACCCAGAACTTACTAACCCTTCCCATACCCCAAAAGAACAACCACAGCATTCGGTTTTTCACCATATTGAGACCAAAGGCCCACCTGTATTCTCTAAACCCCGTCGATTGTCGCCAGAACTTCTGGCAGCTGCTCGTCAGGAATTTGAATTTCTTCTGGCTCAGGGTATTGTGCGGCCTTCCAAAAGTGCATGGGCGAGCCCTCTTCATATGGTTCGGAAAGCGAATGGTGGATGGCGTCCTTGCGGTGATTACCGACGCTTGAATGCCATTACTGTCCCAGATCGTTACCCACTTCCACATATCCAAGATTGTACTCAGTTATTTCATGGGAAACAAATTTTTACAACTTTGGATTTAGCTCGCGCTTACCACCAAATCCCTGTTAATCCTGCAGACATAGAAAAAACAGCCGTAACAACACCATTTGGCTTGTTTGAATTTTTGTTTTGTCCATTCGGCTTGCGAAATGCGGGGCAGACCTGTCAGAGGTACATTCATCAAATATTAAGTAATCTTGATTTCTGTATACCTTACCTCGATGACATTCTCATTGCGTCAGCTAACGAAGATGAGCATGAGGAGCATCTTAGGCAAGTTTTAGATCGCCTCAGACTCCATGGGCTTAAGTTGAACCCGGCTAAATGTGTTCTAGGAAAATCTTCGGTTTCCTTTTTGGGATGCCTTATAACAGCCTCTGGTGTAAAGCCACTTCCTGGAAAGACTAAGGCAATAGCCGAGTTTCCGAAACCTAAAACGATTATAGAGTTGCGACGTTTTTTGGCGATGCTCAACTTTTATCGTCGATTTATCCCAAATGCGGCCAAAACTCAGGCACCTTTACACGAGTTGCTAAAAGATTCTAAAAAGAATGATAAACGCCCGGTCCCCTGGAATGATACATTAATCCAGGCATTTGAGGCATGTAAGCACGATCTAATTCATTCTGCAACTCTTGCTTATCATGCTCCGGACCAGCCAATTAACCTAATGGTCGACGCATCCAACATTGCAATAGGCGCTGTTTTAAATATCTTAAATGATAATAGTTTACAACCCCTTTCATTTTTTTCGCGTAAATTGAGTCCTACTGAGCAAAGGTACAGCACTTATGACAGAGAGCTGTTGGCAATTTATTCAGCTGTAAAATATTTTCGGCACAGTTTGCAGGGAAGACACTTCATTATATATACAGACCATAAGCCACTGACCTTCGCTTTTTCAAAAACTTCAGATTCCAGTTCTCCTCGCCAGCTGAGACAGTTGGACTTCATATCCCAATTTAGTACAGACATTCGGCATGTTGCTGGAACTGACAATGTAGTTGCTGACACCCTGTCACGGATAAATAATATCCAACATACTTCTACTGATTTTTCCACAATGGCTGCAGAGCAAGCGACAGATAAGCAATTGGCTGATATCCTTGTCAAGCCTGATTTATCCCTCAAACTCCAGAAAATGACAATAGGTCCTAACTTAGAACTTTATTGTGATCTGAGCACTGGTAAAGTTCGACCATATGTTCCTGAGTCATCGCGCTTCGGAGTTTTCAAGAGCCTCCATTCCTTGTCACACCCAGGTGTTAGAGCCACTCGAAAGCTGATCCAACAGAGATTTGTATGGCCTTCCATGCAGAAAGACATTGCCAAATGGGCACAGTCATGTATAGACTGTCAAAAGTCAAAAGTTCATCGACATACTCGTAGTCCACTGCAGCAGTTTCCCATCACTTCACAGAGATTCGAGCATGTGCACCTGGATATCGTGGGACCCTTGCCTCCATCTGAGGGATATACCTACTTGGTAACCTTCATAGATAGATTTTCTCGTTGGCCAGAGGCAATACCAGTGCAGGATATCACAGCTGAAACAGTGGCACGAACCTTGGTGGCACATTGGATTGCCCGATTTGGTGTCCCTAGAACAATCACTACAGATCAGGGACGACAATTTGAATCCCATTTATTTTCCTCCTTAATGAAAATTTTGGGCATGCATCGTATTCGCACCACCCCTTACCACCCATCAAGCAATGGACTGGTAGAGCGATTTCACCGGACTCTTAAGCAGGCCCTAAAATGTCATAACAGTCCTCGCTGGACAGAGACTTTACCTATTGTGCTTTTGGGTCTCCGTGCCACATTTAAAGAAGATCTTGGTGGTACTTGCTCCGAAATGCTGTATGGAACAACACTGTCCTTACCAGGGGAGTTTTTGGAACCTTCGAAAGAGGAGCCACAAACAGACCCAGCGTCTTTCTTACAGCAGCTGTGCCATACCATGCGAGATATTGCGCCAACTTCTACGTCTTTCCATGGCAAACCATCATGTTTTGTGCATCCTTCATTAGGGACTTGTACCCATGTTTTTGTACGTAATGACTCAGTCAAAGCACCATTGACACAGCCATACAATGGACCTTATTGTGTCACAAAACGTAGTGCCAAACATTTCACCATCCAAATAAATGGAAAAGAATGTGTAATTGGTATAGACAGACTTAAGCCAGCCTTCCGAGCTCAGGATGACATTCCGTCAGCACCGCCTGCTGGGGCTACAGACAGTTCCCATACTCCTACACCTAACTTAGGGGAACCGACAAGTGTGGTACCAAGTCTACCTCCAAACCAAACTACTCGTTCCGGTAGAGTTGTCCGGTTCAATCCGCGATATTTGTGATGGTTCAGTACTTACAGTACTTGGGGCGGAGTACTGTGGCGGTTAACTGTAACCACCAACTGGTGATTGACTGATAAACTCACATTCTGACATTTTAACTGTAACTGTAATAACATGGCTAATCATTAACTGCAACTGTAATAACATGCTAATCATTAACTGCAACTGTAACAACATGCTGATCATTAACTGTAACTGTAACAGCAACTTAAAAATAATGTTTTTCAATGTGAGCTAGCGTGCGTTACCGGTACGTTGTACGCACGATGTATAAGAAGTTCAATTCTGATCATTTTTCTTAATATATTATTATTTTTAGATGCTTTGAGTCCTTATTATTCATTCAATACTTTGAGATGCTTGATCCATTTATCTGAAAGCATACGACTACAATGGTGTTACAAAACCATAACCTCCCAGTGAATTATTCCCTGCACATCCCCCACCACACACCAGTGGCGCCGACAATGTGGGGGCTTGAGGGCTCGAGCCCCCCCCCCCCAGAAAATTTTTTGAAGGGGCTTAGCCCCCCCAGAAATTTTTCATACTGACTCCCTATTAAACAAGAAACTCTTTCCCCTATTTCTTAATTAGTTTTTTGTTTTTTTACCAAAATCATAACTTTAAAGTAAGGCAGTTGTAATTGAAAATGGGCAAACTACTAAAAAAAAAGAGAGAGAGAGAGATAAATACTGGTAGAAAAACAGGCAAAGGCTGGAACTCCTTTTATGGAGGGGGGGGGGGGGGGTTAGTTCAGGGAAAGATGATTCCCTACCCTGTGCTTTCTCCTTTCTTTTGCTTCGAGGAATAACGAGACACGACACACATGTGCGAAAGTCTTTCTTAATGAATAACAGATAAAATGGTGTTCATTCTCGTTCCCATACCATACCCATTACCAACAGGCTCCCTAATTACCATAGGATACCTACCTACACAAACATACACCTTCCATACTCTCTCTTTGTTCAGCTTCTGTTGACGGAAATCTGGTTTCTTATTTCATGGTCATGTCATTAGAAGAAGGTTATCTGAATTTTCTGACTTCAGAGGGAGTTAACGGAGAAAATGACAGATAATTTTTCTGGATCCGGAAAAAGAAATTTAAGTAAAGCAGAATTGTTAATTCTTTAGAAGCGAAATCAAACGATAAAAATCGTCAATTTCTTATAGTTTTTTTTGTCTTTCCTGTTCTTCACTCTCTCAACTTTATTTTTGATTACACAATTATGAATGAGAAAATCGATTTATCACGTTATCAAAACGATAGCAAAAGGGATTTGTTCGATAACTAAAACTTTTTATTTTATTTATTCTTTTACTAATGTTACTAATTGCACTCAATATATTGTGTTCTTTCATATCTTATTTGAGTAATATTTAATAATCTGTATCAATTAAATCGTTTACTGAAAATTAAACGCTTGATCAAGACATTTATCTGAAATCATTAAAAAAATATTTATTGTTATCATCACTATTTTCTTTTATAATTCATATTTATGCTCTTTCACTTATTTATATTCTCTATTTAATCATTCTCTGTACATTGTCTTTTTCTTTTATATATTGTTATTATAATTATTATTTTCTAAATTTTGAGGGTTTTGCGTTTTAGTAAATTTTTAATTGATTTATATTTAGGAATTTAATCTAAAGCTCATATTATTCTTTTATACAAGTTTAGAGAAACCCACTCATTTCACGTTAGTTATTTTTAATCATACTAGGGTCATTTACTCTTTTTAACACTTTCCAACAAGGTTGAAAAGTGTTTATGACTTCGGTTTGTCTGTCTGTCTGTCCGCGCTCTAACTCTCGTAAATATTTATGTAATTTCTTGAAACTGATATATGTTATTCAAGTTCACTATCGGACGTTCCCTATTGAAAATGGAGTTTATACCTCTACTGGTTTGTGTACAGGGACACCCGAAAGTATTTCAAAGCATTGTGTTCTATGAGTGTTATTTTTATAAATATTTTCCCTATAGAATATTCCCCATTTAAAATGACATTAATAGGTCCTGTATAACTAGTTTTTTTACAGGGACAAAGAAAAAAAAAAAAAAAAAGCCACTGCATTACGTTTTAGGACAGAATTTTTTGAAAGTTATATTTAAAAATCTTTCTACTGTAAAAATCATAAAAATGTTGAAATGTATTGTTAATATTCTAAAATAATATTTTGTATAGAATATGATATGATTAACTCTCTGATTTACAGGGCTACACTAAAATATTCAGAGAGATCAAAAGCTACAATTATAATCTAATGGTTGCATTTTCTTTTGCGTTAAGCGTTTTTAACTCTTTCCAAAATGCCTAAGAGTAATTTAAAAATCAATTAGTCTATCTGTATACTTTTCAGTCCTTCTGTCTGTTGTGTAATAACGTAGGCAAAGAATATTAAAAGTTATTCGATACAACAATTACGTACAGTTGGAAAGTGTTACTAATCAATGCGTACTGCATGATTTTTCTTTCTTGTTAAAATTATTTTACGGATTAACATACACTATTCTTATTTCAGTTTTCAGCAGTAGTACTTGATTTAATTTCTACTTTTAACGAAATGTTACTTTAAATAAAACAATTTGTATGATGAATAAGACATAAAAAAAAAAAAAAAAAAAAAAAAAGTGTCTCCTGATTATTTAATAATACATTACATATAAGCAATAAATGATAAATGTTGTTTATATGTAATAAATAATAATAATTAATGATATTATATACCATTATATTCAGATCGTTTAAAAACACTTGATATGTAATTTCGTAATTTGGTTTTATTAATTGTTTATTATACTATCACAGAATCAATTAGTATTTCCGTTTTTGTTTTTTAAATCTAGAAAAGAAAAAAAATTTTTTTTTTTTTTTTTTTTTTTTTTAAATTATAGGTCACAATTAACTTGATTTTTTAGAAATTATCGTCATCATTTTCGCATCTCATTTTACACGAAAAGTACTGGTTACTTTTACCTATACGTATATATAAAATTTAATTTGTATTTCCAATTAAAAATACAAATAAATTTCAAGCACGAATGTATTAGTCTTCTCCAAACTCTGTAGTTTATAGTAGGGATGAAAAGAGAAAGAGAAAAACATTTTTCTTCTATTGTCAAACAAACAATATTGCTTTCGATTTGACAGATTTTCTTGTAATTACCATTCAGGGGACCGACCTCCTGTAAGTGGGGGAAAACCACCTTATCCGAATTCTTCCTGCTCTCGCGGTTCTCTTTCAAGTTTCAAACCTAAAGGCCAGTATCGACTTGGGCTCAAGATCAACGCTCAAAACGTCATTAATCACGCTTCCGACACAAAGAGCCAAATGTCTTGTCATCAGTTGTAGCCCTTTTTTATCAGATTGCGCTGTTACCTCAAAGGAAAGCATGCAAAATTGACAAAGATGTCTACCCCTGGCCCTCAATTATCTCAGCAGGGGGTTAGATTCCATCCCCGTTCGAGGGCTCCGGTGAGCTCGGCTCACCACATGAAAGGATTCTGAATAGAAACCGCCCAATGAGCGCAAGTGGAAACCGGACTTAAAGTCTAAACACATGTCGTCTTCTCTCATAATAAAGATAAAAAAAGATGCTTTGAGTTCACATTTATTGTAATATTACTGCAGATTCTGTGTAGACTTGATGAACATTTTTAACCGAAATTTATCATACTCTATTGAGTGTCAAACAACACATGCACTAAAGTAATGGGTAAGTACTTTAAGTTTTTTTTTTTTTTTTTTTTTTTCAACTTGTCAAATGCTTAAAAAGGGACACACATGTAGCAGAATACACATAATTAGAAACTTTTTTTTTTTTTTTTCCTAAACGTTTTACCTGGTAATGTATCTATAACAAGCTACAGATGTTTATTTTTGTTAGGTATAGTTACGTTTACGATAGTTTTTTTTTTTTTTTTTTTAGTATTTAACCATTAATTTTAAAGTTGTTGTTGCTGCATTTCTCTTTGAGTAAGATAACCTTTTTAGTGTATTTACACTTACAGTTAGCCAGTCTATCTGTTCAGTTGTAGAATCTGTTCATTATCCAATCTTTTTTGCAGAACGTAAGAGCAGGAGTTTTCTAAAAATAACTAAATTATTGCGGGTGATAGTTACACTTCATGCAATACATGGCAGAACGTATTTAAATGTACTCTTTCCTACGCAAAAAGCTGTATAAATTATATAGAAAAATATTCTATATGCGGTATGGATAAATTCGTAATACGTTCATCAAGCAGCAAACTGGAAAGTGTCAATATACAAAGATGTGAATCTGTCAATGCGAATGATGTCAAATTTAATTGTGGTAACAATCCTTTATCAGAAAATGATAAAAAAACGTACAGGACGAACTTATCAAGAAAAATGGAAAAATGTGTTTCCGTGGTTAATATATGAAAAAGACTTGGATAAAGTTTTTTGCAGTATTTGTAAGGATTCGCGTAATGGAATGCCGCCCTCTACTGTCGCAACTAATTCAGAGAAAGATTCATACAAAGCTTTTGTTGAGAATGGATTTTCGAATTGGAAAAAAGCCCTCGAACGTTTCAAAAAGCATGAAAATGGAGTGTTTCATAGATTTTCGATGTCTGTTCAAGCGAATATTAAAAAAGGGACAAATGTGCTTTCCCAAATTTCTAAAGCAAAGTTGGAAGAAATGAAAAAGGCTCGCGTAGCTCTGTTAAAAATTATATCTTCTCTTCTCTACATTACTTAACTCAACAAGGATTACCAATTAGAGGGCATGAAGATGAGTCGTCCAACATACATCAGTTATTACTTTTGAGATCAGAAGAAGTTCCAGAGCTTAAGTTATGGTTAAGCCGGGAAAAATATAAATGGCTTTCTCACGACATATTAAATGAGATGATTTCTTTGTTATCCCAGAAAGTGCATCGAGCGGTGAGCGGGGGCTGCGCCCTGTTCAATCCCTGTTCAATTAATAAAAGAAGCAACTTATTATTCAATTATTATGGATGAAACTTCGGATATCACAATGAAAGAACAAATAAGTATATGCTTCAGATTTGTGTTAAAAAATTTGCAAATTGAAGAAACGTTTTTATGAAACATCTAAAACAACATCTCTTGAATTATTTAAAGTTGTGCAAGATGCTTTAACTCGTTTTGCATTAGATATTAGAAATTGTCGGGGCCAGTGCTACGATGGCGCCGCCAATGTCAGCGGACGTGAAAGTGGATTACAGAAAAAAAATCTTAGATATTGAACCAAGAGCCATCTTTATTCACTGTACAACTCATAATTTAAATTTAGTGGTGCAAGACGCAATGCAAAACATTAATTTAGTTCGAGACTTTTTAGTAGTTTTACGGGATCTTATATCATTCGTAAAACATTCTCCGAAACGTTTAGCAATTTTTCAGTCGCTCCAAGATGATGATAACATGAATCAAAATTCGACAGCTCTCCGACCATTTTGTCCAACAAGATGGTGCGTAAGAATAAAATCATTAAAATCTTTAGAACATAATTACAGTGCATTATTAACATTTCTTGAAAACATTTCCGAGGAGAAGAACGAAGCAGGGGCGAAAGCTAGCGGGTATTTGAGAAGCATGGAGCAATTTAAGTTTCTATTTTTATTGAAAACACTTATTGTAATTTTTGAAAGAATTAAACAAATACATTCCACACTCCAGAAAAAGTCATTACATTATCGTGACATCAAAGATCACGTGGAAAATATGCGTGAAAGTTTAGAGAGCCAAAGAAATGAGTTTTCAAAATTATGGAATGAAGTTGTAAGTGACGCAAAAAAATTTAATATTGATGAACCAACTCTTCCCAGAAAAAGAAAAATTCCCAAACGTTATGATGATGGCTGTCCTGCTCATGTGTTTGTTTCTCCAGAAGAACTATATCGAAAAACATATTTTGAAATTATTGATGCAACTTTAAATTCACTAAATAATAGATTCGAAAAAGTATTTTTGGAATTGTTTTCTCTGGCTGAGGTATTTGCTGTCGGTGAAATATCTGCTGACTGTATCACAGAATTCTACAAGACTGACTTTAATAAAGAAAAATTAACGCTTCACCGGGATATGTTTTTAGATATATGTAAAACTAAAAACTATGATATAAAATCGATCGCAGATGTAATAAATGTCTTAAAAAGGCCCGAAAATTCTTCGCTTTCTGACTTATTGTCAGAATTTACAAAATTTTTAAGGATAATATTAACTATTCCTGTTACATCGTGCACTTCAGAAAGATCGTTTTCTACATTAAGAAGATTAAAGACTTATTTGAGGTCGACAATGTCGCAAAAAAGACTAAATGATCTCGCTATTTTAAATATTCATAAAGATGTAGCAAAAAATATTAACCTGGACGATATTGTAAATAGTTTCATCAATATGAACGATATAAGAAGGAATACATTTTTCATTGAAAGTTAAATTTAATTTTTTATTATATTATGTTACATTATATTTTTGTTTGTTTATTTTAATAATATAATGTAACTGAGAGTACTGAGACTAATACGGCCATTTTGTAGTTTTAGCATTAATTTCAAAGTTCAAAAACATATTTCTTAAAAAGTAGCTTAAATAAATTAGATTTTATTTCTTAAAGAGCAGCTAAAAAGAAATAACCAACATATAAAGAGCAGAACATCATGTGTTGAAAAAATCCGCTGTAGAAGAGGAAGAGAATAATTGTATTTGCTTGGCTTTCAAGAATTGATTTATTATTTTGATTAGGTAAGTTTTGTCTTTTACTCTAAGTGCTTTTGAATAACATGTAATAGATTTTTTTTTTTCTAATCATTTATGGTTTGTGCATGAAGAGTAAAATTTTTCAGAGCACATCGATGCAGAGTATTATAACTATTTTCCCAAAAGTTAACGACATATTGTTGTATTTGCATTTTTTATTTTTATTTTATTTTAATTTTATTAATATTTGATACGCCTGAGGCTACTCTCTTTCCTAAGTTCAAGTGAATATAATTTTTATAAAGGTTTCTGAGATGCTTAATTTGACTTTTTAAAAAATCCTTTTATTTATATTCGCATTTTATTTAGTTGGTTGCTTCTTTTTTTCCTTTTGCATTTTTAAATAAAAATGTACTTTTTTGCATATAAGTCCTGAACTTATAAATAATATTGTCCCCCCCCCCCCCCTTCTTTTATGAACTTTTTTACTTTAGAAAAATAAAACTTACTAAATCGATTTATTAAGAAAAATATGAACGGGACGATATTACCTTCATTTGCCCCATTACCTCAAATAAAAAAATAATTAATCAAAGATAGTTTGTGAAATTTTTACTTTTTAAGCAAAAATGAAAAGTAAAAACAAATATTGTTTTTAAAATTTAAAGGGAAGATATAGCGCAATTAATTATAGCGAACTTAACCATAATCACAATATCGATTTAAAATTGAATTGGCCGTATTATCTCAGTGACCTAACTGCTACTCCTAATTTTCTTCTATAAATTCGATTTACATAATTTTATAAACTAAATAGCAAAGACTATAGTGGGGAATCACAGTCTACAATACAGGAAAAGAGAAAACAAGTACACCAAGAATGAAAATTATTCGTAATGTGCTACCAAGATGAGATTAAATATTAGTTTGAAATAGAAGCCAGACTTATAAAATTGTTTTATGCTTGAGTTCGTATTTGTACTGCCTCACCAGTGGCCGAAAAATTCTGATCTCAAAAAGCTGGGTAGAAATGAGGTGCCAGGTATGATCCCAAATCGCGTTCATCGGCCAAGCCGTTCAAAGTTTCCCGTGGTTTTCTCTGAAACTTGCGTAAATACTTACTGAAACACTTTTTAAAAACCGCGCAGAGGGCACCTCCCCTCAGGCTTAGGACTATAGCGCAGTCAGTTGGCCTTAACCCTAACCCTAACACCAACACTCATTGGTAGCATAAATTTTATGTCCTAGTTTCGGAGAAAAAGGTCGATTTCTTTTTAAATACCTTACGAATATTGTTTATTAATGGAGTATTAAACAATTTTATCACCATTTTTACGTATTTATTAATAATTACAAATATTCTTTATTCTTGGTGTATTTAAGAATTTTATCACTGTATTTTTATGTAATTACAAGTAATGCTTATTCCTGGTGTGCTTAAGAATTTTATCATTATATTTTATGTATTTTTATATAATTACGAACATTGTTTATTCATGGTGTGTTTAAGAATATTATTACTATATTTTAAACATTTTGAATTGATCAAACAAAGTGTTGAGGAAATATATATATATATATATATATATATATATATATATATATATATATAAAGAGAATTATTTTGCAAAAATAAAGATTTGGTTAATTAGAATTCAATTTGCATACATATCTTTAAATACTTATTTCATTAGATTATTTATCAGCTATTTTTTTATTTTTATTATATTCATTTGTAGGTTAATATTTCTATATTACTAATTTTTTACTGAAGTTTATTGCTGCAATATGATTTCGATCATTCTTTCATTCTGATTAAAATAGCCGCTTTCAAGGGCTGGGCTATTAATTATATGTTCGGCATTTGTTTGTTTGAAGTCTATATTTTGATAATCGCGCATTTATTTGTACTGGCCAGTTATTTTATACATGCATAAACTATTTTTGTTTTGTGAATTATATTTTATATTTTTTTGTTTGAAATGTACAAGAATTGTTTTCGATACTTGGTACGTTTAGATTCATATATTAAGTTTTACCTATCGATTCTGAAATTTCAATACCTTAGAATAAATTTCTATATCCTTACTTACTAATTTTTTAAGCCTGTGTTACAAGCGGGTGTTCATATGTATTTAAATGTGACGCATTTTATTGTTAATAATAGAATATGTTTGAAATAAAAGTTAAATTTGGTTAATATGTGTCATATTTTGGTTCAATTTTTTTTTTTTTTTCCAAATTTGTTTCCAGGTTAAACAAGTTCCCTTTAAATAAGTATAAATTATTTCTGCCGTTTTATTCCGTTAAGAACAGGCTTTCTTTTTTGCAGGTTTTACATACTGTATTCTGTAGATTACAGTTTGTTTTGGTAAGTTTTGTGATGCTACGTATTTAAAAAAAAAAAAAAAAAAAATTCTGCATTGTGTTAATATACGTGTGCGTGTGTATGAATAAATATGTTCGCCCCCCCCCCCCCCAGAGATTTTTCAAAGTCGGCGCCGCTGCCACACACTCAATAACAGCTTATTGGGATGGAGTTCAGCTTTCGATGTCGATGCAGGCGGATCAGAAGGGCGACACACAGTCCTACGACGCTTTACGGTACGGTACATAAAGCCCTGTTTTTTTTTTTTTTTTTTTTTTTAAGAACACAAAACGCGAACGTCAACTTATTAGGCGTCGAGATTTTCAATTTGCGCATGCGTCACGACACTGTTCTGCGGTTTCAACGCCAGCGCTGATATCAAGGAGACTCTGATTGGAGCGTCGCGGCGTCGGAAACATTGACGTTTGCTTCTTGTGTTCTTAAAAACCAGGGCTTGACCCACTTCTCATCTCCTGTCACAATTCGTGTCAAGAATGGGTCATTTTTGTACCGGGAAAGCAAGGAAACACAGGTGGCTATTCGGTCATTCATCCCATTAATTAGCTGTCAGGTTATGTGGAACCCAACAATCCAACTTTCTCGTAAAACTCAACTTAACCAGCCGTCTCTCGACCGTTGTCCGGTTCGGGTTGTTTCTGGTCTGGTCAATATCGTCGTCTCAAACGTGTGATGGTCGTCCACTCCTTGGCAGCTTCTGTCTCCTTCCCTAAATTTACGAAATCATCGACGACATGTGCTTTCGTCTATTGCATCATTCCCATAAACTTGACCTGCGACATGCTGCGGCTGCCGTACTCTTTTTATCGAACTCGTATAACAAACAATATCTTATATGCACCTTCTCGCTTTCCATGTTATACCCTCTCACTTTTTTTTTTTTTTTTTTTGTGATGATTAACTTTGTGAGATACGATGCATTTATACGTGAGGCATCCATACGTTCGATTGGCTGACGATTTGCGTCATTACAATGTCATGTGTGACGTCAAATCCATTGCAAATTTGCATATCCAAAAACGGGTAGAACTTTCGCACTCACCCAATAATTATTTTTAAAAATCGGTTATACTTTTGAGAAAATTTCAGGATTGGTTCTCGTTTTCCGAAAGTTGGAAAACTTCCTTACTGTTTATCTAATAACTTACTTTTATATAATGACAAGCCATACATTTATCAAAATTCACTATAAAACTAAATTGCGAAATTTTGTTTATAATAAATTTATAAGGTGAGAAAGCCTATAACAATTAACAATTATATATATATATATATATATATATATAAAAAAAAAAAAAAAGCCTATGTATATTAAAAAATAAATAATAAAATATCATTATTAAAGAAAATTTTAAACGCAAATTAAAGGCTATTTCATTTGTTTTAAAGTGTTTATGGTTTCCGCTCTATTAATTTTTTTGTTTCCTTTTAAAACAATTTTTATGTATAATGTATATCATTACTAATGTTTTAGTCATATTAAACATATCTCTAGTATATACAGGCAGGCCCTGACTAACTACTCGCACCGACTGGGCCAAAGACCAGGACTCTCGACTTGGGGGCCCAAAATTTCGTTTCAGTTAAAAAAAAAGAAAAAAAAATAAATATGAAAATGTTCCTGAAAACAACACTTCGTGAAAATTCTACTTCTGAAAGAGAAACGAAAACTTTTACAAATATTTTACTCAAATATGCATTTTTGGGTGAAAAAGACAGTGCGAAAATGTAAGGATATTTTCCAAAAATTGTTAAAATCATAGGATTTTTTTTTTTTTCGTGTGTATGCTGATAAGCGTCCAAACCAATACTGACTTATATTGACCATTAATATGTCAAAAACAATTCTTTTTTCTTACAATATAGTGAAAAAAAGGTACGGGCCGAAGGCATATTTTGCCAACAAAATACCACTTTTGCTTGATCAGGCTCTGTGTATATTATATATCAAGATCTTCATGTGCAGTATGGTCATTTCATGCCAGCCTAGCAGTTCGGAGTTTTCCGTTTTTTTTTTTTTTTTTTTTCCGAAATTCACGCAAATATGGGGCAGGATCAATTAGAAAGACTCTACGCAGGCAATCCCACCTAAGCTTATGTCCCTTGAGTAGACAATCAATCTTAAAACCCAATACCAAAGTCGGTTCCTGCTAACACTATACATTTTTTCGTCTAGGATGAGCATTATTTTCCTGTTAGGGGGCGTCCATTAATTACGTAAGGTGTTCAGGGGGGGGGGGGGGGGAAAGGTCGAGCCGAATCTCACGTGGGGGAGGGGAGGGGGGGCTCTCGGCAAATATCACGTAATTTTTTCTCCGCAAAAAACAGTGTAAAATAGCGAGAAAATCCAGTTAAATTCAAGTAAGACATGTTTCTTGGCATAGATACGGCAAAATCTGACACGATAATATTTATCGTGGCTATCAGAACGCTGCGAAGCAGCACAGTAGCTAGCTTTTCAACTGTTTTAGGGCGCCACCAGCCAGCCACACGCGCGACTCGACGAACATTGCAGCGTACGACGCAGGGCCTGATTATCGCACAGGCCGACAAGGCCCCGGCCTAGGGCACCTTTATCTAGAGGCACCAAAATAGTTTTTAAATTTAAAAAATTCTATTTTTGGAAAAGATTTCCTTAAAAAAAAATTAACCAAAAGTTAGCTAAAGATAATAATCTTTAGTTGAAAGTAGGGATTTTTAAATATATTTTAACCAATTATCCGATTAAATTAAAAAATACTACATTAGCTAGATTATGAAATATACCAGTTTTCGTGGAGATCGGTCGAATGATATAACATTTTACAGCGGACCAAAAAATCCAGATAAATTTTCCCTTGCAGACTTACAGTTATATAATACAAATTAAAGAACTTTGTATCATCCTAATGGAAAATATCTTTACATTTTCGGTAGTATTTGGTCATGTGTTCATATTTACATGCCCGCTGACTTCGTATGGTATGAATGAGGTAGATTAGGATTAAAAAAGAAAACTGTATTATAAAGAATACCTTGTAAAAAATTACATTTCTATGCAAGTGGATTCCAACAATCATAGAGTGGAGAATCAAAATTGTGATGGCATGTCTCCGGACCACCTCTGGGGGTGTGTCCCAGACTGTCGCCAATTGCCCATCTGCGTAGCACTAGTGCGACGTAAAATCCAACCAACCAACAGTCATAGAAGAAAGATTACCCCTGCACCAATAATAATAATTTGAGGTCTCGTTGCAAAAGAAGTTAAAACTAATTTATTATGAAGGTGATGCTTTAACTTTTTTACCAGCAGTCAAACTTTGTGCACAAATTAGAAAAAAAAAAAAAAAAAATTAATTTGTTCAAGAGTGGGGGGGGGGGGAGCACCAAAATCGTCCTGGGCCTTGGGCCCCAACAGGTGGTAATCAGGCCCTGGTACGACGTACGAACCGAGTAAAACAGCGACGCACGGACAGGTTCCAAACTGTTTGGTTTACGCCCGTAAATATTTCGTTACACAACACACAACAGAGGGTGTCAAAAAATCGTCAAAACCGCCTCACGTAATTAATGGACGCTCCCTTATTGTGTAATAATTGAACATAGTAAAACAGAATTTAAAAATTTCTTAACACACGTACTCCGTAAGGCATGCTGCTTTTCTAAAGTCTACCCTTGGATAGGGAATTTTTGCTCTGTGAGGAAATATTTATTGCGATAATTTTCCCTCATAAGGGGATTTCCGCTGTTTAAAGTAGAGGTCTGCACGGGCCGGGCTTACGGCCCGAGCCCGGGTTCGGGCCGACTTTTTCAATTTACTCTCGGGCCGGGCCGTGTCGGCCCGAATCTTTTTCTAGTGCCCACGTTAATCAACGAAAAAGGAAAATGATAAAATACTTCTTCAGTCACTTATTTTACATAATTTTACAGGCTGGTATGTCACATAAAATTTTATTTTGTTAAAAAATATCTGTAGCTTCAATTTAATTGACTATCGGTCTGTCTGTTCGCGATCTGATTTTCCGCAAATGTTTTTAGCATGTCTCGAAATTAATACATTTTATTTTTAAAAAATATTATTTGGTTTCCTATTCAGAGTCAGAGTAGTATGCATGCCGCTACTAGTTTGTGCACATGTACAAACAAAAGATGCTAGATACGTTACTGTGTATAAGGCTTTGTGTCCTATGGTCTGTAGAGTTTAGGTGGTACGAAGTCTATAAAAATCCTTCAGCTGTAACTTTTTCTCCAAGGCTCCTTTTTCTTTTCTCCAGTGCACTGGAAAAGGTAGCATCATTTTTAGCATGTGCAAAAGCATCTATTCTAATGAATGTGGTTGGATTAGCATTGTTTATCAGGTCACATAAAAGATTCGGATACATTACGGTATATAAGAGGAAATAGTTGAAAGTGCATTTTTAGTAGTAATAAACATTTTAAATATCTTCTTATATTATTTGATGAATGTTAATATTTTCGATTTGATTTTCTGTCTGTCTCTGTGCCTTCTGTACGTCTGTAATAAGGAATTTCAGTTTCTATATAATTATCTTGTAAAAAATCAGAAGTTTTCTTAAAGACACTCATTGCTTGGCTATATAAAACCTCAGCAAACACATACTAAAAATCTTTTTCATAGAAAGGCATGCATTTTTTTTTTTTTTTTTTTTACATACTTTTGAATCGGGTCGGGCCTGATTTTATTGCCTTTTGTCCGAGCCGGGCCGTACACTGGTAAAAAATAAACGGGCCGGGTCGGGCATGGGCCGAATTATTCGATTTCATACCGGGCCGGGTTGGGCACGGGCCGAATTCTTCGATTTCATACCGGGCCTGAAAATATCGGCCCGTGCAGACCTCTAGTTTAAAGTATGGCTTCCTGCGATTCTATTGCATCGCAGGCAGCCATGTTTAAAGGATACATACAAGCCATGCTATCCATCGACAGCATATCCTGCACTATTAAAAATTTCAACAGAAAACTCTGCGTAATCTATTATCTTAAGCCTTACGTAAAATTACAGAGAAAAATAAACGGAGATGTTAAAATACTTATTTTATACATTCATTTTAATAACTAATATTAATATAATAAATATTGGTGAGAATATATTTTGGACTTGGAATGTTTTTTTAAAATAGAAACAGTCATTTTTAATCTTAATTAAAAGATTAAATAATAAAATTATGTAAAAATACAGAATAAAGATTGAGAATCTCGATTGTTCACTTTTAACTAAGAATTACTGTAAATTTACAGAGAATCTGGATAAATATTTACATTAAATTTACAGAAATTTTTAACAGTGTGGAGTTTTCCCGTACTGCTAAAGTATTATTGATTTTCTTATCTTCCGTAGAAATGTTCACACAGTGAGAACTAGTTTTTCCATTGCGTCCATCTATTCAAAGACAAGAATGACTGAATAGATTGACAATGTTGTCAGTTCAAAAATATTGTTAATAATGTAAAATTTAATGCTTTATTTTACAATGATGTGATTAAAAAAAAAAAAAAAAAAAAAAAAACTTTTTACAAAGAAAAAAAAAAAACAAAAAAAAAAAAAAAAAAACTGTATTTATAAATGATGACAACTGTGAAATAAATTTGGATAAATTTCTGAAAAAATATCTCTGTCATTTTACGTAAAAGGAAAATTACTGCTGTTTTTTATACTTTTACCTAAATAACTCATACCAGGCGAAAACTTCCGAAAGAAATAAAATGATGATCAAAATTTTATTTATCATGTTCTCTCTCTATATGAATAAAGAGAATTAACTGTCTCTCTCTCTCTGTGTCTGCGTGCACTCTGGACAGAGTTTCACAAATAAAAATTTAGATATCAGAAATTTTATATAGTAATTTTTTTAAAAAAATAAGTAAAACGAATAACAACGATTCGTCCAGTCATATTTAGACGTATATTTGGAAAAATTTAAAGCCAGTTAAACCTAGCATTTCGAATGGGTATTCAGCAGGACGGTAGTATCGTCATCTATTGTTCGAAATCGAAATCATCATATTAAGATTAAGATACATTTTTAAAATGAGATTATAAATAAATTTTTGAAAGCCAAAATTATATATATATTTTTTCAGGTTTTTCTCTTTAATAAAATGATCATTTTTACTTTTATTTATTTATTTATTGTTTTGCAGATACATTTATTAACCATGGAATTTCTGTTATGCATGGTCATATGGTAATTTAATTCCATCAATTTGATTTTTATAATATAACAGTAATTTAATTTAATTCTAAGAATTTTTAACTTAGCAGCGGAAAAAATTTATTTTCTAAAATTGAAATCATAATGCACTATCAAAGATTTTTTTTTCCTAATAAAAGAAATTTAAAACTGAAATCGACTATTCGGGAGGACGGTGGTGGTGACATCTATTTTAATCAAAATCATCATATTAAGATATAATTTTAAAATGCTATTCTAAATAAATTTTTGAAAGTTCAATTATTTATTTGGGGATATATATATATATATAAATAAACGCACAAGCATATTTTCATTTTCATTTTCTGCAATGCCAACTTCATTGTATAACCCCTTAACGCGCGCTGTCCTCGCTACGAGGACGCAACATTTAAGATCCAGCTGCAAAATTTCATCCCGGAAATTTTTTAGCAAAATTTCACGTTTATAACATATCAGAAACGGCCAGTTTTTTAAACCTTAAAATTTAAAATTTCCTTTAGTTTAATTTAGTTCATGAATTCCGGTGGCAGCGTAATTTAAATGTTTAAAATTGTCTTGCGCCGCAAAGGGTTAAAAAGCAAATTTTCGAAGATTTTATTACGGCGTCCTCCACGTAAACTTTAGAATTGAGTGCAGTGCAGTGTTTAAAACAAAATACAATTGTCAGGAAAATTGTAATTTTAGATAGTATTTCAAAAATGGCAAGAATAAGGCAATTAACGATGCTACAAAAAGTATTAATTTTAGAATGAAAATCAAAAAATATTATGAGCGAGATGGCAAAATAATTAAATGCGAACGAAATGTTGGTGAGATGGTTTTTAGCAAGATGTAAAATTTTTTGGCTGTTTATACTGGAAATTTCGCTTTAGGCGGCTACATTGCTCATCCAAGCGAGATAACCGCAAATTAAAAAGAAAATGTTTAAAAAATTGATTTGTATCATATTCAGAACTTAGAAAAAAAAAAAAAAAGTGTTAAGCAAAATAATTTCTTCAAAAACAGAACAGTAACATTTCAACAAAGCAGGTTAAAAGCCAGAAGATCTGAAAAGAAAAAAAAGTAATTTTAAGGGAAAAAAAAAAAGACTTCAATTGACCAAAATGTTTAAAAAAAATTATCAGTTGATTATTGGGCTCAACTGGTTTTCTCTGATGAGTCAAGTTTAATTTTATTCAAGCTGACAGAAAAAGCTAGTAGTACGACGAAAAAGTGACCGACTAAATGAAAATTGCACTCTTAAAACAGTGACCCATTCTCCGTACATTATGTTACGGAAGTGCATAACTTTTCAAGGTGTTGAGCAAATTTTCATGCTCAACGGTTCAATTAACTCGAAATAAAACACAGCCATTATAAAATTGGTGCCTGACTGACTATTCTGGAGGTATCTTAGAGTATTCCGCAATCAGCATTTCAAGATGATAATGCATCCTGTTACAGGACGTTTGTGGTACTTTTATTTAATTATTTTTATTTTATTTAATTAAAATTACCTATCCCTTCTCATGAGCACCGATATTTCTGTAACTAATTATAACTTTTTTCATTTTAAGTTAAATTCCACAAAAAAACGTCGTAGAATTTCTTCTTTATCAGACCTGGAAATATTATAGTCCTAACATTCTACGCTCGAAAATTTTTAGTCTTTAAAAAGGGGGAGCGATTCGAAATTTGCAGTCTACAACTTTGCAAGAACTAGAAAAAAATATTTATGATATTTGGCACAGTAAAATTTCTGACATTTATATTAACCCTTTCGCGGCGGGGAGATGCAAATGCATGCTTACTCTCAGGCCATCACTCACTCTCTTTCGCGAACGTTTTTCCGGACCGAAATATGAACGCGTTGTTTAATAATGTTCTATAGAGTATGGCGACCAGATGTCTTCTTTTTTAGAGGACAGTCCCTTTTTGTAAGACGTGTCTTTAAGTTTTAAAAATTGTTACAAGAAAATTATTTATCATAATTATTAACTTTCTGGTACTCATTTACAAAAAATATAAAACTATCTTCCTAATCAGGGAATTGTAATAACACTGCTCTACACGAAAACAGGCCCCAATACCATTCATGCAAATTCTTATCTAAAATGACCTTCTGAATTCGAATATGACACCCACTTTGCCCTATCACTCATCGTTTTTTGGGGACGCCGGACGGTCCCCTATTTTAATCATTGTTCGGTAATTTTATGGCTATAAATTTGATTTGGAGGTGGGGAGAGGATTATTTTAACTGCAAAATATCTTCTAATCTCTGATGAGCTACAGAAGAGACAAATTCTAAACATGAACATTTGTAGCAAGTAGAGGAGATTCGCTACTGAAATTAGAAACTACATTCATTTATTTAATCTATTATTATTATTTATTAAATCTTATTATTATTTTTTTTTTCTGTTTTTATGTGTTAAAATAATCGTTTTCCACACTCCAAATCAAATTCATGGACATAAAAATCACCGAACATTGATAAAAATTGAGGGAGAGGAGGGGGTAGCGTGCCGTAAAAACGGTGGGTGATTGGGCAAAATGGGGGTTATATTCAGATTTTGGAGGTAATTTTACATTAAAAAAACCAAAAAAAAAAAAAAAAAAATGGTATCGGGGCTTATTTTTTTTTCAGTGCAGTGTACAGTCGGTAACAAAAGTGTCCAAACACTAGCAAAAATTCCTATATAAAAAAAGTACGCTTAATACAGTTTTGCCAAATAAATCCTTATCGAATCCTGTTCTTAGACTAAGAACGTGATTCGACAGGGATTTATTTAACAAAACAGTATTAAGTGTACTTTTTTAATATAGGAATTTTTGCTAGTGTTCGGACACTTTTGTTACCGACTGCAATTATTGACGCTTTTAATTTATAAAGGTACTCTAATCTGGTCACCATACTGTAACTGTACAGTATATAAAGGGCATAGGCTTTTATACATTTTTAATTACATACTTTATTTACTTAAGATATTTCTTGTTTAAGTACATTTTTTTACACCTTTTTACTTTCTTCTATATGTAATACAGAGAAAGTATTGGATTCGTGAAAATTTCCGACCTCCGTTTTATGATGGATTTACACGTTTTGGGATGTTCTGAACACGAATTCATAGTTTTTAGAAAATGTCTGTCTGTGTGTGTTTATCACGAATTTTGTGTCCACTGTATCTCACGAACCAATGAATGAAATTTAACCAAATTTGGTATTTAGTTGCACTTTGCACTCTGACATAAACTGGTGCTGATTAGATTTGGGGATCAATCACTCAACATGTGGCGCTGTGATCGCATTTTTTGTAAACTTTTAACATGGCAGTATAGGACAAAATTTCGTATAAATGTGCATAATGAGAGTTATTTTAAATTTGTGATTGAAAAATTAATATGAATTATTGATAATAGTAGTTAACTAGGAAAAAAATTTTGTGCATGTGGGGGCATCGGTTCCTACCATGGGGGGAAGTACCCCCCCGGGGGGGGGACGAAAATTTTCAAGATGGGTATCTTTCGAAAGGTCTCGCGTCAATACCTTTAAAACGAATGGTTGAACTATAAATCTGTGATAATTTAAAACCAAGTTATCGATTTTTTTTTTATTTTTTACTTTTAACGAAGGAAAAAAAAAAAAAAAAAAAAAAAAAAAATTAGTTGGCCTGTGACATAAACTGGTGCTGATTAGATTTGGGGATCAATCGCTCATCAGCTGGCGCTGTGATCGCATTTTTTCTAAATTTTTAACATGGCAGTATAGGACAAAATTTCGTATAAATGTACATAATGAGAGTTATTTTAAACTTGTGATTGTAAAATTAATATGAATTGTTGATAATAGTAGTAGTTAACTAGGAAAAATTTTTTGTAAATGTGGGGGCATCGGTTTAGTACCCCCGGGGGGGGGGGAATTAAATTTTCAAGATGGGTATCTTTCGAAAGGTCTCGTCAATACCTTTAAAACGAATGGTTGAACTATAAATCTGTGATAATTTAAAACAAAGTTATCAATTTTTTTTACTTTTAACGACTTTTTTTTTTTTTTTAATATTGAAAATAAAATGGACTTTTTTGGATATTTAGTGTTATACTACTTCTTTAATATGGAAATCGTCTGCATTATCATGGAAGATAATTTTTTTAAATAATAATTTTAATGAATTATTTTTACTGAGTGAATTTGTATAGGAAAATATAGAAGAAAGTCATCTGGTGGCCACAACATACTAGTTTTTTCAGTATTTACTTACCATTTAATGACTTTTCACACTGTGCATTTGACAACTAAATATATTACTTAAAACTTCTTTCTTAGTATGAAAATTTTGAAACTACTTTGAATGGCAATTGCGCAAAATTTCTTTTATAGTGAATGGCCATGGAGAAGTATTTGCTTTCGATGTACTCGGCATGCAGAAGTTCGAAATATCGTTATCACCACTAGAATCGTTCGACTTTTTATGAACAGAATAATCAGAATACGTTATAGTGTCACTATCACTTATTACTACACTCAAAGTCTGTATTAGAATCAATTCTGATGTATATTTGCATCATTTTTGCTATTTCAAGTTCAGTTAGACGTTAAACATTTTCGACGCTTCGACATTGTAGCAGTAAAAATAGAAAATATTCACAAGATCTAATTATCAATTAAAAACTGCACTCCAAACTCAAATACTCAACACTATTGTGGAAATAAAACTCCTCTACTTGCTATAAACAAAAAAAAAGAAAGAAAGAAAAACACGTGCACATTTAAACAGACATTGTAAAGCATGCAATTCGGAAACATTCCTTTCCCCTTATGTTTATATAATCAACTATACAACTGCATGCGAGTCATGTTTCTCTCATTTCGAGTAGAAGGTCAAATCTACATGTATCTCAAATCATATGGATATAAAATGTCATTTTGTGCCAAAAATTATAGTTTTTAAAACGTTCCAAAACACTGGCACAAATGTGTGACGGTCGGGGTTGAACGAGAAAACACTCTGGCACGTCAGAGTGCCGGTCGGGAAATGAGTACGTATCTTGTTGCTGACACGTATTCGTGATAGTCGGTGCGGGCGCGAAAGGATTAAAAGACTGTATAATACAATGCTATTGCGCATTAAAGCAGTAACTCCATATACAGGTGAATTCCCCAATGCAATGCAGAATACATATTTTTATTAAGTAATTGTTTATATCTAACAAATAAATAGTTTTATTTCATATATTAATATATAACATGTTTATTTCATATAATACATCATAATAGAATACAAAGTGTCAAAGAACATTTTACATTATGTTTAAAAAGAAAGTTTTATGTAGATTTTTATTAAGTGCTTCATAGAGTAAATACAGCGAATTAAAGACGAAAGTAATAAAGCAAAACTATTAGGGGGGTCATATCTCACCCCCCATGGGTGTTGTTGCAGCAAATTTGCACTCTACCCTATGTTTTCAACCATGCTCTTTAATTTAAGCTTGGTTTGGTTTAAATCGCAATTTTACTGATTCCTACTTCTCTTGTCAGTTGAATGCAAATATAGCAAAAAACTTGAAGTACTAGAGAAATCTTTTAGAAAGAATTTTAACTGTTGTTTTGTTCCATGGAGAAAGACGACTAGCATTACGTGGCTCATCAGATAGAATTGGAGATCCTCATAATGGCAAATTTTTAGGATTATTAGAACTTTTGGGAAGTTATAATCCTCTTTTGAGAGATCATCTAATTAAAGTTAAGGAGTCGCAGGAAAGTGGTAAAAAGATGCAAGCACATTACCTGTCGTATGTTTCACAAAATGTACTCACTGAGGTGTGCAGTAGCAAAGTCATCGAACGAATATTACAAGAAAGAAAGATCTTAAGAAATGTTTCTATATTAGTAGATGAGACTCCTAATGCATCACATTTTGACCAATTAATATTTATTTTGGGATATGTTTAGGATTGTGGAGTATCGGAATTTAAAGTAGTTGAAAGATTTTTGAGCTTTGTAAAAACTATTGGTAAAACTGGCCAAGACACTGCTGATATAATTCTAGCAGAGTTTGGGAAATTTAAGATTCCCATTAACGACTGTAGAGGACAGGGATACGATAATGGCGCAAATGTACCTGGCATTTATAAAGGTGTCTAAGCAATAATTAGAGATGTCAATCCCTTTGCATTATATTCAAACTGTGGCGCTCCTAATTTGAATCCTTGTGGTGTTCACGCTGCTGCTGCAGAATGCTGTCCAGAAGTCATAACATTTTTTAGAATAATAAAAAAAGTATGCAATTTTTTCTCAAAAAGTACTCAACGATGGGAAATACTGCTGAATGTAGTTGAATGCTCTTTACACAAACTTTCTGACACTAGGTGGTCTGCTCGCAGGGCCGTGCATAAGGGGGGCGGGGGACGAACTGGGTGGTTGCCCAGTGCGGCTAAAAATTACGAGGTGAAAATTAAGTCTACTGAAATTGGCTGTCTTTTTCTTCCTTTTTATGGATAAAAAGAGAAAAACCAACATTAATAACCTTTCATGAGTGGCAACCCAGCAATTTTTGACTGATTTATAAGGAAGTTTTCAGAAGTAGGTAGAGAGAGGGGAATGATTTTAACACAGCAAAAATTTTTTTGATCTTGTGGCTTTGTTTGCTTTTAAATACTCATGTGTTTTCTGCAGTGTTCTTTATAGAAGAGCATCATCTACTGCAGGGGCATCCAAACTTTACCCCCTATGGGTCAAATTCAGCCTACTCAGTAAAGTTTTGTGCCCTACGGCAGAATTCAGTAATTTATGTAATGCTGTCTTCTGTTCAAAAACTAACAAAAACTTCTCGCTTTTCTAGACAAAAATAATTTTAGATGATATGATATTTGTGGGATATATTTATTTCTTGTAGTATATCAGCTATATATATATATTAGGGTTTCCATCAACCAACTTTTTTCAAGAACTATCTCACCCACCACCACTATTCTTTAAAATAAACTTCTTAAACACATATGCTTATTTTATGAGAATATTTCTATTTAAAATTAGTTGTATGCAAAATTAAGGGTCGAGGTAACTTTGTATGTGTATGTATACACAATGCGGACTACCTGAATGAGATGCACTTGCAATGTGGCCCTCGAGGTCTCTTAGATTCGATAAGCTTTACTCTATCGCATACTTTTTAAACTTAAGAATTTAAAAAGAGGGTGATTAATTGGCCCTTTTCAACAAATTTTTTGTTAGTAATTTAATTTTTGAACGTTTTTCATATAGTTTTATTTGTTTTATGTTTTTTAAACATTATTTATTTTATAAAATTTTTATATTTGAAACTTTCGGTTCTAAATTTTTTATATCCTTCTGTAGCCGTATATTTTTTCTTCCTCGCACTCACTTTTTTTTTTTTTCCCCAATTCTGATTCTAATTTTTGCTTTGCTGATTATCAAAAGACAGCTGATAAAAGCCGGAAAAAAAAAAATGGTGAACAGTAACAAGACATATCTTGCAGATGCTCAAAGGTCAGTGTCTAGAATACTAGAAGTTTAAGAACTAGTACAAACAAAGTGTCATGAACATGTTCAAAAGAAGTTAGCTTTTTTACTCAGCCTTTCGGGAAGAACATCTCTTGCTCATGTATCAGCGCACACAGAGGAGTAGTGGGCAATGAGCCAGTGGACGTAATAGTTAAGGAAGAAATGGGAAAGAAACAGTGGACATATACTAATCAATTCCACTCTCATATGTCAAAAAGTTTTTTAAATCTAAAATAATAGACGAATGTCAATCATATTGGGAAAGATCAACAAAAGGCTGTTGTACCTTCGAAATCAAGTCAAGAGTTTCATTTTCTTCATACAATCTGAATCCAGCAATTACAGCATTCCTCTCTGGTCACGGTCTTTTCCCATTCTATTTCTACACATTTTATTGCTCATGCTCCTCTCTGTGTCCATGTGGGAAAAAGAATTCTCCACAACACTTTTACTATAACTGTCAGTTAACAGCCTCCTGCCACATTCTTTGTCCAATTCCCATTTCCATCCGAACTAATTGGTTAACTAATATTACTGACCGTCCATATCTTCGTAATAAATTTTTCAAAATTGTGAATCTTTCAGAGATAGCAATCTAACATCATAATACTACCTTCTTTCTTTACTTCTCGTGGTAGTTACCATTCCTTTAGCGAGATTGTGTTGTTCTTCTGGTGCCATTTCGCAGGCGATTTTTGCTATTTCTGCCCATTTATCGAGTGGGTTTTTACCCAGCATATATATATATATGGTGTTTTTTTTTTGATTTATCTAGTAAACAATGGGGGGGGGGGGGACTGAAAATCGCTCCAAACTACTGAATAGTGTAGTGGTGAGCGACCTTTTTTCATCTTTTAAATCTTTAAATGCATTGAAGGCTGACAATTGGATCTTATGTGCGTTTTATAATAATCCTACCTTCGATTATGCTTTTCAAAGTATTGTCAGCATATCAGAGATGGCAAAATTTGTGTAATGTTATAAGTCATATCATAAATATTTAATCATATCTTATTTTTATAAAGTGAAATTAAAGTTAATTTGTTAGGGTATTTATAAATGTATTATAAAGTAAATTATTTAAATTCAATTTAGTTTGATATGACTTACGTTTTTTTTTATCGCTCTTGTGACCGCATTTTTGTTTATCTTCTTGTTCAAGTTTATTCCACAGATGTGAATAGCTGAAATAGTAAACATGTGAGTAATAAGGGTGAATCACAGTTATTGCTCTTGTCTCTGTTCACTCTCATCAAGAACAATGTCCATGGTTGTAAGATAATAAGCCAGTGATATTGAAGACTAGTTTACCAATTGGCAACGACAAGATGCAAATATTTGTTTGTGATTTGTATAAAAGGTGTTTGCATCTGTATTTCGTTCTCTTATTTTTTCAACGTTGTAATATGTAGTTTCGACTTTGAGTTACCGCAGAGTATGCTGGTTTATTTAATTTTTCTTTTTCATCTGTAAATATTCATGCTCAAATAAATTATGTTTGTTAATATATAAAAGTTTTCTTCATCGAGTCTTCCACATCAAACGCATAACTGCCATGTAATTTTTCCTCTTAAATTTTTATTAAAGTTACTCTGCTAGCTTAGTATATTTAAACTTTAATTCAACATGGTTATGGGCCCAGTTAATGCCCCTCTAACCATAAGATATATAGTTTGAGGAATTTATGGTTTAATGATGTGGAAGTGAAAAGTAATGTTTACATCCGGACTTCAGTTTGCCGAGTTTCTATGAGCCGTTCCACTTGTCAAATGATGAACTCATTGAAGTGTTGAATATGCTTGACTGTTAAGTTATCCATGAAGAAGGCCCAGATGAACGTTTTTTTTTTCTCTTTTGTCAAAGTTTGAATTGATAAATTGAAATGGAGGAAAAGGAGTTCAAGGGGACTTTACTGACGTCTACTAATTGGGATAGTTGGAAGATCGAAGTTAAAGTGGCTTTGATGCACTATGGTGCATGGGTCTTTGTGGAGAATGAGAAATACTTGGAACAACAGGCTAGTGACAAGGAAGGCTTGACTTGGAGAGAAAAGTATGGTCTGAATTTAAGGAAAGATAGAGCTTTTACAATTATTTACCCGTCTTTAAGTCCTGAATTAAGGCCATTAATCAGCAATTTAACAGATGGTTACAAGGCCTGGAAGGTTCTACATGAAATTTTGAAATTAAGACAAGAGCTCGGGTAGTACAGCTGTTAGATGAATTTCTTGAAACAAAGTTCTCTAGTGGTAAACCTGTTAATCTTTTTCTGTGCTGAGTAAAGAAAGCTGCTGAAAGGTTAAAGGACGTCGGACACCAGCTACAACCATTGTATATTGGATACCAGATGATCCGTACCTTACCAGAAGAGTTTCAAGCAACGGTACAAGCTATTTACAGATGGAATGATGCAGACTTCGTTCCACACAAAATTGAGGCGGAACTTCTTTTGCAGGAGAATAGACTGAATTTTGTTAAAAAAGATTTAATGAAGAACTCTGAATTAGCTTATTCGGCCGTTTGTAAAACAGGTAAAAATTTGGATACTAGTAAAGTTAAAAATGTGAATTCTAAAAATGTTAAAGAAAGTAATTATAAAAGTAAAAATTTTAATTCTAATAAACGTAAAAAATTTAATGGTTTAACTGCTAATGAAAATTTTAACAAAAGTAAAATTGGACCCTGTTTTAAATGTAAACAATATGGTCATTTAAAGTCTCAGTGTGTTAACAGAAGTGCTCATTCCCAAAATTTTAATGAAACTAGTAATATAGAAGTAAATGAGAAATTTAGTTTTGCTTTTTCTGAATGTAGTTTAACAGAAATTTTCCCTCAGTTTTTTGAGGCAAATTCATCAGTTGCAAATTCTGATAAAATAACCTGGGTATTTGATACTGCAGCGACGGCTCATTTTTTCAACAACAGACATTTATATCTGGATTTTGAGCCTGTAACTGATGTTCAAATGTCTCTAGCTGTAGGCGAAAAGGAGAGTAATTTTTTAGGAAAAGGTACTATTCAGTTTAATGTTAAATGTAATAATAACTATAATCAGATAACTTTAAAAAATGTTTTATACAATCCAAAATTAAGAAGAAATTTAATATCAGGTGTAAAGTTAGAAAAATTGGGCTTAAATTTTACAGGTAATAATGGAAAAATTAGAGTTTTTGATAAAGATGGGAATGAGTTATTCTATGCATTGAGGAAAGGTGATTTGTATTTCTTTGAACCAACAAAATATGTAACAAATGGTGGTGCAACTTCGGCTAGTCTTACTGTTCAGGAAAAATCTAAACCTATTGATTTTTGGCATAATAGATTTTGTCATATTAATGATGACTATTTAATTAATACCAGTAAATGTCAAGCTGTTAAAGGATTGCCTGTTTTGAGTAAGATGGCTGAAGATTGCATACCATGTAAACTTGCTAAAAGTAAAAGGGTATCTTTTAAAGCTATTGGTCAAGTAAGATCTAAACATGTTCTTGAATTGTTACATATGGATGTTTGTGGACCATTACCAGTTTTAACTCAGGGAGGTAATAGATATTTTTTAACTGTAATTGATGATTATTCACGTAAAGTTGCAGTTTATCCCATTAGAAATAAATCTGATGTTTTTGAAACTTTTTTGAGATTTTCTAGAAGGGCAGAAAGACTTTTAAACAAGAAAATAATTGCTATTAGAACTGATGGGGGTCTAGAATTTTGTAATAAGGATTTTGAAAATTTTTTTGGAAAAGCAGGGTATTAAACATGAAAAAACAAATGTTTATTCTCCAGAAATGAACGGTGTGGTGGAAAGGTTCAATCTAACTGCTTTAGATGGTGTTAAGACTTTGCTTGAATCTAGTGGTTTACCTCAAAAATTTTGGGGGGAGGCCTTGATGTGTTTCACTTATGTTTGGAATAGAGTTTGCCACAAGAAGGATAAAACTCCTTTTGAGTTGTTTACTGGCAAAAAGCCTTCTGTTTCTTATCTAAAACCATTTGGTTGCCTGGCTTTTGTAAACGTACCTAAACAACTCAGGAAAAAGCTCGATATGAGAGCCAAACTGGGAATTATGTTGGGGTATGCACAAAAAACCAAAGGTTACAGAATTTGGATAGTTGAGGATCAGAAATTAATTGAAACAATCAATGTAAAGTTTAATGAAACCAAAAAAGGGGTAGATGAAACTAAATGTAATAATGTAATTAATGGTCAAAATTTTTACTTTTCTGTTCTAGATTATGATAATGATATTGATTTAGGCCCTACTATTCATGAGCTAGCAGAACGCTTAGAATCTCGTGAGGGGGGCAGAATAGTTCAGTCTCAGGAAGTAGAGGGAACTAGTTTAACGCCATGTGATTCTATTCCATGGATACGTAGAGCTGTACCTCGAAAAACTAGAACTAGAACTGATATCTATTATGGAATAGAGGGTGAAAATATAAGGCTACGATCGTTACAAGATGTAAAAAAATATTGTTTAGAAAAGAAAATAGAATGTAATGATAAACTTTTTGATTTTTCGGGTAAAAATTTAACTGCTGGTAAACTTGTAAGATTCTAATGATGAAGCTAACCTGATTGAAAGTAAAATTCCTAGTAATTTTTTTGAAGCTGTTAACTCGCCTGAAGCATCTGAGTGGGATAATGCCATGAAACAAGAGATGCAGGTCATGTATGATCACAAAGTTTGGGAATTGGTAGAACCACCTAAAGGAGCTAAAATTTTGGGAAATAGGTGGGTATATACTCTTAAAAGAAATGAAAAAGGTGAAATTATAAGGTATAAAGCTCATTTAGTAGCTAAAGGGTTCAATCAGGTCAAAGGGGAAAATTATGAGGAAGTGCTTAGTCCAGTAGTGAATTTTTCTATTATAAGACTATTTTTTCTATATATGTATTTTATTTAATTGGTTTCATGTACAAATAGATGTTAATAATGCTTATTTATACGCAAAATTAGATGAAACAGTTTTTATGTTACAGTGTGAGGGTTTTATTAAAGATACAGGTAAAGTTTGTAGACTGGAAAAAGCATTGTATGGACTCCATCAAAGTAGTAGAGCTTGGTTTTTTGAAGTAGATGATGTTTTGAAAAACTTACAATTTCATAAACTGGACTGGTGTAAATGTGTTTATACATATAATTGTAATATAATTTTATTATTGTAACGTAGACAACATTGTGATCTTTGGTAAAAATCAGGAAGATTTGGAATTTGCGATAAGCTTGTTACAGCAAAAATTTGATTTAAAGATTCTGGGTAAGACGAAAAAGCTTTTAGGTATTGAGTTTGAAAAAGAGGGAGGAAAATTGATTATTCATCAAAAGGCTTATATCAATAAGATTTGTAAGCAGTATGAAAATTATAAATATCCCATTACTTCTTTGCCAATTCCTAAGGGAGAAATTTTTTCTAAATTAGATTCCCCTAAAACTGAAGCTGAAATTAAAGAAATGGAATCTTACCCATATAGAAATTTAATTGGCTGTTTAGCTTTTATAGCAAGTCGTACTAGACCAGATATTGTTTTTGCTGTAAACTTGTTGTCGCAGTTCCAATCTAATCCAGGTATGAAACATTGGTACAGTGTTTTGAAATTATTGGGTTATCTTAAAAATACAATTAGTTATAAATTAGAATTCTCTAGGGTTAACAACTTAGAATTGAAATGTTATTCTGATTCAGATTTTGCTGCCAATAGAGATGACAGGGTATCAATGGGAGGATACATACTATTTTTAGGTGAAGCTCCTGTATCATGGAGAACATTTAAACAGAAATGTGTTAGTCTCTCAACAATAGAGGCAGAATATATCAGTTTAACAGAAGCAGCTAAAGAGTTGACTTAGATTAAAAATGTTTTGTTAAATGACAGTTTAAATTTAAAGTTAGAAAATTGTATTTTATATTGTGATAACGAGGCAGCAATTTCTTTTTCAAATTCTCCTTTTGAAAATCATAGAACTAAACATATTCATATAAAATATTATTTTTTAAGGAATTTGGTTTTTGATAAAGTATTTAAATTAATGCATGTAACTAGTAAATTAAATTTGGCAGATACCTTTACTAAGCCACAAGTTAAAGAAGAATTAATTAAATTTTATAGGAAATTTTTTTCAGATATTGACATTGTTTAGTTAATGTCAATTTTTGTAAGTTTTTTTTTTTTTTATTTTTTTTTTTTATTACATGTTGTCATTTTTGATCAATGGGTAATCACTAACTTTGTGATCAGGCATTGATTGAAGTGAATTTTTGAAGTATTTTTAATGTTTATAATGTGTTTTCATAAAACGCTGTCCCAAGAGTGTTAAAAAGGGGGGAGATTGTTATAAATAATAGCAGGAGACTTGGCGTTGGAATATTAAAACAGGAATAAACTACTACGTCAGAAACGCCAAAGAAAAATTATTGAGGTGCATACAGCTGTTTCGGTAGCCTAAAGCGTACCGTCTTCAGTGCAAAAAGAATTCTGAATCTGGAGAAGTACTCGTATATATAGGAGAGGGACCGGATTTAGTTCAACCAATAGGATAACGAAAGAGGTGGGGAGTGTGGCCAATAGGAATTAAGGAATGTGTAGCTATGTAAACAGTAGAAAAATTAAGGAAATGTGGACTGAATGTAAAATTTCCAACAATCAGACAAATAGGGAACAGCGAAATCACAATTTACAAGATTTTTAAAATTTTTATAAATATGAAAAGCTTCAAAGAAATCGAGTTCATGAATGGATTTAGGTCTGCAAATTATTTTAGCTGAATTAAATTTAAAATTATGATTTTCCTCCCAGCAATGTTTAGAAATAGTTGATTTATTGGTTTCTTGTTTGCGGACGTAATTCATATGTTCTTTTAGACGAAATTTAAGACTGCGTTTAGTTTGGCCAATATATGATAAACCACACTGACAGGAAATACTATAAATGCCCCAAGAACTATGCATATCAATAGGATCTTTTAACTGAGAAAAGGTGAGTTTATTGGAAGGCGAAAATATTATTTTAAAATCATATTGTTTGAGAATTTTAGCTATGGTTTGACTGGTTTTAGAAAAATAGGGTAAAACAATACTGATATCAGATGTGACTGATTTAGTAGACGAAATACGAGGGAGTCGTAATTTTTGGATAGCTTTGTCTATAATGGAAGGGTCATAACCTCTGTCAATTGCGATGGCTTTCAGGTATTTAATTTCAGATTTTAATAAAATAGGATTTGAACAAACATTAAGTGCACGGGTTACAAAAGTATAGAAAGCAGCCATTTTTTGGTTAGGTGGGTGACATGAACTCGCATGGGGAGGAAGGGAGACTGCAAAATTTTTACGATAAACAGTGGTTGAAAATCCATTTACAGTGCGAGAGACGAGGGTATCAAGAAATGGAAGGGAGCCATTGTTTTCTATTTCATATGTAAACTGGATATTACTGTCAATTGAATTTAATGTTTCTAAGACATGGTCAATATTGTGATGAGATATGTCGATAAGCGTGAAGGTGTCGTCAACGTAACGGGTACAAAAAGGAAAGGATATTTTCTTAAAAAGCTTGCATTCGAAATAGTGCATGTAAATGTGTGCGAGAATTGGGGAGAGAGGGGAACCCATGGCTAAACCTTCAGACTGATGATAGAATTTATTTTGGAAAGAAAAAGTGGTTTGTGATAAACAAATGCGGGTAAGAGAAATTAATTCTTGTATTTCAAAAGAGGTGAAATGAAACTCTTTTAATCTATTTTCGAGACAGAAGAGTGCGCCACTTATTGGAACATTAGTGAAAAGAGATTTTACATCAAAAGAAACCATAGTGAGATTAGTGTGAGGGCAGTTTTGAATATTTTTTGCAAAATTTATGGAATTCTTAATGGTATAACTATTAGCAGCAAGAAGTGGAGCAAATATTGTGGTGAGAAATTTAGCTAGATTATAGGAAGCAGTACCGATATTAGAGACTATTGGACGAAAAGGAATATTGGGTTTGTGAACTTTTGGTAAAGCATAAAATCTGGCACAATTAGCAATAGAAGGGATAAGATGGGATTTAGTCGAGTTCAATAACAAGGGGCAAGATTTTATAGCAGATTTAATTTTATTTAATTCTTGAGGAGAGGGATCACGGGGCAGAGGAATGTATGGGCCATTATTAATTAGTTCGGTAACACTTTCGATGTATTGTTTTTTATCCAAAATAACAATCTGACCACCTTTATCAGCTTTAGTAATGATGATATTTTCATTAGATTTTAATTCCTTCAAGGTGTTTTTTTCTGCAGGGCTGAGATTTGATTTAAAATTTTTAGAGTTGAAATTGGCATTATTAAGGATTAAATGACGAAGATTTTCTTTCTGTTGGTCAGTCAGTCGAGAATTTTTGAAAGCTTTTTCAACCGGAGCAATTAACTGAGGAAAAGAAGGAAGTTTAGAAATGGCAAAATTTGAATTGAGTTTGAGAACAGAATATTGACTATTGGAAATATCAGTACTGGAAAGATTAACGATTGCATTTTTATTGACAACAGGTAAGTCGTTCGAATGAATAGCCCTCTGTGAATTACGAAGCCGGGTGAATTTATCATGTAATTTAATTGAGTGTTTACGAGAACGGTTGTCACAATGAATCCAGGAATTGTGATCAATCAACATAAAATTAGGACGTTCAAAAGCTAACTTTGAGATTGTTATAAGTCATGTCATAAATATTTAATCATATCTTATTTTTATAAAGTGAAATTTAAGTTAATTTATTAGGGTATTTATAAATGTATTATAAAGTAAATTATTTAAATTCAATTTCGTTTGATATGATTTACAATTTTTTTTATCGCTCTCGTGACCGCATTTTTGTTTATCTTCTTGTTCAAGTTTATTCCACAGATGTGAATAGCTGAAATAGTAAACATGTGAGTAATAAGGGTGAATCACAGTTATTGCTCTTGTCTCTGTTCACTCTCATCAAGAACAATGTCCATGGCTGTAAGATAATAAGTCAGTGATATTGAAGACTAGTTTACCAATTGGCAACAGCAAGATGCAAATATTTGTTTGTGATTTGTATAACAGGTGTTTGCATCTGTATTTCGTTCTCTTATTTTTTCAACGTTGTAATATGTAGTTTCGACTTTGAGTTACCGCAGAGTATGCTGGTTTATTTAATTTTTCTTTTTCATCTGTAAATATTCATGCTCAAATAAATTATGTTTGTTAATATATAAAAGTTTTCTTCATTGAGTCTTCCACATCAAATGCATAACTGCCATGTAATTTTTCCTCTTAAATTTTTATTAAAGTTACTCTGCTAGTTTAGCGTATTTAAACTTTAATTCAACATGCAAACTGTATTGCGCAAAAGTGGCGCATAAAATTTCCTAGGATATGTTGACCCAGTGAAAAAGTTCAATTGCATCAGATTTCTGAATTGCCAGAAACTTTAATAATTCTTCTTAAATTCTCTAAACACTACTTTATCTTTTGCAGTGTTGGACAGACCTGCTAATGACAAAATAAAATAATAGATAAATAAAATCATGTTAAAAAATTTATTCCTTCCCCAACTCACACACACACTATATATATATATATATATATATGGGGAAATTTTATTTGCCCTATAATTTTGATAGCTATAATATGGTGCCTTTTCTCAAGCATTTACCCCTTTTGAAAACAGCAATAAACAAATACGAAAAATTAAATATGACTGTGGAATGCAAAACTAAACTTAGAGCCATAAAACAATATTTTTCAAGTTTTACTCGTATTCTTATGTTAACTACATGGTTTAAGATGCTAAAAGCTATTGACATATGAAGTAAGATAATACAAGCAACAGATGCAAGAATAAATGTTGAAACAGATAATATTGAAAATTTATTAAAAGAAATGAAAAGTTTGAGAACTCAGTGGAATACTCTTTTATCGGAAGCAAAAACAGTAACTGAAGCAATGTCAGCTGATTTTCCTACTGAGCTTAAATTACCAATAAAGACAAAAAAAAAAAAAAGCGAAACATTTTTTCTGATGAGATCAAACAGGATGCTTTCGCAATTATGCATTTATCAATTGACATCTTTTCTACTAATTATCAGCAAAAATTAACACTCTGGACCTTCAGGTTATCGAACACTCGACCACCACATTACTAACATGGCGCTCTAACCACCTGAGCCACAGAGAGACAAATGAAAAAGCTTATATTTACCTTCAAATGGAGGCGCATTTTTTATTAGCTTGAGATTCACAAACATACCATAGTGAATGACAGTAAGAACATAAGAATTTGGGAAAAATTAGGGTGATTTTATCTGTACTACATCTATATGTGTATGATTCAGGATTTAAAATACCTTCACCACACCACCCTTATACAAGGATTGAAATCTCCTTCCCATACAATGAAGTCAAAAAACAAATTCTTCAATCAAACCCATAGAATAAGTTTCTCCCTTCCCATGGTTGCTCAATATTTTTTGAAATTGTAATGCTCCTATTACACACGATGTTTCACATAATTTTCATTTGAGCCAATTTTTAGAAGACGAAATCTGATAGAGGGTTGCAATAGCTGAGTTAAAAATTGTTCGAAAAATTGGTTTGTACAGTGCACAGTACATGTCAAGGTACTACTTATTGCTCTTTTAACAGGGATGACATGGGAGAGCAAAGAGAATAACGGTGAATGAATTTTTGCTGGCACTGTCTTTTTTTGCCATGTAAGGAGCTTTCTTTTCATTGGCTTATCACAGTAGAAGAAGTTGCTCATACGAACAACTTTTTATGACTAGGCAGAAAAAATTGTTAGTATTCCCAATTCCTATTACACTGGGCATTGAGGTGATTTGTTAGCTCAAATTAACAATTAGCTCAAAAGATGAACGAAAACTTGTTGTGTGTAATAGGAGCATAAGGTGTAGAGGCTAGATTCTTGTCAGTTAAAAATCTTGCACTCAGGGCTGCTAAAAGTGTAGGGACAGCCCAGTATATATATATATATATATATTAGGGGTGGGAATCGATCGATTAAGAGTTTTAACTGGGTTAATCGTAGTTCATTAATCGATTAATCGGTCGATTAATCGGATTTTTAATCGGTTTTCATTTTTCTTTATATAATTTTATTTAAGTGATGAATAAAACTATCATATTGTGTGTATATATATATATATATATATTATTCATAAGTTTGACTGAGAATTTTTTTTTTTTTTTTTAATCAATTATATTTGTTTCATAGCTGAAATTTAAATCAATTTTCAGAATAATAATTGGTGACTTTAAGTGTTAATTTTATAAAAATATTTTCATTTATTCAATTTTTTTTTTAATAAATTAATTTTTCAATTAATTTTGAAAGAAACATTAAATGAATTTACCCATATTTTAGTTTTATATTTGCAGGCCTTGTCCATCTCGCTTGTCACTATTTTTAAATGAATTCTCAAAATTCCATATCATTATCATAAAAATCTCAAATTCTTATATTTTAGTACTTTTTTGTCACTTCGGACTAGAACACAGAATGTTATTTTCTGTTTCTACTTCAATAGTTTATCAGTTAGTATCAATAGTTATCAGCAATTCTGAACAGACAATAAACGCTTGAAGATATTGTGAAACTCTGTTGACATTTCCCTCATCAGAGGGATAGTGGAAATCTCAATTCCTTCTTTTCTTTCTTTTTTTCTTTTTTTTTTTCTTTTTTTTTAGCATTTCCATTTTTTGAAAGCTTCTTGTTTCTGAGAATACTATTACCAGGGCTCGAAATTTCCGCTCGCCAGCTCGCCATTGGCGAGTGGAAATTTTACTGTGGCGAGTAATAATTGTTATAGATAGAATTCTTATACGATACGGTGACAGAAAACATTATGCAAAATCTTGCTATCTTATAACCTCATATTTAACCTCTCCTTTTTAGATTCTCGGAGAGCCGAGTCTGTCTGTGCGCTGCTCGAGACTGCCCCAGACTGGGAAAGGAAATTTGCGACATAAAAGTTTTGATCTCTTCGTCAGTTTCGTTTCTCCCACTGTTATTTCTCCAAGCAGAGTGAGAATAGACGAGCAGAGAGCCTCTTTGGCCGTCGCCCACTCTCCGAAAGAAGAGATATGCGAAAGTTTGCCTATCTGATATTGTCACATGAAAATGAGCCCGAGCCCTTTTGAAGATACTGCCTATGTTTATTTTGTTGAATAATGATAAAAAAAAACTGTTCATATTTTCCAGTTTTTTACTGAAACACCAATGATTTGCGTTTGTAATGATTTGTAAGAAACGATTTTATCGTAAAAGTTATTCCGAAATGGCTATTTCATATGACAACATTGAACAAGTTGTACACATCGACATTCCGTCTGATTACAAAAATAAAATGGACGAAAAAGACATTTCTAATATAAATAGTTAAGTAAATAAATAGATAAATAAGGAAGCTTAATCTTTCATAATAAAAAGATTTTCACAGGATATTGTTTGACAAAGAATTTTTTCTTTAATGGCTCTTTCCATTTATGTTATTAGATATTTTAATATTTTTCAAATCTCAAATACAATACATTTAATTATAATGATTTTTAATTGTAGATGATTATGAAACATGATGATATACGACACACTTTTAATATATATAATTTTATACATATTTGTAAAAGCCTTTCAAATAGTTAGAAAAAATAAAAAACCCAAAATGCGTTTAAAAAAAAAAGGCAACCATATCTTATGGCGAGTAAAACTTTTTTTTTTGGCGAGTGTAATTTGAGTTGAAATTTCGGGCCCTGCTATTACCCTAGCCATCACTTTCTGCAGAAGGCTACAGACAGATGGTGTTGCTCCAGCATGCGCATGGAGCGGCATTTTTTTTTAATAACTGTCCTCTCCCATTTCTCTATCAACAAAAGTGCAACAACTTCTTCTGAGAGGTTTTATTTATTTATTTATTTATTTATAGTTCGTTTTTATTTATTTTTATTTTTTTGCTTTTTCATTATTTGATGGATGTTTCTTAGAATGTTTGTTAGCAAAATATGCGAAAAAATATTTTGTCTGCAGAACAGCAATTTTACTTTAATTCGTAATTTGAAAATTTTAATCGGATTTTGAAAATGTTTAATCGAATTAATCGATCCGATTAACTCGATTAAAAAAATTGATCGGGACTAAGCATTGATCGATTAACCGAACCGATTAATCAATTAATCGGCACAGCCCTAATATATATATAATGAATAGAATGCATAAATCATGAAAAAAAAAAAAAAAAGGCTTTATTGATAGAATGACATTGATACAAAACATTGTCTTGCTAAGTGGGAGAACAACAAATCAAAATCCCTTTCTAAGATGTTATGACCTCCTATAACTTTAAAGATTACATGGCATCCTGTCTGTTTCTACTGAATAGCAGGTTATCCAATAGTTCTTTAAGTAAGAGTTACCTTTCCTCAATAAGCATCTTGTAAGTTAATAATTGATTTAAAGATTTATTTTTAATATTAAACTAAGTTAAATACCTTTAGTAAGGCCAGTGACTAGTTTTGCCTCAAAGCCCTGGGTTTAATCCATGCTCTCTGGTTGACAATCTGTGGTCTAGCTCTTGCTTCTGTTTTCTTTACGTATGATGAATCACCAGCCTGTGTTAATGTTTTTGTTGATTTCTATTTATTTTAGCTAAGGCAGTGGTGATTTTATAAAATTTTTATTCATATGTTCCTTTATTTTTTGGTTAATTTTTCATTTTGTCATACCAATATAGTTTCCAGTTTGGTTATTTTTAACTTGAAAAGTAATTTTACAGATGCCGGCTGTTTCAAGGGGTTCAATTACATCTGTATAATTTTGGATGCATTGAAATATATTTGGGTTGTGTTCAACAGACATGTTAATGTTAATTTTAGCTACTACAGATTTAAATTTATTAGATATGCCTTTATTATATGGGATAGAGTTGGTATATTTTGCTTTTGGCTTCTGATCACTGACTATTATGTTAGGTTTTTAATTAGATTTTCATATAATCTATTGATAATTTCTTTATTATAACTTACATTTTGGACACAATTTTCCTTTTCTTTCTTTCTTTTTTTTTCTTTTTTTAAGTAACGTTTCCATAGAGCAGATGTTAACAAAGCTATTTATTATATTTATTATTACTTACCTATTTGCCCCTACAAAGTAGAGATGAACTTTCTAGACAGAGGAAATATAGCTTTACCCTTAGCACCCAGAGAAGGAACTCCCACTTCCCTCAGTGACATTATAATTGTAAACCATTATCTGATGATGGACTGGTACAAGAAAAGCACCTCTGCAGAAATTATTCCAAAGGAATATTTAGAGAATTTCAGCTATGGCGAATTTTATGTATACCAGCATTATGTTGTTCACAAGAGTCTTTGTTCATAGACAGACATATCCGCAAGCTCAACCCCTAAACTTACAAAACTACTGCAGCCCAATATGTTGTATATTGAGACAAATTCCTCAACTGTGTTACTCAACTTAAATTCAGCTTCACTCATTGATTTATTTTTTTATTCTAAATTAAATTCCTCAATTGTGTTGCTCAACTTAAATTCAGCTTCACTCATTAATTTATTTCTTTATTCTACATTAAACATTTATAGCTGGTTCCTTACTAAAAGTGTGTACGTGTATATGCACATAAACCCATTAGTATTACAACTGAACCCTATTATTCTTCAGTCCCTTCCAGATGGAAATTCTGGGTACATCACTGGCTAAGCAATACTAATTCCTTGAACTGGGGCAAATTAATTTTCTTTTTTAAAAATTGGTAAAAGGTGCATAGCAATTTTTAATTTAATTTAATTTATTTATTTATTTCTATTTATTTATTTATTGTAAGAAAAATTTGTCAGGAATTATTGAAATATATATATATATATATAGAGAGAGAGAGAGAGAAAAGGTCATGCTAATAAGTTATTGAATTTATGTTAATGTGCTATAATCTATTTGCCAAGTGGTTTATAAAAAAAAAAAAAAAAAAAAAAAAAAAATCTGCCTTAATAAACAATATTTACAAATGTCATAAATTAGCTATAATTAGAGTCTGGTATCTTTAGAAAATTCTTTTTTCATTTTAGAATATTTTTGAGTGATTATTCTTTTATCTTGGAGTTTTTTATTAACAGAACCTGCTTATCATTTATAAAATGTTACGATTACTTGATAAATTATTACTCAGAACACATATATATGTAAGTCATTTGTTTAGCTAAGAATGGTGAACTTAGTTAAATATTTAAAAAGAAATAGCTTACCCTTATATAAGGATCACAAAGTATTGCCCTCAATTCACCAGCATCATTGCCAGAACACAACTGTAGGAACTCTAATACCTATTAAGAGAAAACATATTTAAAATAAAGTAGCAGTATTGTATATACACATATTTTAAATTAAAAAAAAAACTTTTATGTAATATTTAATACAATGTAATGTAACATTTTTGTGTTCTTAAGAATGTGTCCAACCGTTTACTGAGATCTATATTGAAAAAAGAAAAGAAAAGAAAAAAGGGCAAAACTTTTGTATAGTACTTAACTAACATAATTGATGGTGGTGCAACATCCAATATGTAAATTCCCAATGTAATATTTATATCTTCCATTAAAAATACTCTCTATCAATTTTAAGATAATAATAAAAAAAAAAAAAAAAAAAAAAAAAAAAAAACAGTAACAATAGATTCATTGACAACTCACTCGACAAATCTAAATGTCCAAAGTTCTGTGTACTTGCAAGCTAATCATCAAATATAAACACCTGGACTTTTTTTTTTTTTTTTTTTTTTTTTTAAGTCCGAGACTCTATACAGTAATGTGTTTGGAAAGAGCCATATTGCATCACAACACAGTACATTTAAGGCATAAAAAATCAGTAGAAGAAGATCTGGAGTTGAGAATCCAACTATAACCTGATTAGTCTTTGTAGAGTTAACACTTCAGCATCTGAACTATTTAACAGCCTACCCATCCTTGTCCTGAAACAAAAGTCAGCAATGGTATTGATTGAACCTGCAAAGTCCCTAATACTACAGTTAGAGATAGATAAAAACAAAGAGAATCAGACACACTATAAAACCACCATCTTGATTTATAGACTATGTTTAACATGTTGACTGCCAAGCTACGAGATTCATAGTTAACTACGAGTTTTCTCGTAACTCGGCAGTCAACGTGTTAATTTAAACTTTTTCTTTGAACTTTCTTGCAAGTGTATATATATATATATACATCTATCTAATAAATACGTGATCTGAGCAAGTAGGGAGACCTTGAAGTTAGGCCAAGCACACTTGCTGCCCTGTTGGCAGGAGGTCAATTGGAATGGCATTAACTCTCAAACCATCAATAAAAATGTGCATCTAAAGGTTTTTTTTTTTTTTTTTTGTTCATGCCGTTGATGGATATTAACGAGCAGATAGAATAACAAAATCAGCATAAAATTTTTCGTGAAACTTGGAAAAAGCTCTCAGGAAATTTATGAAATGCTGAAGGCTGTTTATGGAAATAGCGCACTGAAGAAACCAGTTTTTTAAAAGTGGATCAAGCGTTTCAGTAAGGGCCATGAAGACTTCAAGAATGACACAATGGCAGGATGATTGTTGACTTCCTGTGTTGAAGACAACATTGAATGTGTGCAGTCTCTTGTATTTTCTGATTGTCAATTAAGGTTCTGAAGCATTTGAGGAATTATGTCTGTGTGCATTGAATGCAACCAAATATGCGTGGTGGTGATGGATGGCTGTTGCATCATGACAATGCATCTATATATTCATTAGTGATTTTCCATGAGTTTCTGACTCATAATTTGATCCCAATGCTAGATTACTCTACTTACCATACCTAATCCTATTCATTTATTTTTTGTTTCTGAAATGCAAAAGGGTCATACAGGGTGGCACTAGGATGATGGGGAGATGATAAAATGTGAAATGACAAGGTGCCAGAAGAGCCCGACTTCTCAAGACTTACAGGGATGTTTTCAAAAATGGACACAGAGTAGGACAAGTGTATTGCTACAATAGGAGAGTATCTTAAAAGGGATAATATTGATGTACCATAATTTTCAAAAATACACAGTTTGTAACATCAGTTCATATATTTATTGAACAGACAATTATATATATGTGTGTGCATGTGTTAATATTATTATTTTATTTGTTTTTGAAAAAGGGGCATGTGGAACTTTCGTCTTCACTTTTAACTGAAACTACAAGGTGTGTCCAAAAAGTATTTTGAATGGCTTAATAATAAAGATATACAGATATATGTATGTACATATGTATAGATAGATATAAACAAAATACCTTTATTAGCCTTTAAAGTAATCACTATTATTTACAGTACACTTCTGAAGCTTTTCGAATAGTCAAAGACTTTTTTTTTTATAACTTTAAGAGAGCATATCATATGTCTTTGGGTGTCCAGTATGTCAATAAAGCACCAATCTTTTAAAACTTCCTTGAGGCAGAAAATAAAAAGAAATCTGCAGAGACCAGATCTATAGAATATGGTGCATGATCAATTAGACACCTCATGATTAACAAGTTTCACATATGGCTCATAATCAACTGTTTTCCTTCCATTTCAGAAGTGTTTCAGCCAGCCATAAACACATTTTCACTAACTGCTTATATTTCATATACTTTAATTATTATTGCATGGTATCCATCGCAATTTCCTAATTTGCAGCAAAACTTAATATTTACATACTGTTCAATTGCACTATGGCACACATTGTGGCACATCTTCTTTTCAAATAATTACAGAAAGCAATTGTGTTTCATTTCAGGGATTTCATTTATAGGCAGTACTTGCTGATTCTGTCTTTGCATACACTTCTAACAATCATATATATATTTTTTTTTCTGTTTTTGCACAATTAACAGAATTTTTCAGATACACCATACATATAGAAATAAGAATGTTAACAAAGTAGCAATTGTGTGAACTTCTTACTTTGTATTAAGCTTGTGTTGCTAATTTATAATATATAAATAACAATTAAATAAATTTAACCTTGCTGAATTGATAAATAATGCACCACATGTAATAAATAATAATTCAGTTCTCTCTCTCCCTTCCTTCCACAGGGGTGGTTGCGGCTCAAAAGTAAAAACCTTGAAAATTAGAGTGAAATAAATAATAATAATAATAATAAAAAAAAAAAACAGAATTTCAAATGAATCTCAAAGTATTTAGACCAGAAGTCCTCAATCTTTTTGTACGTTGTATCAGCCAATCAATAAAAATATACAATGTCTTCACATATCACCAGGATAATTAAAGAAAATCCAATGAAGACAAAAGATAACTTTGTAGAAAATATGAAAACACAGATGGATTAGATTAAAATCCCTGAAATCAGAGGTAACCCCTAAACACAAACATTCCTGTGTTGCAAGTGAATACCACATTTTTATTTTTGTACACCATTATTTTTATATTAAAACAATTACTTTATTTAAAAAAAAAAAAAAAAAAAAAAATGATTAAACCAATAAATTGACATTCAAAAAAATTAGTGGTATTGGAAAATAAAATTTTTAGTATTCATCTGGCAACTCTGCCCTACAGGTATGGATGGGGATGTTGGCTAGTATAAACTTGTTGAAATAATACTTATATTCTGAAAAATTATTATAATATTAACATTATTATCTACAATAATATTCCTCCCGGTTCCATCAATTTTATATTTTATTTTATTATATGGAACTTTTTACATGTTTAATACTTAAATTGTTAGTTTTGAAAATTAATTTCTGTAAAATACTGGCATGCTTTCAAAATTTCTTGTGTTTGCATATATCTGTTTAATAGGAATTACAATTGTTCCTATCAAAAAAAAAAAAAATTTTTTTTCCTTCTTCCTTGGACTAATCTTTTTAAAATTTTTCTATTTAAAGGTTATGTGATTCTGTACACCACTATTCTCACTTTTCATATTTATTCCGTTGATATATATAAATATTAAATTCTAGATAGTCTATTCTAATGTGGTTGGTAAAGAAATTGCATTTATACTAGTTAAGTGCTCTCAATATGGTTTACTTAAAATCTATTTTCTCTGTATTATCATTGAGAGTCACTATTATATTGAGTAAATGATAAACATACAGCATACTGCTGCTTATTGTTAAACAACAATATATTTACAAAATGATATAAATTAATTTATGAGAGTTTTTAACTTTATATTTATTTAGCTGGTTTGATTTGGTGTTCTACAGTGATTTATTTATTTTATTTATTTATTCTTTGCACACTACTGAACCACTACACACATCCATTCCTGAATAAGGACTGAAATCTGGCACTTGTTAACTGAATGACAGAGCATTAATTATACAGCTGCAAAGCTGTATTTATTTGGAAGTCCTTATAGGTATTGAGAAAAATTACTGTATATAATATGAAGCTTATAAAATATTACTACTGAAAATAAGTAAAATTGATAAACAAAAATCAAAGAAGAAAGATAAATTTTTAAGTAGCACATTTCAAAAACAGCTTCTCACATTAATGGCGGATTAATTTTCTTTCTCACTACTATTTACTTTTGTTGTGTCTTGGGATAATAAAATTTAAAAAATGTTTTATTTTGGTCAAGATTAGGAGCTGTTAAAGAGACAAACCTGTAACTCAGCTAAATAATAAAATATATAATGCTAGTAAAAAAAATAAAGGATTGTTGTTGTGCCTTATGGAATAAAAGAAAAAAATGAGTGAATTGTTACAAAGTTACTAAAAAATGTATTCCATCATTAAAAAAATAATAAATTTTGACCTACATGTTGTATTGTATACATTAACCTTAAAGCTCTCATGGCTTATTACTGATCAACATCAAAGTAAAAGTTATTCCTGACAAATTATTTGATAACAGTCCATGTTTTTGCTCTATAGGTCAATGATTATCCCTTTATACACACACATATATCATATATGTATATATAAGGTAAGAGTATTTATTTACTTTTTTAATACATAAAATTTTTTTGTGTTTATGACTTAAATTATAAAACTTACTCATAATTATTCAAAAAAGTTTGACATACACAACTAGAACAAGCAAATTTTATTTCCTTAGATTCTCTTTACAATTCATAATTTCCAATTGGAGAATATTCTCCAAAAAGCTACACAAAGCAATTTTTCTAAACATTCATTACATATTACATGGCAAAAAAGCATTCAACAGCAAATAATGAATCCTTATTCATATTAAAAATACAAATTTAAATATTTTAATGCCTAAAGATTTGTAACTAAACCATCACTAAAACTTGAAATTTACAAAGAACATTCTTCTCATCTATTAAGATTTTTGAAAAAATACTTGTGGATTTACTTAAGAAATTTAATTCACATGAGTTCATATTTCTGTAATGCTTATTCTAGATATTAACTACATGTTTATTATCGTTTTATTATATTGATGATTTTTATTAATCAATGATTTGATGGTGTGTGCATGAAAATTAATTTGCTTGAAAAAAACTTCTGAATCGAAAAAGTTTCTAATTTAAAAATAAAATTGTGCTAAAAACTTAGCATATTTAAATTATACATCATTTTATCATAAATAATAAAATATGTTCTATTTAAATTAAAAAACAAAATAACAAGCAGCTTAAAAAAGAAATTAATTTTATTTTGTAATTAGTTATTTGTTATACAAAATTTAGAATTAAAGTTACTAGTCAGCTTTATTTTTCGATGAAAGATCATTCAAGCTACTTTCTTTAATTACAGACAACTCATCCAGTTCTTTATCATCAACATTACTTTATACAAACACAATTGTTTGTTTTTTCAAAAGTACAGCACTTCTATTCTTTTTTCTGCTTTCAGTGTAGAGGTGGGCAGTAGATGAGAAGGTCTGGATAGAGAGGCTGTTAAAGCTGTCATATTCTTTTGATTAAGAAGATTTTAATTAATTTGTGTATATATTTATTTATGTTGTTATATTTATATGGCTTGTGGTTATCAACTTTGTATTTCTCTCTCTATATATAACATTATCTTATTAAACTCTTCTATGTAAATTTCTTAAGAGAAATAAGTATAATAACAAAAATAAGAGTAAAAGAGAATATAGATTTTGTAAAAACACATTTACAGTTTTGTCCAAGGAATAAAGGGAAAAATAAAACAGGAGCTTTATAAAACCAATCTAAAGAAAAAAAGATTTGATAGCAGGCAACATTAATCAAGATGATAAATTACAAAAATTTAAACCACATGTATTGATGATAATGCAGTCAGTATTCAACCTTTCTAATTTGTGTGCATCTGGTTGGGCAAGAGAGGGAAGGGACAACTGAAACCATTGACTGATAATGCAAAAGAAAAGCCAACAATTATTTCAAACCAAATACCGCAACTTTTGAAAATGATTATTGTTCTAAAATTCAGCTGGTATTTGCATTTGTTGATAAAGTTGTAGCTGATGTAAAAGGATTAGCAATATAACTGACATTTAATACAACTGACTATTCCTCCAGTAATGCTGATACTTTAATCTACATTGCAGATAAATTAGTAGTTCCATGTATAATAAATAATCTCTGAAATTTATACAAGGGTATTTCAAAAAGTAAAGTAACAAGCCCCTTCAAAGTAAACATTTATTCAGGAAATAAATATATATATACAATGTAGGAAGGCACAGGTATATATTACTTCTCTACATAATCACCATACTTATCAAGGCATTTGTTTCATCTGTATATCAAATCATCGAAACTGGCATTGAAGAAATAAGCGTTGAGGTTGTGCAACCACGTCAAGATGGCTTTTTAGAACCTCAGTATCGGTTCTAAAAAGCTGACCGCCCAAGTGTTTCTTTAAAGGTCCAAAGAGATGGAAATCACTTGGTGCAAGATTGGGACTATATGGAGGGTGGTCCAATACCACCAATGAGTTGTCTCTGAAGCCAACAATCTCATGTCTTCCGATAACCCAATTGTTCATGCATAATACTGTGTGCACTGCTAATGGAGATATTGAGGTCTTGTACAATTTTACTCAGAGTAATGTGACGATCACCTTGAATCAAAGTTTTGGCACGGTAAACATTGTCATCTGTGGTGGACGTGCTTGGTTGCCCTGCTCTTTCTTCATCTCTCACATCTGTTCTGCCTTTTTCAAATTCCATGACCTAGACCATAGTTGTTTTTGTGACATAACACTTGTACCGTACACTTCTACTAATTGCTGGGGAATTTTTCTTTAAATACAAAAACCTTATCACACTTCTTATTTCAATCGCGGACCATGTTTCCATCAACACAGCCATCTTCTGAGATTTAGTTATGCTACTGGACAACCAGTTCCATCTACCAGCTCTGTTTCCTGTAATTGTCTTCGTTACCTTCAGAGGGATTTTTATACATACGGATAATTTGCACACCCGTCAGAGTGCAGGGCTGCTAATATTTAAGCCATAACATTCTTTTTTATTGTTAGTGGAAGTGCTTTGCTATAATATTTTACCATGTCCAGGAATGCTGCTCAGAAACTGAAATTAATTCCTCATAACCACATTGTAAATGTATTTTTTTAGGCTAAATATTCATTGGTAATTTAGAAATATTTTTTCATTCATTAACCCTGAAAACTCATTCCAGATAATTCGGAGGGGAAGGCTAATTTTTTATACAACTATGTGAAAAATACCAGAGCCGGGAATCGAACCCGGCCTTCTGCTTAAGGCATGGATGCTCAGCCACTGAGCTACCCTGGCTGAAAACCAGCTCGGCATTTCTCACATAGTATATATATACATATAATATGTAAGAAATGCCAAGTTGGTTATCAGCCAGGGTAGTTCAGTGGCAGAGCATCCGTGCATTAACTGGAAGGTCAGGGTTCGATTCCTGGTTCTAGTATTTTTCACATAGTTGGTATACAAAATCAGCCTTCCACTCCGAATTATCTGGAATGAGTTTTCAGGGTTGATGAATGAAAAAATATTTCTAAATTAAAATTTCATGGGCTATTGGAGTTGTGCCACAATTAATATTGTCACTTTATATAGCTGTGTTTGCAGACTCGGTGACTTTTCCAACGTATAATACGTGAGAAATGCCAAGCTGGTTATCAGCCAGGGTAGCTCAGTGGCAGAGCATCTGCACGTTAGGCGGAAGCTCTGCCCAGCTCTGGTATTTTTCACATAGTTGGTATAAAAATTCAGCCTTCCACTCTGAATTATCTGGAATACATATTCATTGCTTGGTTTTTGTATATTTACACGTTTTGAGCTTTCCTAAATACCGAAGTCAAGTTTTTTACATTTGATCTTTGTCCGTGTCTCTTAGAGTAAATTAAAAACAAATAATTTCAGGTGATCCAATTGTATTTTGAAGTATGTTTCTTACTAGAAAAGTATGATTAAGATTCATAAGTTTCAAGGAATGTTGCATGTGAAAGTTATCTGAATAATTTTAAATGAACTTTTGAATTTAATAACAGATCTGAAATCTATATAAATGTAGGTTCAACAATGAAATGGGGTGTTGAGTGGCAGGAACCCCCCCTCTTCCTCACAAAAATTTATTTATTAAATAAAGCTGTTCCAAAGCCTAATTTGAATTCTTTTAACACAGGTTTACATAGTAGTACTCGTTATCTTACTCCTTAATCTCCAATCTGTATTGATAGTATTAAATTTCACGGTTAAGAGAAAGTCATGTGAGTGACACACCAGATTATTTTATATAGGTTTTTTAACACTTAAAATGGTTCTAAATTTGAAAGCCATGGGATACTGAGTTATAAATTAAAATGAAACCTTACCACAATATTTTCATACTAACATAACATAAGTTTTACAAAAAAAAAAAAAAAGAAAGAAAGAAAAAAAAAAAAAAAATGGCTGTTTCATGTTGAAATTTACAATAATTATAGATAATAAACGTGAGAATAACATATAATTTTTAAAAGAAAAGTAAATATGTACTTTTTGAGATATTGAAGGTCAAGGGTCAAAATGTTTTACCTTAATTTTTAAAAATATATACATGTAATGTATGCTTCAAAACATGGGCACCGGCAGAATGGGGCAAGGGTGGGCACTTGCTTCCCCCCCCCCCCCATGGAAAATTCTACTAAGCATTTTTTCTTTAAATTTAAAACTATGCTATCAGAATTTTACTTAAAAAAAAATATTTTTTCAGGTTGTGCCCCCACCCTGAAATTTTTTCTGGCGACGCCACTGCTTCAAAAGCCTATATTATAAACTTCCTAATGATACCAATCTTATATCTCTAATTAGGGAACAAAATATGGGTAAAACTTACGTTATGTTAGTATGAAAATACTGATGGAAGGTTGAATTTTAATTTATAACTCAGCATCCCATGGCCGTCCCATGTTGAAAATTATAATTATAGATAATAAACATAAAAATAACATCTTTTTAAAAGAAAATTAAATATGTACTTTTTGAGATATTGAAGGTCGAAGGTAAAATGTCTGACTTTAAAATTAATAATATATGCATATGATATATCATTTGAAAGCCTTTTTCATAAGCTTTTTAATGATACCAATCTTATATCTCAAAGATAATTAGGAAATAAAATAAGAGTACATTTGTAGGTTAGAAGAATTTTGAAAATTTACATTTTTCACCCATTTTTGCAGCCCTGTATATCAAAAACAAAAAGAAATAGGGACTTAATAATTGGTATACATTCATTTCTCAATAGAAGAAATACATGAGCTCAATTTTATAAAAATGTAAGGGGTCAGGTTAAAAATGCAGGCTTTTTGTGTTGATTTGATATGGAATGACCCGGCTACTTTAAGCAGTATCAAGTGACTTGATGCTATTAGAGTACCCGGCCAAGAGAAAATTAAAAATTATTTTGGGAAATCAACCTACTGCAGTTACTTCATTTATCTAACTATCTATTTATATAAACATGTAATAGAAATTTTGTCATCATGATAACCTCTGAAATAATACTCCAAATCAAACCAAAGTTGGACAGCAAACTTATCTTACAAATATCTTGGATGAGTTCATTAACCAAGTTGCTCAACCATTTTGTTTTCAAGTGGCAGTCACTTCAAAATTCCAAATCCACATAGTAAAAAGCATATTTAAGACTGGATTTGCTTGAATTTTGATGTATACATAGACCACATAAGAGTCTCAACCAAGTTTATTAATGAACTCGATCCACCATTTAAAAAAAAAATGGCAGATACCTTAAATTGAGTGTGGCCACATGAAATCAGGCTATCACTTGAAAATTTATCATCATAACTTTTGAAATACTGAATCGATTCAAAATAAAGTTGGACTGTGAACTTATCACATAAATATTTTTGATCAGTTCACTGAGCAATTTGTTCTGCCATTTTGTTTTCAACTTACAGCCACTTGAAATCAGGCTACTGGTAAATGTGCCATCACAAAAACTTTTGAAATACTAAACTGATTCAAACCAATGTTGGATAGCGAACTTAAGGTTCAAATATCTTAGATAAGTTCGCTGGGGGAATTGCTCTGCCATTTTGTTTTCATGGCCACTTGAAAATTTGTCATTGCAAAAACTTTTGTAATACTGAATCAATTCAAATCAAATTTGTGCAGTGGAATTATCATTCAAATATATTAGATAAGTTTTCTGGGCATTTCACTCTGCTCGTTTATTTCCTAGTGGTGGCAACTTGAAATCATGGTGTCACTTGAAAATTTCTTATCATGATTAAGTTTTGAAATACTGAATTAATTCGAGACAAAGTTGAACAGTGAACTTATCATACAAATATCTTAGATAATTTTGCTAGGCAAGTTGCTCTGCCAATTTGTTTCAAGCTGTGGCCATTTAAAATCAGGATGCCACTTGAAAATTTGTCCTCATAATAACATTTGAAATAGTGAACTAATTCAAACCAAAGTTGGACAGTGAACTTATTTTACAAATATTGATAAGTTAAATGAGCAACTTTGTTCCACCATTTTGTTTCCAAGTGGTGGCCACTTAAAATCAGGCTGCCACTTGAAAATTTGTCATCACAATAACTTTTGAAACACTGAACTAATTCAAACCAAAGTTGGACAGTGACCTTATCATACAACCACCTTGGATGAATTCGCTATGTAACTTACTTTTCTAGTTTGTTTCCAAGTGTTACCAACTTGAAAATTTATCATCATGATAACTTTTAAAATACCAAATTAATTCAAACTAAATTTTTAGAGTAGGCTCATCTTAGAAATACATTTGTTATGTTTGTTTGGCAACTTGATCCAAAATCTTATTTCCAAGTGCCAGCCACTTGAAAATTTCTAATTCACATAAAAAATTTAATTATGAACCAATTTGCTTAAACTCCCTATGTACATAGTCCTCATCAATATTTTCACCAAGTCCATCAATAAATTGGTGGCTACTTGATAAGAAAAAAGAAATCAGCTTACTCTTCCAAATGAGCTAGGACTTTTTTTTAATTTTACCAGATAATTGTAATCAATGTAAAAGGAATTTTTTGCAAACAATGTTAGATTCATTATCTTGAAAATAGCAACAATTTTAATAATATCTTAGGTATCTATTTAAACATTCTTTTGTCAATTAGTTTATAAGCAATATTTAATAACTTAAGATACACATTTAAAGAAGAAAAAAAATGTCCATTTAAATGGCATTAGATATCAGGGTATAAGCTGCCTTAATATAGAATTTTTATACAGAACAAAACAATATTCAAAGGCAAATTTGAAAATTTTATTTATTAAAAAATAAATATTTTACAAAAAGTTCTAAAACAAACTATAAAAGAATGCTACTAGTATTAGAAATTTTTGCCAGCTCATACTGATATATTATATACACAACACCAATAAAACATACTAGGTGCTTAAAAAAAAAAAAAAAGTTACAATATTTATTATCTATGCAATCATCTATATTTCACATATAGATGATTAAAACATATATTTTCTTAATATAGAAACAGATTTCTTAAAAGTTTTCTTCATTATTAAAGAATCAAAAGAAATTACATTAATTTGATTTTTTGCTTTCTGCTATAGTCAGTTTTCAGTCTGAATTTGCACTTTGGTAGTATCAGACTTAATTGTTGATGAAGCAATACTCATTTTTATAAAATCCTTCAGCTTAATAGCTTTTGCAGTTTTTCACTGCTTTCATTCATTTAGTAATGCTTGTGCAGTATTTAAATGATCTTTTAATGATTTGATATACTTTTCACATTTCTGAAAAAAAAAAAAAATTAGCTTCTAATTTATGTTATTTCATTTTTTAATGTTTCTGACTCATGCTAGGCAGTTTTTCTACCACACACTTTTACAGCTTTTTATTGTATTCTTTTCCTTCTTTACACACTGAATAAGCTTTAGTTATAGAAATCAACAGTTTTCTAGTAATTAGAATAGCTGAAATGCTATCTTTCACTATCCTGAGTCTTATAATTGTCTTTTCAGCTGAGCTGGTTCTATTAGAAAAATGAATTACATTATTCACTGAAAATTTTCATTCTATATTAGCATTACCATACAATAATAATAAACAAGATTTAATTTATTTGGATACATTTTTCAGGCTTTTGAAAACCAGTATATTTTTCTATTAATTTCAAAACTTTGATCAATATAAATCTATTCTTTTATATTACAAAAATCCATTTTATTTGCTTTAATTGTTATAAAATTACCACATAATTCTTCTACATCTTTATTAATTGATAAATTTGTCATGCTTTTACAATGACATCAATTTCAAAGGCTTCATTATTATACAAAGTCACATTATTGCATTATCTGAGGAATCTTTTTGCATTAAAAGAGGGTGGGGAGAATATCTCCAGGTTTTTGGGAAAACTGTTTGGCACAGGTTTAATCAAATATTTAGTTAAAGTAATCAAGCTTTTACACACTTCTGTTCTTAAACTTTCACATTGTTTTAATTTGGAAATGGCTTTTCTTGTTTTAGAGAGAGATTATTTATACCAATATTAAAGAAAGCTTCCCCTTCAAATATACCAACATAATTAATATTCTTTTACAAATTTTCAAATCATATTACACAGCAATGTCATTCATTTTATTGTGAAAAAATAAGTAAAACAGAAGGAGGAGGCTTCTCTTTGGAATAATACTACTATAATTTTTGGGAGATAAGCCGCGGCTTATACGTGTTTAAAAGTACGAAATTGGTACCTGTGGAATATCTAGTAGTGCAGCCTATCTGTTGAAAAAAAATGTATACATATATATATTGGAAATTTTTTTATTAGCAAAAATATTTTTAATAGCATTCACTATCAAAAGAACAGAAACATATTTCTAAATAAATGAAAAAAATCTAAAACATGTCTGTTTTTTTATTTATTATTTATTCTTTCTGTGCTTTTTGTTTTCAACCAAAAGTTTATCTTTGATTTTGTGCAATAAAATCATGAGTTTAAGTTCAGTGATTGATTTTTAAAGCCATTTTGATAGAATCTATAATATTAGTTAATTAATTCATCAGTTGACATTTTATTTTGTTAAGTAATAAATTTTTTTAACACACATCCATATCTCAAAAATTTTTAATTATTTAATTTTAAAAACACAATATGCGTGAAAGAAAATGTGATTTTTAATTAGGTTATAGGTTTTACCGATAGATGGCAGCACCAAACAATTTTTCTAAAGTCTTGGTAAAAGTAATTTCTATTAAAATTTTTCTTATCCAATTAATTTTTAAATTAATTTTAATATTTGTTTTGTGAAATTTTATATTTTATAATTTTATCTTTTTACATATACAATTTTTAGAAGAAGTAAAAACAACAAGCATCTCAAAACAGGGTTCCCACTCTTAAAAAGGAAAAAAATTCAAGGACTTTTCAAGTACTTTTTAAGGCCCATTTGAAAATTTTCAAGGACTATGGGGGAAAATCGCAGAATGCTAGGCATATACACAAACCTCTAGTAAATCACAGAACACTAGGCATATGCACAAAACTTTAGTAACTACTTTCATTAGTATTATATTTTTATAAATAGAATAATAACTTTGCCTGTTTTCACAATACATTTTCGATGGATTGACCAAATTAACTTTTACAAAAGTCAAAAAATGGTTACTTTAGGATTTAAGGCCGATTGACTCCTGATGTTTCCTAGGCCTAGAGGGGGAATGCCCTCCGTGGGGGTCTTTCTAAGGGGTCCTAGCCCGTATTTACGCAAGTTTCGGAGGAAACCACGGAAAACTCCGAACGGCTAGGTCGATGAGCGCGACCTGGGATCGAACCCGGCACCTCCCATCTACCAGCTTTGAGCGCAGAACCGCTCGGCCGCAAATTTAGGATTTGGAATTGAGATCATTATGATAGATTATTCGAAAGTTCTTAGGTTTGAGTTCTGGTCTGGTCACTTTCTGCTCAAAATTAATGACTAGTCTACCAAACAGGTACAAAACTGGTGAAAAAAGACAAATAAGCTGAAACTATATGTAAAAGCAAGATAATGGAATGAGAATTTTATGACACAATGCATTATACTAGACAAAGGTATGTGCGTGTGAAGATGGAGATAGTTTAGCTTTAATCAAGCATTTGCTAGAGCGGAAAATTCAAGGATTTTCAAGGGCTTTATATTAAATTCAAGTATTTTCAAGGGCCCTTGAAAAAGGAAATGAAATTCAAGTACTTCTTAAGGACTTTCAAGGCCCGTGGGAACCCTGATATATATATAGAGAGTGCATACATTTTTTTTGACAATATACCAAGTTACACGAAAACAGTTATTCTGATGTTTCTTTTCTTTTTAGAAAAGAAACTTTGAAGTTAGAGAGAGTATGTGAGATTGAGATTACGTTAAGCTATAGTTACAATTAAAAACATAATATATTTTAAAGTATCTTTCTTCAAAGGGGTAAAATACTACATAGTAAAATTTAAAAGTTATAATGGGGAACAATATTTAAATAATAATAATAATTTACACAAATTGCAGAATTTTTCTTTTTTCCCATTTATCTTTTAAAGGTTCTCATTTCTAAATCGACGTCTTCCATACAGGGTTTTAATTACTTTACACCCATTAAAATGTACAAAAATACAATGGGACAAAAAATCAGGTTTGGGTTTCTTCCAGGACAATGGAAGAAACTGGAAAAAACCGGAAGAAACCAACCAAAAGACAAAAAAGATGTTCAAAATTAAAATTTATGAATTATATAAACTCAAAGTATCAATATAATGCCAAATCTAAACTATAATTCAATTAATATTAAAAATATCTTTAGAAAAATAAGTTATTTGATATCAAACAATCAAACATTAAGTATATACAGGTGATGGGTTTTTACTTTTCCATGCTAATAGTTTTAGAATTTTTTGCATAGATACTATCTCATAATATTATTATACGATCAAACAAAAAAATACAAGTGATAATAATTATGGAATTTTTAGCCATAATACTTGCACTTTTTTTTTTTTTTTTAAGGCTACAACTTTTTGTATAAACTCGAAGCTGGTACCCAATGAACTGTATCAATAAGTAAGATACCTACTTTTAAACTGTCCTGCAAGCTCTTTAAGATTAAAAAAAAAAAAATCCATACTTTGTATTTATCTATTTTAAGTTGAAAAATAAAGTGCAGTATTGAACTACGAAAAAACTTTTCATTTGTTTTACAGTCAACTCCCTCTAACTCTCAAAAGTTTTTGTCCAGAGGTTGTGCAGATAATAGGAATTTGCAAATTAGAGATCATTGCCTTTGTTTACAGTTTTCTTTTGCAGATACAGAGTAAGTTATTATTAATTAAATAGACATCAAAATGGAAAGAGGATTTTTAATAAATTTTTGAATAAATATTTCTTCAATATTAATAAAACTAATCTATCACATTCATATAGGATGGTAAATAATTTAAGCATATTCAAATAATAGGTACCTATAAAATGTAAACAAACAAATTTAAAAAATACGAAACAAAATATTTTTGAAAGTCTGGAAATAATATTCATCGCTGATTAATTTTGTTAAACATTCATGTAACAGTGGTTTATTTTCAGCGCTAGTCTGTATAAATTGCAGGATAATAAATATAAGAATGTTACCCCCCCCCCCCCTCCATTTGTGTTTCAAAGTAAGGATTATGCTAAAAGTTTGATAAAAAATAATTAAGATTAAATAAAAAAAAACTTTTTATATACCATGTTTTTAAATTTCCTGATGAGTCATTAATAAAATACGTGAGGCTAAAAAATAATATTTAAGCACGCAGAATCAGTTCAGTGAAATAATAATAATAGTAAAAAAAAAGTCGGTTTTAAAAATAAAATATTACTCCTTTTAGAACAACATATATTAGCATCGTACATTAGCACTTATCAATGTGTATAAAATTTTTTAATTGATAATGACGTCAATTTTTATGAAATGCATAATTTAACTTTTTATAATTTTTATGTCGAAAGAAAATGAACTCGTAATTTTTTTTCGGCAACAATTAAATTATAGCTAATTTTTTAATGGCTATTTTATTGCTATTAAGAGCTTATTATTTTCATATTTTAATTATTTAAAATAAAACTACTCGAAAATCTGACTTCAAAGTATTGTGTTGTCACCGGGTTCTGAGTTACTGTGAAAGTTTCAAATGTCTAGCTAGTAGGGAAATTAGTTAAAAATAGATTGCAAGATTTGTACCGGACAAACAAACAAACAAACAAACATACAAGAATCGAAGTTAATAAAAACATGGTAATGATGTAAATTTCTTTCAGATTAAAAAATCAATTACAGATTAGAAGGATTTGCAGATTAGAGGGAGTTGACTGTACTGTATGTGACCAGGCCTGTGCTGGGTACCTTAGAGGGCGGTGGATAGGGGGTCACGAGGGCGCCTTCTGTTCTGAGCCGAACCGTGTATGAATATAAGCTTGGAAAGCATGAAAGTCAAATCCTGACTATCATTAGTTTTTCATTCAGCTGATAGACGGCTGCAGCAATCATTAGACTAACAATTTATTTTATTTTTTTTTTTTTTAATGGAAAAAACAGCTGAAAATGTAGTTGTTAGATAAAGCTTATTTTTAATAATAAGCTTTATATAATATTTCAACTAAATTCATCTAATAAAAAAATAATAATAAAAAAAACTTTATTGTTGATGATTAATGCCGCAGAAAAAGTCTGTTTTTTTTCGACTTTGATTTTGTATAAGATTTTAACATGTTATTAATATTAATGTATTAGTAATGAAAGAAAAAAAAATTAAATGCTTAATAAAAATGCAAATATTTACAAAATTGATGCATGCGTTAAAAAAATTTTACGCAGTAGATTATTCACAGTATAGGCTGTGGCTTATCTCCTGAAAATTACGGTAAATATAACTCTAATATTGGGCATAAATCAGAAATAAATTTTAATTAAACTAGAGTTGATTGGTTTTTTAAGGCTGAAATATTTTTTTTTTTTTTTTTTTTTTTTGTATTGAGGACTTTTCTGAACTGAAGAAAAGTTTGATTTTTAATGTAGCGGAAGTTTTAAGAAATATTTATTTAGTGACAGATATACATTAGTTCTATTAGTGATGGAACCTAGTGTAAACCATCATGAATTCACATAAATATTTCCGCTCACAATGAAACAATTTTATTATTTCTCTTGTTGCATATAGTTAAAAAATAAATAAATAAATAAATAAATTGATTAATATTCAAAGACAGAGATAACAGTTTAAAAAAATTATTGTGATTTTTATGCATATCTCAAAGTCCATAAATTCAGGAGAGTTTGTAACAGCAAGCTCTTCATTTAGCTTTTTGCTCACACAAGATTAACATTAAGCTAATCCATACTGAGCATCAAATGCTTGCTCAGAAGCAATTTGTGTTCTGTATGCTTGAACATATCTTATTAGATTCTGCATATCCCAAAAATATTGAGTTTATATATCCATTTACAATCTTAAATATGTTTCACTTAAAAATCTAATGCAAATATCTAGCTGTTTTTCATTTGGTTTGTTGATTACACTACAGTGAATCTATTTGTTGTTTTTAGCTCTCTAATAAATTACTTTTGGAAATATAGTCAAAGACCATGCAGAAGTACGTATGGAACTTTCCTTTCACTTATTTTTATTTGATTAACAACAGGAGGTTCTTCAAACATTATTTGAAACAGTCAAACAATATCTTTACAAGAACTAAAAGGAAAAGTTTGCAGCTGCAATTTTCATTGTGTGTATGGCTTCAACTCATGTTACCATCTGCTCAATATTTAACTGGCATGAGTTTACAGAACTTCTGTCATCTCAAATGTTACAAAAATTAAATAACAGCATTATTTAAGTTTCGAACCACTTAGATGTTTATTGGTTAATGCTTGTTATAAAAGAGTTGCAATATGCTACTAGTACTTTGAAATCATAAAATAACATTTGTATAACATGCAAAATGCTTCATAATCATTTCTTCCTTTTTCACACCAGTTGTTTATAATATCACCATTATTGTCAACCACTTTAAGCCATTTGGTGTTAAATGTTGTAGCCCTACCAGACCTTTTTCCTAAATGAAAAAAGAAGTTATAATTAGTACACATTCTTACACATATAAAAACAAAGTATTCTATTCTAAAAAGATATTTTATAGGAAGGATGGATAATAGAAATCGTTACACTTTTTAAACTAAAATATTTTCTCAAAAGAAAAAAAAAAAAAAAAAAAAAAAAAAAAGCAATTTTTTAGAGAATTCTTATATTATTCAGCTGAATATATGCATTAACTCTGAACCACCCCTAGACTGAATTTCAGACCATCACCAGTTGCTGACTGCATAGCCCTAGTGAAACATTAAGCCCACTCAACCTCCACAATACACATTAATATTTAAAAATAATTAAATAAGATGTCATAATGCTCTAAAATGAATGTGATCTTTAAATTAAATACTTAAACTGGCCCTGTTTCAAAGGCAGTTGGGGAATATTAAAATATAATTTTTAATTGGCATAAAATAAAATTGAAGATTCAGATTTAATCAAAATAACTATTAAATAATAAAAGTAACCCTTCAATAAAATTTTAATTCATTTTATTTTTTATTAATTTCTATCTTAAAAAAAAAAAAAAAAAAAAAAAAAGACGTTAGACAACAATAACAAAAATAAAATAAATAAATCCTATTTAAATTATTTAGGCCAACAATTTTCACAATCTTCTTCTCATATCACCCAATCTATACCAATGTATATTCAGTTGACATACTATCCAACCAGTGGGATCTATTTACATACAACATGCACATTTTTAATTATAATACAGCATAAATACAAAAGTCTTCTCTAGTTTAGATTCAGGATAAAACTAAGAGTAAATACAGTGAAAAACGTTTAACACGAAACTAAGGAGACCGAAATATTTTTTTGTGTTAAAAGAATTTCGTGTAAAAAGATTTGTAGTAAAAGTATAAAATTCGCCAATGTTTTCCATGTCGTCAAATTTTATTTTCATTTCCTGTAAAACTACTACTAACTTGCATCCTTTAGGATAAAAATTAAGTATACATATTACTGTTTTTTTGGAAAAAAATTCAGATATCTTTTACTGAAGTGTCTTTTTCAGCACCATATTGTTCAAAAATTGATTGAGATCATCCATTGTTTTATTCCTCTCTCAATTCGAATGCGATCTAAATAACTGTGGATACTCATTACTTTCTTCATTTCTAAAGCAGAGGGGACAGGAGCTGCATCACTGATTCAGTTGTCAGATTCGTCATCAAAATTTACATAAGCAGAATCTTTTTAATTATGAACGATGTCAAAAATCTCATTATCGGTGCTGTACACACATGATCATCGACGTCAACATATAGTAGCATAGTTGCCAACATTATAATTTATTCCGGAGCATTTTTATCCCCGCCTTTAATCCACACCACTTTATTTACAGACTATTTTCCTTCAATATATAACCACGATAAAATAAGGAAATATTACTCTTCAGAAAAATGTGGTATGGAAGTAAAGGCGGAGTTAAAGATGCTCTGGAATAAATTAAAATGTTGGTATCTCTGTTGTAGCAAACATGTCACTGAAGATCGAAAGCGAGTTTTTTTCATGTTAAACGATTTTTGTTTTGTGTTAAAAGAAACAAAAATGTATTAAAGAGCATAGTACACTGTCTAGACCGCTATATCATTTCGTGTTAACTGATTTTTCATGTTAAGAGTTTTCGTGCTAAACATATTTCACTGTATAATTAAAGATATTAATTTTTTACTTTTACTAAACACACAGTTGATATTGATTGAAAAAAAACTGATCTAGGTAGTTAGAAATTATTGTTAAAAAAAAAAAAAAAAAACTATTTTTATTTAAATTATATATTTTCTTCTGCTTAGCCTATGTCAAATAATCAAATATTTCAGTTTTTAAAGTAAATTTTATTAATGGTACAATGGATATTATACATGTTTAATACACTTACTAAATAAATTCCTGTATTTATGTAACAGCTTGAAGAATGCAGATAATTCATAGTAATTTTTATTCTAGAAAATAAACTGCTTTTTATTCTGACTTTTTTCTTTTTATTTCTAGTTCAATCTTTGCCTTTAAAATAATCCCAAATTTGATGTATTATTTTTTAGTATATTTATCAGACGCAGTTAAAACAGCTTGAAGTTTTATATTTATCATATATACTCACATATAAGTTGACCCCCTAATTTGGAAGAAAACTTGTTTTGCACCAGTATTTTAAGCTTGTTTACTTCACCTTGTATTATCACTAAATTAATTGTGATAAAATAAGGGAAAGAAAACAGATCTGAAATACTGGTATTACCCAAGTTTTTTGTTTGAATTTACGGGTCGACTTATATGTGAGTATATACGGTAATCACGCTTAATTTCTGAACAGGCCATTATTTTGTTGCTAACTTGGAAAAAAAAAAAAAAAAAAAAAAAAAAATCTGCTTTATTTCAAAGTTGATTTTTAAAATAGGTAACACTTTTATGGTCAATTACTGAAAGATGTGATTCTTTCATCACATATGAGCAAAATGTGTATTTAACCCCAATAGTTGATAAAATGTAGACTTTATTTCAAAAACAATTTCTGAAAAAGGCACTGATTTTATAGCAGATTGACAAAATACTGCCTATCAAAAAAAAAAAAAAAAAAAAAAAAAAAAAATATTCACAATTAATTGCTGAAGTAGATTATTATTTCACAGTTAACACATAAAATTCAAGCTTCTATAGAAGAGATCTCTGAAATAGACGATTATTTTCCTACAAATTACCAAATTTTCTACTTTGATATATTATAATGCCTGTGTATGTCAAAATATGCAATATTCTGGCTGCTGGCTACTGAAATGTGGGATTATTTTGAAGATGACTAATAAAATTTAAGTTCAATTTCAGCTAATTGTTCAAATATGAAAATATTACTGAAGAATTTTGTACTTTAATTTCCAATCAAAGATTGCTAAAATAATATTGTGTAATTAATTTAATAACACAATATTACACATACATAAATAAAGAGCAGAGTATATTTTATACTCTTAAAATAAAACTTTTCAAAGTACATAAAAATAAATCCTAGCTCAAGAAAGAACATATCAACTAACTTCGGTAAGTATAATTTCCTCCGCAGTTACTGCCTAACCAGCTGTCATAGTTTTTCAATATATCAGTTTAATATTCACAAAAATAAATATTATGCAAAGTAAAAGAATGAAAATTTGTTATTGAAAACTACAGATATTCAGCAATCTTATTTTCTAGAAAAAAGGTAACTCATGTTACAAAATTTTGTCATAAAAGCCTTTTATTTCAACTACTGAATGATGGAAAAAAGACATCTGCAAAGGTGAAAGGTCTAAGCAATTCTTCAGTGCATAATATGATCGGAATCAGTTTAATTGATAAAAGTCTTTTAAACATATGCGGTGCCCAGGGGTATAACAGTTCAAAAGTTATGGAAGGGACTCCAAAAATTTCATTTGGAATTATCATCCAAATTAATTGATTTTCTTGAAAATAATTTTGAGCCATATTTCGGCTCAAAATTATTTTCAAGAAAATCAATTAATTTACTGTTAATTAATGTTTACTAAATGTTAATAGTAATTATGAAAAATCACTAATAACGAACATTTATAATACAGAAATTTTGGTTTTAAAAAGGTGATTATTTTATTTGGCATTAAAAGGACATTTTGTGATATACAATGGGGGCTTGAGGTGCCTGAATGCCCCCCCCCACACACACACACCTACATACCTTCCCATGCCCCTGCTGGTGCCCAGTGCTGAATCGGATAGTAACAATAATTATCATTTTAGTGTTTACATTTAATTAGCCTTTAATAAATAATAACAATTACTTCATTTTTTAAAATACATTTCAATTTGTTTATGTCTAATATTTATAATTTACTTTTAACTTAAAAGCAAATCATAAATTTAAACATAAAAGGAAAGAAAGTAAGTAAAAGAGCTATTTTAATAAATAAATTAAAAAATAAAATTCTGATGTTTCAAAATATCATTATCCTTACTGTCGTAAAACTTCTAATTGAATTTGGAATGTTAATAGTTAGCTAAATGAAAAACTTTTACTATTATTATTTATCACTGTTTTTGTCCTAAATTTAATTTAATGTAAGATGAAAGGCCTATTTTTAAAATATATATAATGAATGTATTGTAACAAATGAACAATGTCATTGTCTATGTGATTATTCGATTATTATTTTGACTCATGATGTATTTCAATACAGCATATTTCTTTAGTTATTTTTTCTTGTGACGGATTTAAATTTGATATTTCTTTTATAATTATTTTCTCTTGTGATAGATTTAAATTTGGCATATTTCTTTTATTAATATTTTTCTCAAGATGGATTATAGCAAAATGGGAATAATGCTTTTCTCTTGTTTAAAAGAAATCTCCATAGATTAGTAATAAGACATAGATTGACCATTGCAGGGAAAAATATGATTCCTATTCGTTCGAGAAAAGACAGCCAATTTTACTCTCTAATGGTTGGCTTTTCCTGAGTGAATACACATGAGAATACATGCTGATAATTTAGCTTGTAAAATTTATGAATAATTTATGTACTAAAAGTGAATTAAAAACTTACAGTTTCAAATTCATTTTTCCTTCTTTCTTTTTCTCTTTGAATAAATACCGACATTTAAAAAATTATACAGTCAACATGCGATTTTGGAACCCTTCATGATTTAATGACACTCTGATGAAGTTCTGACAGTTTTCTAACACCCCTAACACTTTTTCTCTCTCATTTTAACGACCTGAAAATAATGCACATCTTGATTTAACCTTTCAGAAAACACAGATAAAGCAGAAGTATTCTCAAAACATTTCTTCTGTCTGTTCAGATGTCGTTAACCTCATCTCTTCCCCCCCCTCCCCCTATACACACACACTCCTGCGCAGCATGGAGACAATGTTGCACCTATCAACAGCTCTGCTTATGCTATTTTTGGGATGGAATTGCCGCTCTGGACCTCGTATGGACGAGTTTTTCTCCATGCACTTAGGATGAGAAAATGTCTCTTAACATCAGATCACGTGGCCATGAAACTGGTCTATCTGGATAGGCTCATGCATTTATCATATAGCGGGACAAACACTTGATACTTTCGGAGTCATTTAATTTACGCTAATTTGCAATGGCTCCTATCGTAACAAAAAGATCATATATAAACCTCAATATGAAGGTGAAAATTCTTGAAAGTGTTAACAAGCATCCCATGCCAAAATCTGAAATTGCTAAATTGTTTAACATTCCAAAAAGCATTCTTTTCATGAACATAAAAAAATTGGGATGCCATAATCAAATCCAATGGACCACTAAACCGATTGTATAACAAAATTGTAAACTAATGCTCTTATTGAATGAATGAGGTTTGTGAGGTCAAAGAATGTGGCAATCCATAGTAATGCTAAAGCTCAACATTTGCTGAAAAATTTAATGTCAATGAAGAATTCAAAGCTTCAGATGGATGACTGCAAAATTTCAAGACATGAAATGGATTATTCTTCAAAAAGCTGTGTGGAGAAAGCTCTTCAGTAAATCTCAAAACAGTGAGTCGTTGGAGAGATTTAACATTGAAAACACTTACGAATGAATACAATGAAGCAGACATATTTAATGCTGATGAAAATGATCTTTTTCAAAAGTTGCTACTGGAGAGTTTAGTTTTTTAAAATTAAACATATTCAGGAGGGAAGCAGGCAAAGCAAGGATTAACAATTTTACTAGCAGCTAATACGTCTGGAACTAAAAACTTCTGCTCATCATAGGAAATTCTCAAAAACTGTATTGTTTTAAAGGAATTAAATTGTTGCCTGTAATTTACAAAGTGAAGCGTCAGGAATAGATGACGTCAGAAATTTTTGAAGAGTAGATCAGGAATCTAGACAAAAAAAAAAAAAAAAAAGGAAGAAATATTCTACTAATCACTGATAATTGCAGAGTACATCTACCAGAAATTAAAAATTTAGAAGAGTGAAAAAGAAATTTCTCTTCCTCCAGATTTGGCATCTGTTTTACAGCCGATGGATCAGGACTTTATACAGTGCTTAAAAAAATTACCATAAGAAACTAGTCAACAAAATTCCCATCAGTTTAGAAGCAAGCAAATTGCATACAATGAATGTAATCAGAAGCCATTCATACAGCCAATGGTGCTTGGAAAGCAGTTTCTCAAGATGCAATTTCAAATTGCTTCCATCATGCTGGATTTTTTTGGGAAAAAGAAAAAAAAAAAAAAAAAAACAGCTTTTGAAACTGAACCTTCTGTGGAAGAGTCCAAAAAACTGAACCTGAAGATTTCAGTCATCTAATGCAAATATTAGGGATACATGTATTTTTGCCAGAAAATTTCACATTTGAGGATTATGTTGCTGTTGACAACAAAGCAGAACCAAAGAAAATTTTCAGAAGATGGCATAATCAGCAGCCTTTAAAATCCTGATCAAGACATTTCAAATTCCTCCGATGAAAAAAATCATGGAAATTTCAGAGACACCTTCCACGTTAGAAGAAGCTAAGAATGCCATGAAAATTCTATGGAATTTTTTTTTTTTTTTTTTCTGAAGGTAAGAATATTCTCATGATTACTTTCAGATAATCAATAGCCTCAAAAGTGGAGTTCTGTAATTCTCTAGACGCAGTTTGAAGCAAAAAAGTATAACATCATTTTTTCAAAAATGTTAATGCATATTGGTGTGTATATTCAAATTTCATTTTAAAATTTTTATAACCATTTAATAAAATCATTATATGATTTAATAATAAAAATTTAATTACAAAAGTAAGTGTAATTAATTATAGTAAATCAATAGTTTTTAAGTACATAATAATGCTATATTGTAAAATTTTTTAAACTGCATGAAAAATAACCAATATCACAACTTTTGATTTAACGTCCTACTTGCCGAGTTCCCATGAAGGTCTTTAAATCATGAGTCGATGGTATATCTATGAATTACTTAAAATTTATTAATAAATAAATTAAAATTATTTTAATTAATTGATTATTTTAATTAATTAAACTTTAAAAAATTCCCTGAACTATAATAGCAGTATTTACATCATAATAACAAATTAACTGATTATTAATATTATACTTTAAATAAATTAGTGAAATATACCAGCTATACAAAGATATGTGGAACTTATGTAGGTGGATAACTTATGTATGGCAAGTTATCCTATTTGCTTTAACCCTCCAAGTACTGATCGTTTCACTCTTAAGTGCTAAGCATTTTTAAGGCACCGTGCATTTAGAGTGAGACTATTCGTAAAATCAATTGATATCTTGATTTTATAAGTTGTTATATAGATTTTACGAATCGTCTCACTGCGAGACGATAGCACTCTAGCGGGGATCCGAATCGTCTCACAGCAAGATGATAGCAGTTTGAGGGTTATTAATTTTTCTTAACTATAAAATGCCATGCAAATTTTATCATTCAGAATATAAATCAATTTTCGTAATAGTTCTATTACTATTGCCAAGTTTTATATTCTCTAATGGCTGATGCCAAAATTTTTTTTCACCATCAAAAGTCTTTGGTCGATAACATAGGGATGATAGATCTATATGAATTACTATATCTATGCTCCTCTCATCATAAAATAAATAAATAAAAATTCTCCAAAATAGATTTCTGATTACTGAAATATGTAATTTTCTCATCTGATTTTTTAAAAGAAACATATTTAGTAACTGCTTTAGTTCATTGATTTTTTTGTGAAAGATTTGTCTTAAGATCACCAATTACTATGAAGAATCTGTTTTCTGATCTCTGAATTTTTCCATGATAGAGTCCTGAGTATACAAAAATAAATATATTTTGTACAAATTTCCCAACAACACTAAATTAGCATTTTAGAATTAAAGTGGGAATTAAATAAACTTCAATAACACTGGTCGGCAGGAAAATTCCTTCTGACACCATTTCAGCATATTCTTATGTAAAATGACCTCCTGAATCCAAATATGACGCCCATTTTGCCCTATCACCCACCGTGTTTTAGGAACGGCCCCCTACTTTTACCATTTTCTGGTAATTTTATGGCTATAAATTTGTTAAATATCTTCTGAGGGCTACAGAGTTGGATTGGATTTGGGAATAAGGCCGATTGACTGCTGTAGGTCCTAGGCCTGGGGGGAATGCCTTCCGTGGTGGTCTTTCTAAGGGGTCCTAGCACATATTTACACAAGTTTCAGAGAAAACTACAGAAAACTCTGAACAGCTAGGCCAACGAGTGCGACTGGGAATTAAACCCGGCACCTCTTGTCTACCAGCTTTGAGCGCAGAACCACTCGGCCGCTGGTGGGCGGCTACACAGTTGGAAAATTGTAAAACATGGACAATTGCAACAAGGGAAAAATTTTGGGGAAGGGGGGATTTGCCACTGAAATTATGTAATATTTCATTTTTTTTTTTTTTAAATCTGATATTAATGTTATTTTTTAAACTTTATATTTTTTTGTTTTTAGGTGTTAAATTAATTAGTTTTCATTCATCAAATCCATGGTCATAAAATTATTGAACCAGGAAAAAAATTGAGGGAGGAGGTGGTGTTTCTAGAAAACGGTGGGTGTCTGAGCAAAATGGAAGTCATATTCGGATTCAGGAGGTCACTTTACATAAGAATCAGCAAGAATGGTATCAGAACTCGATTTTTTTTTTTTTTTTTTTTTTTTTTGAAGAGCAGTGTAATTAGTCTGGAATTTGCCTTTTTTCTTTCTTTCTTTTTTTTAAATAATATCAGGTATTATGCTTACATTTTATTGTTTCCACACATCTGTATTAATAAAATCAGACTTAAATTTTCTGTGTGCATGTGTGTGTGGGTCGTCGTGTCTGTATGTCTGTAATGCTATTTTTGTCTGTGTGTCACATGAAAATGGTTGGATGGAATTCAACACTTGGCAGGAATTTAGGTTTCTGCTAAACTTAAAATTATACACTAAGTGACAAAAAAAAAAAGCCACACTTTGATATTTTCCCACCTTCTACAACCGCCAATTTTATTATTTAAAAAGCAAATTTTCAAAGAGATTTTATTATGTTGTCCTCCATATACACTTTAGCATTGAGTCCAGTGTTAAAAACAAAATGCAATTGTCAGGAAAATTGTAATTTTAGAAATTATTTCAAAAATGGTAAGAATAAGGCAGTTAACGATGCCACAAAAAGTATTAAGTTTTGAATGAAAAAAAAAAATATACATATATATTTTAATATGTGAGACGGTAAAATAATTAAATGTTAACGAAATATTGATGAAATGGTTTTTAGCAAGATATAAAATTTTTGGCTGTTTAAACAGGAAATCTTGCTTTAGTCGGCCATGTTGCTCATCCAAGTGAGATGACCGTAAGTTAAAAAGCCATTGCTTATAAAATCGGTTTGTGCCACAAAAAGTATTAAGTTTTGAATGAAAAAAAAATATATATATATATATATTTTAATATGTGAGATGGTAAAATAATTAAATGTTAACGAAATATTGATGAAATGGTTTTTAGCAAGATATAAAATTTTTGGCTGTTTAAACAGGAAATCTTGCTTTAGTCGGCCATGTTGCTCATCCAAGTGAGATGACCGTAAGTTAAAAAGCCATTGCTTATAAAATCGGTTTGTATTACATTTAGAACATATTCAGAAAAAGTGTTTAGCAGTATAATTTCATTAACTACAATGCAGAAACTATTAAACAAAGCAGGTTTAAATGACAGAAAATTTGAAAAATTCCATTCTTAGTGAAGAGAATTAGGAAAGCAAGACCGCAGACGGCTAAAAAAAAAATTAAAAAATGATTAGTTAATTATTGGGCTGAACTGGCTCTCTCTGATGAGTCAAGTTTAACTTATTTTGAGATTAAGAAAACAAGCAGACCTGACAATGAAAATATGACCGACTTAATGAAAAGCGCACTTTTAAAACAGTGATACAAATTTTTATGCTCAAGGGATCAATTAAGTCAAACTAAAACACAATCTTTATAAAAGTGGTGCCTAACTGACTATTTTGGAGGTATCTTGGACATTTCCGCAAACAGCATTTCAGGATGATAATGCACCTTACTACGCGGCATCTGTGGTAAGTTTATTCACTTCAAATTGTCAAATTTTCCTATCCATTCCCATGAGAATCTATAATTCTCTAAGTAATCACATCTTTTTTCAATTTAAGTTAAATCCCACAAAAGATATAGTAGAATTTCTTCTTTACCAGACATGGAAAAAGTTCTAATCGCGATCCACTCGAAAATGTTTCATCTATAAAAAGGCGAGTAAGAGGGGACAGGATTCAAAATTTGCAGCCTACAACTCTGCCAGAACTAGAAAAAATTATTTGTGATATTTGGCACATTGAAATTTCTGAGATTTATATTAAAACACTGTATAATACTATGCCATTGTGCATTAAAGCAGCAATTCCATATAAAGGTGGAATTAACTCAATACAGAATGCATATTTTTAATAAAAAACTGCTTAGATCTAACAAATAAATAGTTTTATTTCATATATTAAAATATAACTTGTTTATTTCATATAATAATAATACAATACAAGATGTATGGTTATTGCATTATGTTTTTATGCAGATTCTTATAAAGTACTTCATAAAGTGTAATAAAGCGAATTATTATATCAAAAATGTACATAGGTATCATTTCATCCCTTTGGTATTGTGCAAACAAGACAGTTTTATTTGTTTCAACCCTTAATTTTAAAGTTATTACAAATAAAAAAGGTACAAGTCATTTTTTCTGCAGTGCAGCTTTTTTTTTTTTTTTTTTTTTTTTTTTTTTGTCGCTTAGTGTATGTATTAAGTTTTGCAAAATCCTCCCTGTTCTTCACAGGGGGCAGGAAGCAAAAACACGTTTGTAAGCATAACTCGGCTCCAAACTACTTTACGGTGAAAAAATTGCACATGGAGAGACTAAAGAATAATAATAATAATAAAAAAAACATTTTCTGCGATTTTGGAATTTTTGATTTTTAAAAGGTGAAGGGGAAAATCGATTTTCAGGGGGAAATTTCACAATTTTTAAATTTTTGAGTAGAACTCTACAAAAAATGGTACAAAGATGTCAAAAATTGCCATGCATCTTCTTTAATATATTTCTAAAAATCCATTTTTGGTTTCTGTGATTTTCGATTTTTTGAGGGGGGGGGGGGGTGATTACGAGGGGACAAATTCAAGACTTTCCCTTTTAGAACTAAATTTGTCTTATGGGGGTGCGGTTAAAAATTTTGCTGCGTAGATTGCTTATATATATTCAATACCTATAATAATGGGATTTTACAAATTACTTCACAATGAAGAAATTGCACATAGGGAGACTAGATTTGAGTTCAAAAGGAACATTTTCTACGATTAAGGAATTTAGATTTTTAAAGAGGGGAGGGGTAAAATCAAATTTCAGGGGTTTGCAAATTCTGAATTTTTGAGTACAGCTCTACCAAAAATGGTAACAAGATATTGAAAACAATCATGCATCTTCTTTAGGATATTTCAAAAACCCATTTTTGTTCTTTTGTGATTTTCGATTTGTTATTTTGGGGGGAGGGGGCATAACAAGGGGCAAATTCACGATTTCCACTTATAGTGCTAAATTTGTCCTGTGAAATCCATGGGAGCTGTGATCATGTGATCACAAATTTTGGTGCAGAAATTGATTATATGAATCCAACACCTTCTATAATGGGATTTTATGAAATCTCCCCCTTTTCTCCTTGGGGTCAAGGGAGGGGACAATAAACACGTTTCCAGGTGTAACACTGCTCCAAATTATCTCGGATTAATTTTTATGTGTAAATTGATTAATCTTTAGGTGTGAGTTGTAACATCCACCCCTCTTTAATAACAAGGGAGGGGGATACATTTTCAAGGGTAACTGTTTCAAATTATCTCAGGAAAGCAATTTTTTGATGTGTTGATTGGTTATGTGCACCTAATGTACAAACTGCAAAGAGATTTTGAGAAATTACTTAAAGGGCAAAAAAGATGTATTTCAAGCATAAATCTTGTCTAAAATATCTTAGAAAAGTAATTTTTGATGTGTCGGTCAATTATACATATCCTACACCACAATATGAAAAGATTTCCCCCCCCTTCCCACCTTTTAAAAACGGAGGGGAGGGGGCAGAAACATGCTTTTAAATATAACTCTATCTCAAGAAAGTGAGTTTTTGATGAATCAATTGGTTATGTGTATGCAACATATGTAGAAAGAGATTTTGTAAAATTACACTCACCCACCCCTACTTGGGGCAGGCGGGGCAAAAAACATGGTTTTAAGCTTAAATCTGCTTTAAATTACCTTATAATAGTGAATTTTAGTGTGTGGGTGTTAAGTGTACGCAATATGCACTGTGGTGGGATTTCACGAAACTTCGAGCCGCAGGGTTGGTGGGAGTTAAAAGCAGTTAATTTGCTGCCAAAGGCAGTGGGGACTCAGACTCCTCATGTAAATTTAACTTAGGACTGACTAATTTCAGTTTTTTTTTTCTCTTTTGATATTTTATTAATAATGATATGGAATTTTGAGATTTCATAATTATAGTGTCCAGCGAAGCAGGCAAAGCCTGATAGTATGCAATATTACAAAATGCTACTGAATTTCTATAGATTAAATTGTAATTTTCACTATTTGTTCAAAAGGCATTAAAAAAAAAAAAAAAAAAAATTCGAAGAAATATTAAAAATAAACATGTTTTATTATACTCTTTTCTTAAAATTTTAAATGCATTAATAAATTAATGAAGCAAACTTAAGTCCTAATAAAAATTCTTAATAAATTATTTTAAAAGCTGATAATACATGCAAAGAGAAAATAATGTAAATTAACTTACCTGGCAAAAATAACAAGAAGAGATATTCTTTTATTTCTATCTCTTTTTTTTCTGTATTAATCACTCTCTACATAGCTGTCTCTTTCGTGTATGACCTTTGTGCCTAGAGAAAAAAGGAAATTCTGGCGCCAACAATGAAAAACTGATAACTTTTAAATAATGGCATGATACACGAATATTGGCCAGCAAGAGAATAACATATTGGCAAGGGGTGAGGTGGATTGCCTTGCTTGCTGAGAAATGAACACAATTCAGCATTTGCTGGTACTGCCATCTTTTGATCAGATGCAGAGTTAAAATTCATATAATGCATATCTCATTAGATTGATCAATAATACTAATTGGCAGTGGTTGGAAGTAAACTATAGAAAATGCATAGAATAAAGAAAAAAGAAGGTTTTGCATATATTTAGAAAATCAATAGGAAATCATTGAAACTCGATGGCCTCAAGATATTTAAATATATAACTTAAGTCTTGTCATGGTATGCCAGTTTAAAAACATTGTTTTAACCTAATACATATACCAGTGGTGGAGGAGGGAGGTAAAATTATGTAAACTAAGAAGAATACAACAGCAGAACAATTTTAAGAAACTTTACTTTGTACATTAAAAATGATGATTTTATAAACCACTTACAGCACTACAGTCATTTGCAAAAGTTTAAGACCAGTAGCGGATTTTCAGTATTTTAATACATTGCATCATTTGCACAGATTATTGCATCATCTCATGTGTTGATGGCATCAGACGCATTCTACTGCTATAAATAAAGGAGCCTGGCACGCTAACCGCCAATTGTTTATTGGATTTTCTGAACGTGAAATAAGTTTAAGGGTAAATGTGAGCAAGACAGCTGTGCATCAAGCAGTTAAAAAGGTTAAAAATATGACATTATAACCTTGTATTGCCCTGCCCAATAGCCAAGTTGAATAACTCAGATAAGTTATCGAGATTGCAAACAGTCAGTAAGCTACCATCATGGTAGTTAAGATAAAGAAACAATTTCTAAAACTGTGAATTTCTTTCTCTTCTCTCTCTTTTTTTCCCCTTTAAGGGAGCCTGGCACCTTGGCACCACTGAAGTAGGTTTCAAATAAAAGGTTATACTTCCATCTAATATTTATAAATTGAACTATATTAGGTTTATTATCAATAAAATATATATTCAAGCAACAATTCTTAGGGTTTTTTATATATTTTCTTTACAGATCTGAAATCTTTAAATTTTGTTTTCTCAGTTTGAATTTTTTTCATGGATTCATGATCTTCAAAATGCTAAAACTTATATGACATTTAAGTAAAGCCTTTTTCTTTTCTTTTTTATGTGTAGTAGAACCTACTCAAAAAAAAAAAAAAAAAAAAAAAAAATTAAGTATAGCTATTGCAAAACCTTTAAATTAAAAAATATTAAAAGTAAAAATATAATTAAAATCAGGTTCTATTTGCAAATTTTTATATAGACATGTATTTTTCCCCCCTCAAAAACTAATTAATAAATCTCAAAATCCATCCCTAATTCTTTTACGTAGATTCTATTAAACATAAAAAAAATGGGTATTTTCTTAAATATCTATAGAAGTTTTAGCATTTTGAAGATCACAAATTCATAAAAAAATACAAATTGAGAAAACGCAATTTAAAGATTTCAAATCTGTAAGAAATACATCACAAACCATAAGAATTATTGCCTGATTATATATTTTATTGAAAAAGCCTAATTTATTTCAATTTATAAATATTAAATAAAAATATAAGTTTTTATAGGAAACCTACTACAGTGGTGCAAGTCAAAGGCCCCAGATCCTCATAAATAATATTTATCTTATTTTATTTATTTCTCTGTTTAATTTTTTTTTTCTAAATTATGCTACTTTTTTCTTTCACTGCCATTATGCACTTATCTTGTCATATTGTCTTGTATATAATCTTTAAACATTATTTTATACGTTGAGTAGGGAAAAAAAAAATCTATAATAAAAATGATCAAGGGTGCAAAACTTAAATATGCAGTCGAATCTTGTTAACGTGAATTACTTTTAACATGAATTGTTTCCACAATCCCTATCAAAATGAAAAATAGTTAAGATATATGAAGATTAGTTACTGATTGCATGAACTATTGATAACATGAACAAATTTTTTATCCCCCTTGAGATTCATGTTCACGAGGTTTGACTGTATATTTTATAGACATATGTATCTAATAATTTCTTATTGTTATATAAATCAACAGATCTGTTATTCTTGTGACATCATTTCACCTTCAGATTGTAAAATTTAATCTAAAATAGCAATCTTCAATAGGGAGTGTGATGTTGTTGAGTTATGTCATTAAGTATGTCATTGAGCAGGTACAACAAATGTAATGCACTGCTAATTTATTTATTTATTTTTTATCCTCTCTAAAAATAGAAGTAGGTGGGGACAAGAAGATTTGGATAGAGAGCTGTTATACCCACTATCTATATATTTTTTTTAATTTGGAAGATTTCAATTTATTCATATATATATTTATTTGTTTGTGTATTATATTTATGTGACTTGTGTTTGTCAGATGTGTCTATACACATACATGACATCTTATTAAACTGTTCTGTATTCAAGAAAACTTCTAATCATCACTAATGTAGACAAGCAGTATGTTTGATTTGAAATTAATTACTCCAGTTTGGAACAAAAGAGAGGGGGATTATTCATACTGGTTACAGGGATCGAACACTGGTGCAGAACTCATACCACTATTAATCAAACAAACTTTTCTACTTCTTAAATTAACAATATCATAGGTAGAGAAATTTCTTAAACAAATACTGGTATGAGATGCACCAGTGTCCCATTTCTGTCATTATAAGAATATCCCATACGATAATTTTGTTAAGTATATTGTTAAAAGGAATATATATATATATATATTTGAAGAAAGTTTGTAACATAATTTTGCATCACTTATGTGGATTTTCAAAACTTAACAAAATTTTTAGATATCTAGGGGGAGACACTTGTCTATTTTTAGTGCTAAGAACATATTCACTTTACAGTAGTGATGACTGTATACAAAAATATTAAGTGAATAACCATGAAAGAACTTAATGATGATTAAAGTGAAATTATGTAATATACATATATATATATATATAATAATCCAAGTTTATATACTGAATAGAGAAATCAACTTTTTATTAAAATGGAAAATATTCGTCAGAATTCCTGTTACAAATAGTTTGTTTTAAGCTTTGTCCTAAAGTTATTCAAGCAAACACATTTAAATAAAACATTATATAAAAGCTGAATATAAAGCCACATTTCAAAACATAATCAATGTATATTACTTCCTATAACTATTGTAGAAACTTACTAAGAATACTGGATGGAAGCACTATTAGTGTACCTTATACCAGTAGAGGAGAATTTTATATTCAAACTGTGAAAACAAGTTTTCTATTTCTTGTATAGGTTCGAGCAACATTCAGGGTTACTGTTACAGCCCTCTACCATTAATGTTTGAAACTGCAAATGTTTCCAGCCACTAGTTTTAGAATAACACTAATTTGATTAAAAAAAAAAAAAAAAAAATCCACTTTCTGACTTTTTCTTTTCCTTTCAAGATTTGAATGAAAAAATAAATAAATTTTTTTTTGCTTTGTCCCAATTTATATTTAACTCATTTTATCTACCCATTGATTTCACACCACTAAAATAAATATGCAGAATTTATCTTTTGTGCTAAATTTTTAATTTTGTTCTTAATGTGCAATATATTTATGAATGTCCACTACTGATATCACAAAATGTCATCATGGCCAGTAGTAGACACATTTTAAACTAATGGCTCATTTGACAAGTTCAGACGCAGTAATGGATAAAGTTTCATATTCTTCCAAATTTGGAATGTGAACGAATATTAATTCATTTTATTCAAAACTAGATACACAGATAATTTATTTTCAATAAGTTTATATATTTATTATTATTATTTTAATGCATTATTGAAACAGAAAATACCTTTTTGTTAAATAAATATACGTTTTAAATTACTTCACATTTTATTTTGCATTTTCTAATGTTAAAAGGTGTCTATTATTAAAACAGAAAAGGTGACCATTTCTGGGTTTTGAAGTATCCACTAATGATGTATTTTGAGCTCTCTATAAAATTAATTTTTCGAGTAGAAAAATGATCCAATTAGCATTTTACTCGGTGTAGTCAAGCACAGCATGAGTTTATTTAGGTACCAAACACTGGTTATAATTACAGGCTCTAAGATTCAGAAAACTATACAAAAAACCACCAGAAAATATCCTTAAAGTGTCCATTACTGATGTAGTTACCCTAATTTTTTTCAACCCTTCTGCAGTAAAATTTAATAGAAAAATAACCATTTTATAAATAAATAAAATCCAATGGCATTTTTTACTATAACTTTATAGATATTATACTGATATTAGGATAAACTTCTAAAATTTTATACATAACATGCTTTTACAGATATGAAAACATTAAGTTCATTTATTTTTCTAACTTTACTAATAATTATAAATATTTGGACTGCATCAAATTTTTATAGCTTAGTGCATATTTAATTTATTTATTTTCATAATACCAGGCGACCCCCAAAAATTCAACAATAGAATAATGTAAGTAGAGAGATAAAAATTGACATACATGCTTGAAATGACATGGGGTTTTATTGAAACGAAAAAAGTACAAAAAACAGGAAACAGATGGCACTGGACAATGAAATGTCAGTGATGCAGCATGAGAAATGTACATGAAATGATCCATAGTAAGAGAGGGAATCAAATGCACTAGCAACTGTGCCATATTGACTTCACCAGAAAAAGAATAGTTAGTGAAGCTGTACTATCAGAATACAGATTTTGCTTTGTTTAGATGATCTGCCCTGTAGTGGACAAGTGCTTCTCTGAGAGTTCAAGAAGAGATGAAGACTTTAGCGAGATTGTCTATGTATTGGGAAATCAGCCCTCGTGAAATTGCACATCACACCGGCATTCCATGTATTACTTTTTGAAAAACACTAAGGTGTACCTCCAATGATAGCCATACAAAATCCATGTCATTTCAAACCTATTATGTGTGTCAACTTTTTATATCTCTACTTATATTATTATGTTAATTATTGAATTTTCAAATAATAACAGACTTTTGGGTCTTCTGGTATATAGCAGATGAAAAAATTGAGTGTAGTAATTGTACAATGAAGGAACTGAATATTACATACCTCTCTAGCTATAGGCATAGCATCAGGAATTGGGTTTCTAACAGGACTGAATGATCTAGAACTTATCCTATCATAGAGCTAAAATAAAATTAAATACCATTATAAAATTTACAAAGAACTCAGCATAGCAAAATAGCTGCATATGTTTATTTGTAATTTTGGATTACAGAAATTTTATATTACTTTTATAAACACTATTATTTAATTTACATCACAATGCTTAAAAAAATTAAAAGACATTAAGGTTTTTGATCAATATTCAGGATAACTTAGAGTTTTGGTGACAGATATATTTCACAGACGTATTGTGCTATAAAAAATGAAGTCATAAAAGAAAAAATGCATTTTTTGTTTTTTGGTACAAAACAAAAAATATATAATTTGTCTAATTGAGAAAAACAACCCAAAATGTGAAATTTCTGACAGAAAATCTATTTTATGAAGCAATATAATTTTCGTTAATAGACACCAAAGTTGAACACTTGCTAGGCATGGAATTTATCAAGGGGGATTTAGATGTTTTATAACACTCCTCCAGAACTCTTCCAAGATGTGGAACAATTTATAGGAAGAAAAAGGTGGGAGACTGCAATTCATCTGCCTAACATGTTCTTTAAATGCCTTTTAAGTTTGTTCTATACAGTCCACATAGGAATATCATGCTGGTCAAACTATTACTATTAATCCTTCTTCATAAAGAAAATTGTCCACCAGCCAAGCACAGTGCAGCCTGCAATTGCTGTCCATTAAAATGAAATTTTTTCTTATCTCTCATATATAAAGAACTACATACCCTTAGTTTTCATTATACAAATGCATAGAACAGTACTAAAATTTTTAAACTGTACATTTATAACAATGTTAATGTGATTTGATTTCCTCAAAACGCAATAAATGTCAATATTTGCATATAGATCACACAAAAAGATTGTTAATGAAATTGGTTACTTACATCTAATAAGGTATGAAGCTTTTTGTCATCTAAAATGGATAAAAGAAACTCTCTGTCTTTGACCATACTATCAGATAAGCACTGTATTGTATCTAAACTATCTAATACTACAGATATTGCCCCTAAAATAAATAAATAAGTATTTTTTTAAATATGTATTAACAAAAATTAAACCACAAATACTAATAACAAAATGCTTTTTATATATAGTAGGAGATCTTTATATAATGCAATTCTCTATACAACATTAAACTTCTCAAACATAAACAATGAATTCTGTAATTAAGAAGCACTTGCATTCTCACATTATAAAAAACTGTTACTCAGGTACTAAATGTGATACAAAAATAATAGTTTTTCTTTATCTCTTAATGCAAAGCTTTTTAATGCAAAACATGCTATTATTACTTTTTTTTTTTTTTTTTTTTTTTAAGTGAGTATTATAATAAATGATTTGGTCCAGGCATACTTGGATTATGTTTATAAAGTAAATTTAATAATGAAATTTATAATCTGTTCAATTTCTGTCCCAAGGAAAGTAACTTAAAGGTACTCCACTATTTTAATATGTTTCCGACATATTTGGACATGTATACTAAGTAAATTTATTGAAGTATGAAACATAGATCTATATACACAAAATTCTATATAATGCACAACTTTGTGTTTTTAGGTTTGTGTTATAAAGATCTTCTACTGTATTTCTAAAATGAATAGGGATATTAGGTCTATTTAAGATTACCCTCATGTTTTAGTACAATAACTAATGCATATAAGCAACTTGGCTTTTTTTGCTAGACATGTAATTTTCAACTGAATCATATTTAAGAGGTAATTGAAGTTTAGTAGATAGAGAAGCACGATGTTATTATTAGATTATTAAAAATGTAGTTTAATTGAAAGAACACATATCTCTAAATGTTATTGTAAAATAGTTTTTTTGGGGAATTTTTGTTTTTTGTATCAAAACTTGGAGCACATACATATATGTATAACAAATAATAAATACATATCTTGCTATTTTTGTTGTAACTTGTACATATTTTTAAAAAGACACATGCATGTAATATATTTTCATTGTATAAGCATGGTAATTGGTATACTAATTTTATAAAAAGGACATTTTCAGATTTGTTATTAAAAAAGAAACTAATCATTTTATAGAAAATTATTGCAAAAACTAGCAATTCTTTTAATCTAAATACAAACAAACATATCTGTACCTGGAAGTAAAGGACACAAAACTGAAATTTTTTAGGAATGATGTTATAATGAAATTAATTAATGACACTTGTTATGAATAAAGAAAAGAGTCATGGTTTTAAGTTCTATTGTCCTACCTCCTTTATAATAACTGGGCATAATGCTTTATGCCTCAATATAAAGAAAAAAATGCACATGAAGAACATTGTGCCAACTCTTTGCACAAAATGGACAGGGTGTCCTTTACTCCGAGGTATAGATATAATAGATATAATCCCGAACATTAAAAGAAAATTTTCAGCTTTAAAAATTTGCAAAATTCATTTTTAATTTTTATAAAACTGTGTTATGGTATAATCCACAGTTAAAAAAACTTTTTTTTTTTTTTCTAACAATAAAGACTTACTGTTATTTTAATAATTAAAGTTTTTTTTTAAATAAATAAATATTTTTTAAACATTCCATTCAATATCTTTTGAATGATATTTAATTCTTACAAATAATACTTTGCTAGGGAAAATCACATACATATTACTACAGTAAAATTCATTAACATAATAATAATAACCCTTTTAATTTCTGTCTAAAAATAACAGATTATTATATTGAAATCATTTTTATATTAAAACCACTCAATCATAAATTTTCTTTTTGTTGTTAAAACTCAATCTGAAATAAGGTGCGACATTGCAAGATACTTTATGATATCCAGATACAATTTTCTTTCACAATTTCCTTCTTCCTCATGAGAAACAGAAATGGAGGTCCAATTGATCTCATATTAAATGTAGAAAGATGAGGTTACTTTATCTCAAAAAATTATAAACCTTGTTGTCTACCTCACAACAGAAAAATAAAGTCCCATTTTTGCGTTAATAAAAAAGTCTAAATATACATTGTTCTTTACAGATAATTTTGAGAAATTTGCATAATTCCCATGGAACATTAAATGGACAGCTTGGATAGATTTGCTCACCAATATCTTTTTAGATAAAACAATATAAATGTTCTTAATGAATAAAATACTAGATGTTGCAGTTTGTAGAAAGTAAGAAAATTGTTCACGCCACCCATTACCTTACTGTTTCAACTGGTTTTTAAAATAAATTTGAGAGAAACATGATGTGCACATTTTTTTTTTTTTTATTGCTTCAGGAATACTTAATTTAATGGTAATATTTCATTTCTAAGATGCAGGATAAAGCCTATAATATTCAACAAAATAATCTTTTAAGAGATTTGGCTTTACAAAAACAATTTTACACTCCTTCCTGCTTAAAAATTTAGCAAGATTTGCAAACGATCAGTTTTTTTTCAGTTTGAAAATTTATCTCTCGATGAAATGTTTTCAAATATTGGGTATTTCAAGAACTAGGTCTTTCTCACGTTTTTCAATAAAGATTGGTTTAAGGCAGCATTTAGGGGGCCGGTAATAAATTGAGCAAAATCAATAATGTTTGTGATCACCCTGTATTGTTTAAGTGAACGAAATGAACTTTTGGATATGTTAATACAGACACATTTCAATTTGTGGATGCATTTGTGTGATGATAGCACATTAAATAACAAAGATATAAGCATTTATTTTAAAACTCCAAAAAAAATCAGAATGTTTTTTATTTATAATATACAGAGTTTTTAATGAAACTTATTCCTAATTTCAGATAAGTGAGAAAAACACTTTTAAAACAACATACTGCAATCGGAATACAAATATCTCATGAAATATAAACATTTTTATGAAAAACTTTTTCACTGTGCATGTGCGAAAGATTTAAAAAAAAAATTATTGCATAAGTTGAAAGCTAGATATATTGGGCAACTTTTGTCAAAAGTGCATTTAAATAGAGTAAAAATTAAGCAAATTAACCAAAAAAGAATGAGCTAGATTTTAGATATTTTCCAAGAATTGAAATTTCTTAAGGGATGTTTCACATGCCGCATAATTAATTTAGAGATCCACAATTATTTTAACCACTTAGCAAATGTTCTTTTTTATGAAAAACCCCTTATCTCACAAATCTTAGTAAATAAACAAAAATATGTTAGAGTTACAAGCTTATATTTCACAAAAAAGTACATTTGGAGCGTGGTTGAAATAACTGGATCTTCAAATAAATTATGCGGCATGTGAAAAATCCCTTAAGAAATTTCAACTCTTGGAAAAAATATATAAACCTAGTTCGTTCTTTTACGGATAATACACTTAATTTTTATTCTTTTCAAATGCAATTTTGACAAAAGTTGCCCAATGTATCCTGCTTTCAACCTATGCAATATTTTTTTTTTTTATCTTTCGTACATGCACAGTGAAAACGTTTTTCATAAAAATGCTCATATTTCACGAGCTATTTAAGATATTTGTATTCAGATTGCAGTATATAGTTTTAAAAGTGTTTTTTCAACTTATCTGAAAGTGGGAATAATTTTTGTTAAAAACTGTATATTATAAATAAAAAACATGCTGATTTTTTTTTTTTTTTTTTTTTTTTTTGAGTTTTATAAATGCTTATATCTCCGTCATTTAATACGCTATTGTCACACAAATTCATCTACAAATTGAAATATGTCTATATTAACCTATTCTAAAGTTACAGTTCATTTCGTTCACCTAACAAAACAGAGTAATCACAAACATAATTGATTTTGCTCAATTTGTTACCAGCCTCCCTAAACGTTGTTTTAAACCACTCTTCACTGAAAAGTATGTCTTCCTTGAAAAATATGAGGAAGACCTAGTTCTTTAAATACCCAATATTTGAAAACATTTCATTTGGAGATAAGTTTTTAAATTGAAAAAAACTGGTCGTTTACAAAACTTGCTAAACTTTTGAGCAGGAGTGTATGATAAAAATTCTTTCTTTTAAGAAAAACAAATGTGATTTTATTTCTATATTACTTGAATATGTAATTAATATAGTGGCAGATTTAAGGGGGGGGGGCTAGGGGGGGCTGAAGCCCCCACCAAAAGTACTGACATTCACAACTGACTATTAAAATTATAAACTTTTCTTTGATCTGGAATAACACCTTGAAAAATTTTAGCCCCCCCCCCTCCCCCCCCCCCCAAAAAAAAAAAAAGTTAAGTTCTGGATCTGCCACTGAATTAATAACAAACTTTTTTGTATTTAATACTGTTCTTTTGAGTGAAAACAATAAATTAATAAATTGAAGTAATGATTGTAAATTAAAAATCATAAAAATGTGATAATATGATGAGAAACGTGTTAATGAGAAACATAAAAAACGTTAATTTTTCTATTATTTAAATATTTTTTGTTTATTATAGCTTGTAAATCAATTTTAAATATTTATACTGATTTTCACAATTATTTTAGTTCCGATTAATCATTTCATAAGTAATTCCATTTAAATTTTCGAATGACATGTCAATAAGTCTAATTCCAGGGTGAAACAACTGCTACTTGTAATGCAGAATGAATGGCAAGGGGATAATGATTAATGATATATAATCTCTCATATGGCTATTTTAAAAAGTATTTATTTATAGCTGTAATAAATATTTGTAGATTTTTTTTAATAGATCAAAAGGGAAACTAAATATTCAAAATGAGAAAATTCTACGAAAACAAAATAATTTGACATAAGCAAGAAATTAAAACTTCTTCACACACCATAAATTTTAAATCAGCATAACCGGTTTCGAAAGGACGTAGCCTTTCTTCATCAGGTGCAAACATGTGCAACTGCCTTGAAGGCAAAAGCAAGACTGATTTAAAATTTATGGTGTGAAGAAGTTTTAATTTCTTGCTACTGTCTGTACGCCAGTTTTTGAATTTATTTTTGGTGAATTTGACATAAATTTAGAAACAACAAAAATTTAAAAACCTTGAATTTAGAAATAGTCCTTAAAAAGTTTCACCCCTGCTTTTTATTATCTCATGCTCCCTTTTTGTAAAAATATTTGAACACCTTAAATTAAACCTTTCTAAAAAAAAAAAAAAAGTTACCACTTTATTTTTAGCACTCGTGCCTACTTTGTTTGTCTGACGAAGGGTCGTGTCTTCTTTTGAACCAGAACAACTGTTGTGAGTTCTTGCCTTTTATGGTATTTATTCAAAGTTTTGTACTTATTACTTATTATTTTAAACTAGATATAGTTTATTTTTCTATCTAAAAAGAAAAATATATATATATATATATTTGAAATTTATCTTAAAAGGCCTAATCAGTCAGTAGCAGACTTAAACCCTGCAATGTTAAACCTTAAACCTATTAGCATATATGCTATCTTCATATTTTAAAAATATCTCATATGAAAAATTAAAATTTGTAAGTACTGTTTTTTGAGTATCCCCTCTAAAGCTTATTTTCTTTTATCTGCTTTTACAAAATTTTTCTAAAATACATATTTATATAATTTTTAAGTGATAACGCTTTCTATAACACTAAAAAAAAAAAAAAAAAAAAAAAAAAAAAAAGTATATATATATATATATATATATATATATATTATATTTATTTTAGAGGGGGGGGGGAGTAAAAGTAGATAAAATAAGGCATGTTTTAGAACGAATATATGGTCATGAAATACAGTATTAAAAATATTTTATTTTACTTTTTTTCAAAAGATATATTTAAAATACTAGGTTTAACACTATGGGGGATAAAAGGTATTGCTGATTGATCAGGCTTCTTAAAACATACTTAATTTGCACTCTTTATGTAAAATTTAATATATTATTACCCATAGCAATGGACATAATTTATATAGTATTTGAAAGATCAAATGGATATCTTATATATTTTTGCTATATTAGTATAGTGGTCACTGAAACAAAGATTTACTAAGTGTCATACAATATTTAAGTTTTGAACTTATTCTTAAATTTTTTTTAATTGATTTGAATTTTACAATCTTTATTATTATTCTCTTTTAATCAGTGTGCACACAGTCTCCAAATTTCACTTATTTTCTGTTTACCTTGACAGTAAACAGAAAAAAAACTGATGCTACTGAGTAACTGATTTGTTCTTTTAAGAATTTTTATTTTATTTATTTATTTATTTTCGATAGTACACTGAAATAACATTCTAATTTAAATTTAAATTCCAAAGTAAATATTTTAATTGAAAAACGTGGCCCACCCCTCCTTCTCTGAAACAAAGCAAAACAAAACATTAAAATTTGAAGTAGTAAATAATCAAAAGCAAGTAATTATTTGTTCTCAATATAATATACACAGCAATAAAAATGTAAACAAAACAAGAAAATAAATCAAAATAATATATTGATAATAACATAATCTAACTTAATAAATTACCATTGTTAAAATTAAAAATAAATAAGTAAATAAATAAAAACTTTTGAATATATAAAAGCAATGTTTTGTAAGATTTTTTCCCTTTTATTTAAATATTGTTAAAAAAAAAAAAAAATATTATCAGCTTTAAAAAAAATTAATCTAGAAAATTTATTTTAAATGATATTCATAATCATTTGCAACCTAAATGATTTGTTTTATATACAAAATGATGCATTTAAATAAATTACAGCTGAATGATTATATTTTAAGATTTTTAAAACAAGAATTATTAAATTATTAAAATAAAAATAAAATAAAATGAATACATGTGAAAGTCATAGTGTCCAATACTAAAAGTCCAAAATAAGTGTATTGCTTAGAGGCTGTGCTCTTAGCATACATCTGTAAACTTGTGTTCTTAGCGTAAATGTTATCCATCTTGGGGGTATGTCTTTAGTGTAAATCTGTAATAATTTTTTTTTTTTTTTTTTTTTTAATAAAGTAAGGAAAAATAAAATAAAATAAAATGAACTCTTCAACTTTCCTTCACACTTTATCCAGACTTAGGACTGGCTATTCTGCTTCAGAAGTAACCTATTGCAAAATAGGTGTGTTTAAAAGTTGAAGGAATGTCCTCATTATCACATTACACACTGTAAAAAATTGAAGGAATGCCCTTTGTTTATGTTATAGAAAAGCTGCAAGAATGTTCTTCATTAGCATATTATATACAATTAAAAGAAGCAATGATTTGCAAGATGTTCTTTGTTGTTATATTAATATTGATATATATTAAAAAAAAAAAAGATTATCAGTTATCATTTCACTGTAACATATGTATATAATGAGTCCTTTTAAACACTTTCTCAAGTCTCCATTTTTTTTTTTATTACTGAATATTGTTTTAATTTTTTCGTCATCCATACATATATTTTTTTCTTTTGCTAGTTGACCACCCACTTCTGATCATCTGATTACATAATCTGTATGTTCTGCATTTTGTTTAAGTTTATTTATAAGCAATGAGGTGTTTTCATTTTCTATGCACTGTTTAATATGGAACGCCAGCTTTCCACAAATCCAGAAAAATTCTGGAATTGTCTAACCATTCCTCAATGAAGCACTCATAAAACTTTGATATTTTTTTCTTTTCTGGAGAATCAGAATTTGCAGGCACTACTAAATTCACAGGCAAATATGATAATCAGGCATACATTATACAATCAAACATTTGCTTTCTCCCTATATTCTGTATCAAGTCCTAAATTCTGTAATTTTCCCTATAAAAATTGGTTGAAACAGGAGCAGCCAGAAAGATGGGCTGAGAAGAAAACTTTCTCAAGTGCACTCACACTAGAGTTTTGCACGGGTCGGGTTTTACTTGACTCAAACCCAACAAATGAATTTTAAATCAACCCAAATCCTAACAAAAAAATTTTCATCAACTCGAAAGCCGATCAGAACCCACAATAGAGAATTTTTGCAATCTGCACCTGACACGAACCCTCTTCTTCTTTATATCCAAAACCCGACTTTTTTCAATCCAAAATGCAAAAACTAAACGAACACCACAAATGCCTCTAAAAATCATGAAAATCTTTTTTGAATTATAAAATAAAGTAAATTTTGATTATCACACAGTTGGTAAATTATTTTATGATGAATTAAAAATGTGATTACTAATACTCTATATTAAAAATTAAAAAATCTGAAAAATGGATTAATAATAATTTTTAATCGTTGTGTTAGTTGTGAGCTTCAAGCATACAAAAATGTGCTTAAAGTTTAGTGTTTGTAGTTTATTATGTTTAATGCTTATAGCCTGAAAGAAAAAAAAAAAAAAATTGTATCTTTGTTCATTGCTCTAGTTCGATGCAAATGTTTACTATAATAATTTGGGTACCATGGATATGATTCGCAGTCACAGTTAAACATCTGCTTTCACATGATCAGCAAATCAGCTTTCTCCAGTTGCAATCTTGGTGCATTGTTTATTTGTTCTAGAGGAGATGATAAAGAATATTATTTGCCTTGATGAAATCCGTCTCTTAAATATTTTTTTATATTGCTTTTTTTTTTTTTTAATTAAATCACAACAAGTATTTTCCCTATATTTACTGTATATACAAGTGAAAAAGGAGGAAAATTCAAAATTTCATCAATATAGAAGTGAGGAATGAAATTTATTGAAAACAAAAATATCTAAAAAAAAAAAAAAAAAAAAAAAAAAAAAAAAAGGAAATTGAGAAATAACATAAAAGAAAGTTGATACTGTATTTCTTTTATTAATTTATTAACAATAGTCAATAAAGATTTATAGCACTTCCTTTCTAATTTTCTTATAATTTCTACAAAAGTACTGGATCCATTGAAGAAAAATAAACTGAAATGGATATTTTTTCCTGCTTATACAGATCCAGATACGAATAGCGATCTTTTTTTTTTCTAGCAGATATCTGCAGATATGGATATGAATACATAGCTCTGACACATGCCTAGTATCTTTATATCAGTTAAGAGTTATAATTATGTCTAAAAATTTATGCTTATAGTTGTAATTTTTTTTTTTCTTTTTTTTTTTAAAGATATTCTCAAGTAGATCCGACTCCTTGAAAAATAAACTTGACTTGAACACAACCCAAAAATGAACCACAATTTTTTTTTTTTTTTTTTGTTAACCTGACCAGAACCCGAACCACAGGTTGGATTGGATCAGGTCAGGTTCGGGTAAAATCGGTTTACCCAATCCTAAGCAGGACTCTAACTCACACTTGCTGACTCAAAACCTAATTTAATTTCTTTAGGATTCCATCCTTCTGACCACATTTATTTATATTAAACAAATGTTTGTAAGTACATTTTTGTTTGTCAGGCAACAACTCATATGTAACTCCTAGGGTGTTAAGAAATATTGCCATAGCTTGGATTGGGCCTGGATTGAGTGAATGAATTGAGTGGCATAAGTGAATTTTAAAACTTAAAAGAAAAATTTATTTGGTATTCATAAAAATAAACATTTCAGTAAGAAATTTAATTTAGAAAATTTTAAATTATTTTTAAATTTAAATTTAGACATTTTAAAACATATACTTTTCAATGCAGCATATTATACTAAATATTTTTAAACATAATATAACAATAAAATCACCTGCTGCCGTAATTTCATCTTCGATTCCATATTCAGAATTTCCGTCATGAACTGTATCAAAATAAAAATTGTTCCATTTTGGACTTGAAACTGCTGCTATAACTGCACCCTACATTAAAATTAATAAATATACTTTATAAATTATTAAGACAAAGCAGAAAATATTCATTTGCAAATTGTATTCTAAAGTTTTCCATAAATTGACTAACATTAAAGATAGCAAGAAACAAGTTAAACTGAAAACAGTTATTATTCAAATTTTTTTTTATTATTTTAAAATTGTAACAAATTTTAAAAATGTTTAAAATCTTTTCTTTCAACTTTTTATTTTTCAATAAACAGCTTACAAGAAAATGGGATAGAAGCCATTTGTTATGATTAAGGAATAAAAACAATTAGGATACCAAAAATCAATCCCTTTTTTAGTTATGTTAATAACATAATATATGATGAAAAATAAGGCATTTTGAAATGCGTGATGTGTATCTTGTTTTCTTGCTCTGTGAACAATATGCCGTTTACTGGGAAAGATCATTATCATCATCAAAATCGATTTTGATTGCCATTTCACAATGCCTTGTTTTTCACGTAGTGCTATGACGTCAGTCATGACGGCATCTTACGACTAACAATGAAATTAAAGCCTTTATTCAGTAGCCTTACACGAAATTAAAGATACCGTGATCTCTTCTTTTCGTTTCGAAACAGAATCAGTAGAATTTAGTCTGAACCAAAGACTCAGTGTGAAATTTGATGTCATTAAATAAATGAAAGTCGTGCTCTGGTAGGCACATAACAGTTTTTTTTTTTCTTTTCTTTTTTTCTTAGCCTGCTAGCGCTGGTGATTTTTGTGCTACAGGTACCGTTCTAACGACATTTATGGTTTTTTGCTATGAAGATTCCATTTCAATAAAAAAAGTAGGTGTTGCCATTTGAATTTTTTGAAATTTTGTCACTGCAACCATAACTGTTAGAATTTAACTGTTTTTTTTTTTTTTTTTTTTTTTTAAATATAATCCTTAAGCACATACCTCAAAATACCTTCAACCAAAATTTTATTCAGTTACTGTAAACAGTATGTTAACTATGGTCTCATCCATCGGGGTAGTTTTTTTCTAATCACATTGTATATATACATATAGAAAGAATCTGGTTGTGCATTTCCTAATGATTCAATGCATACACTATTGGTTTTGAGTATTAAAAAAATTAATTGTTTTAAAAAGTTTTTAATTTAGACTGAGTGAATAATGAAAATTGAACATTTTAAAACTAATATATATATATATATTTCAAATATTTTCTCCTTCAAAAATCTTATACAGTTTTTTTTTTTTTTTTTTTTTTAGAAATATCTATAGCTTATGCAAAGTAAGCAATTAAAATTTTTTTACTGCTAAAAGCTGTATGTAATAAATCAAATATATTTTATTTAAGAATCCTACTAAATAAAATGCCATATAAAAAAGCATTTCTGTAACCTTAAAAAAAAAAAAAATGTATATATATATGTGTTAAAATACTTTAAAAGCAGAATTAATCAAGATGAACTAATTGAGATTTATGCAACCCCTTTCTTTTTTAAAATTATTTTTAATTTTTATCTGCTTTGATTATTATAATAATTAAAAAATACACAAATACACAATGGAGTTTTTGTTTTAACACTTTTCTTTGTATTGATAAAATATTTTTTTTTTTCCTAGAAAAGGCAATAGAAAATTAATTCTGAAGGTTACTAAAAGAGGGGCTAAAAGAAAGAAAATACTACTAAAATTACTGCTCATTAAATTAAGTTGCATATAATGTATAGGCTGCATAGTGAAAAATTACAAGGGGGAAAAAAAAAGCATTGTGTAATAGATGAGCCATATCAGAATAGACACTAGTCAAACAGATGTGTATAGGTTGTTTGCACAATTAATATTATAGTCTACTATGTGATGAGAATGATACTTCACTTCACTCCACCATCTTTAAAGACATCTCTGCAAAGAATTCAGTGCTACATTTATGCAAAATATGAACAATACATCTGCTATTATGTCCACAAATACATACAAATAAATATAGAGGGGTATATTCATTTTCTAAAATTTAAAATCAGATAACTATAGACAGTCTTGTGTAAAAGTTTATTGCACATTTGTATACAGGAATATTATTATTTATTTATTTTTCTACACAATAGTTTTATTGTAAGAACAATATTTCTCTCAGGATCTAAGATATATATTTAAATTAATATCTTTCAAGAAATACAAGTGATCACTAGAGAATGAAAAGAAAATATTTTGTACCCATGTATGAATTATATTTTATTAATTTTTTTGATGCATTATTAATATTTTTAAACAGTTTTAATTAGTACAAATTATATTTATGCAGCATTTAATTAACAATAAGAGGTTACATTATTATTACTGATTTTATAAAAGTGAAATACATGAGATGAGAATTTGTAAATAGTAGAGTATTCTAATTGATTTATGCAACTGACATTATTTTCAGTAGTGTACCAAGGGTAGGGCAGAGGAGGCAGACTGGCCAGGCCTCTGGTCATGAGGGGGGCCTCCAGAGAAACTTAACATTTATCTATGTAATTTATAAATGTATCTGAAATTCTCGTGTCCTTATTTTAACGTGAAGCATTCCCTATAATTTTATTTTTAAGCTGTAGGTTCCTGTCTAAGCAGCTTTAACCCATTAAGCAGCGAAGCTCCTACTGCGAGAACACTTGATTAAGAATTTTTTCTCTACAAGTAATTAAAATAAACATATTTTTTATTTTTTACATTGAATATTGAAATGCCTAGTTTCATTGGTAATTTTTTCGAAAAGTTTGTAATATAAATTCCATTTTAATTAGTTTTATTTTTAATTATTCAAAACAAAATTGTCTGTTTTTACTGCATAAGAAAAAAAAATTACCAAAAATAATTCATTCAATTGCAGGGATTTAAAACAATGGACATGAAATAAAATAGTTCTTTTCTTAAATTATAACAAACAGGGATCAAAACAACTAATTTAAAAGGGTTTTACAATTTAACAACATCTATTCTACCCCCATTAGGTGATAAGTCGCAAATTTTAAAACATGGGGAAATGTTTCCATTCTTATTTTGTCGATGAATTAAAAATAATGACTAGCTCAAAATCATAACAGAAGGATACAGAAAAGAATTTTGCTGCCATCTTCAGGAGTTAAAGGATGAGATTAAGAGGTAAAAAAAGACAAATTGAGACATGTAGAACTGATTTATAGTTGCATGGGGTCAGTGGCGCTGACTATGTGGGGGCTCGAGGGCTCGAGCCCCCCCAGAAAATTTTCTGTAGGGGCTCAGCCTCCCCAGAAATTTTGAATACTGATTCATTATTAAACAAGAAAATCTTTCCTCTATTTCTATTTAGTTTTTTACCAAAATCATAGCTGTAAAGTAAGGTTGTTGCAATTCAAAATAGACATAAATTGACTAAAAAAAAAAACAAGAAAGGCTGAAAGTCTCTGTATGGGGTGCGGGGGGGGGGGAGATCAGAGGAAGATGATTCCCTTTGCTGTGCTATGGGAATCCCAATCACTTATGGTTTGTGCAGGAGGAGCAAAAGTTTTCAGAAACATCGATGCAAAGTAATATAACTATTTTCACAAAAGTTACTGCCATATTGTTATTACATTTTTAATTTTAATTTTATTTTATTAATATATTATACGCTTGATGCTACTCTCTTCCCTAAGTTTAAGTGAAAATAATTTTTATAAAGGTTTCTGAGATGTTTAATTCGCCTTTTTTTTTTTTTTTTTTTAATTATTTATATTTGCATTTTATTTATTTGGTTGCTTCTTTTTTCCCTTGGCATTTTTAAATAAAAATGAACTATTTTTTATGTAAGTCATGAATTTATAAACAATAAGAAGTATATAATATTTTCCTCCCTCCCCCTTTTTTTTATGAAACTTTTTATTTTAGGAAAATAAACCTTGATAATCTGGTGTGTCACTCATAAAATTAAATTTTATGGGCTATTGGAGCTGTGCCATGTTCAAATTTGTCACTTGATATAGCTGCTCTAATGCAGACTCGGTGACCTTGCCAACATAAATTATGTGAGAAGTGCCGAACTGTTTATCAGCCAGGGTAGTTCAGTGGTTAGAGCATCCGCGTGTTAAGCGGAACGGCCCGGGTTCGATACCCGATTCTGGTATTTTTCACATAGTTGGTAAAATGTCAGCCTTCTACTCCATTCTATCAAAATTTAATTAATGATAGTTTATGAAATTTTAACATTTTAAGTAAAAATGAAGAGTAAGAACAAATATTGTTTTTAAAACTTAAAGAGAAGATATAGCAGAAATTATTTCGAGATTCTGTCTTTCCCCTCCAATTTTAACTTAACATAATCACAATATTGTTTTCAAACTGAAGTGACTGATGGCCGTATTATCCCAGCGACCTCCCTGCTACTCTTAATTTTGTTTTATAAATTCGATTTACATAAACTAAATGGCAAAAATTATGATGGCATTTTCAGGACCAGTTTTGGGGCCCTTTGCTACTCAGGACGCCTCTGGCACGTGCCCCTGTGTTAATCAGGCCGTTGTTTGTGTGTGCATAAGCATGGGTGCATTATTATACCAAATTTGATGACCTTGTATTAGAAATATGATCCCCCCCCCAAAAAAAAGAACATCCTGCCTACGGCCTTGGTTCGAGCCCCCCCCAGAAAATTTTCAAAGTCGGCGCTGCTGCATGGGGTACTGGCAAAATCAGCATATGATGCTCTTTCAAACATTTAATGTTTTCTCCCCTTTTGGAAGGTTTGTCAAGTCCTCATAATATTTTTTAAAAAACTGGATCAGATCATCTGTGCAGGTCACAGAAAAGAAGTTCATCATACTGGTTGTATTGTTGTATAAGCCGCAAAACTTTTTATTCATGTATAGGTTGAATTACCTTCCACAAAAATTACAGTTACAAGAAACTATATACTTTTACCATTAAGAATAATGCTTTAAAGTTACTTAAATTCCGGTGGTAAGCAAAATATAATCATTTTAACACTTAGAAAGTTAATAATTTACTAATGCTACATCAGTGTATGAAAAGAATCAGTCTCTACCAATCAGACAGACTGATAACAGTAGCTAAAATCTTAGCTACTTTTTTTTTAAGGAGTTAGAAAAAAAAAAATAAAAAATTCAGAAGGAAGGGGGAGGGATTTTGTTCTCATGATTTGTTCTTTGTTTTTATCATAATTAAAATTTTAACAAAGCTGCTTAAAGTTCAATTATAAAGTAAAATTAATGCACATAAACTAGTTTTGAAACTGCATTGTTAATTTGTATTATTTAAAGTTAAAAAAAGATTGTGTTATTAATATTATCTATTAAATCATCTATCCCTAGCAGTTGGGCAACTAAAATTATAACTGTTAATTTTCATTTTATACCTTTAATTTTCTTCTTGCATTAAACTTCTTGAGCTCTTCAACAGTTTGTGCAAGATGTGATTTGGGAGCACAACGTTCTCTACCCTTGATTAAACATATTAATGAAATTAAATAAATTTAATATATTCATTATAAAATAAATATTTTACATACATTCTTAAAGAAAATGAAACACATTCTATAAATATTTTTCTCTAATTAAGCATAAAAATGTTTTAGAAAATTATTAAAAATTGTTTAATTAGGAAATGGCAACTCTTATAAAATAGAACTGCAATAATAAAGTATAATATTACTTAAATGTTGTAATTTAATGATTAGATAAACAAAATAAAATAGTCAAAAATATATGTTTCATAGATAAAATATTATTCTTAAAGCACAAGTGGTTTCCTTCAAGATTTTTAATTATTATCCTATGTTTAATAGGCCATATTATATTAAGTGATAATTTTTGTTATTAATATATATTAAAAAAAAAAAAAAAAATGAGCAGAATTTTTTTTTTTTTTTTTTTTATAATATAAAAATCTTTGAAGTATTTTGTTTTACTCATAAAAAAGAGACACAATACTCAAATAAATATAAGTTTCAATATTCATTTGCCCTTTATTTAATCATCATCGTCATACAATAAATTCATTCACTTAGAAATTAAAGTATAGATTTCATATGTTCTTTATACCTAGCTAAAGATACACACACACATACACACAACAGCTGAAACATAAATCCAAATAACAGGACTATTACATACCTGCCAACATTCTAATTAATAATCTGTAGTCCTTGCTTTCTCCCCCCCCCCACACACACACCAGTCTTTTTTTAGTTTTTTTTTCTCATTATTTAATCGTAACTAAATTTGGAGAAAATTACTTTAAAAATAAAGTTGTGTGGAAACAGGGGCAGTACTAACAAAACTACGAAATATTAATTAGAATGTTGGCAGATATGCTGCTATGTGTAAAAGTTTAAATAGTACAAAATAAAATTAATTCAAGTTAGATAAGTTATGTACTAACCTTAATCCACCAATGTTGTAAAGCTTCTTCAACAGTTATCCGACACATAGGATCGACCGTAAGCATTTTGCGGATCATATCTTTAGCAAAATCACTAATGGATTCCCAATGCCTACCTGCTAGCTAGAAAGTACAGATTCTCTTTTCAAAAAGTTATAATTAAAATATTCACAAAATATTTTAATTTATATTTTTGCAATTATCTCAATTGGAGAAGATGACATAATAAGTGATGCATAAAATAAGAAACTTAGGGTATTTTTTCATTTTAAAATGTTGCTTTGGAAAAGGGTTGAAACAATGTAAAAACCAAAGTTTTATTTTTCAAATACTACAAGAAAAACTGCTTTAACATATTCGCATCAGGATATTTTCTGCATAATCCTAGATACAGACGCTCAGCCCACCTAATGGTAAATATTAATGAATTTCGGTTTCTTAATTGAGATATACTGATCCTCCACTTGGGTATCTCAGAATAAAGTGCCAAAAGCAATTTATGTGCTTTCTATATTAAAAAGAAATGTTAATTTTTTTTTAAATTATGAAAATATGACACAAAATATCTAAAATTTACTTTTGACAATTAAATATTAAAAACAACAAATATAAAAAAAAAGGCCACCAAATCTCAAGAGATCCTATGCTCATGCCTAATGAGGCACTTGCCAGACAATAAGTGTTTTGTACTGAATTATAATTTATATTTTCTGTAAAACAAATAAAACATAGAATAGCTTAAAATTTTCCTTCTTGTCTTAATAAGATTTTGATATTTTCTTCTAGCATCTTTCATCTTGTCTTTTTTATATTTGTTTATTTTCTTTTAGGATTCATATTTCTATTTGATAGAATGTACAATGTACGGTATGCAGTGCTGACACTAGAAGTTCTGTATGACCTTATAACCCCAGTGAATGGTAAATCTAGGGGGTAACCTAATGGTCTTACTAGGGGATACAAATCTATTTCTGGTGAGGAAAATATGAAAAGAGAGGACACATATTACTGTCTTCTGCAATAAGTATTTTAAGTTCTTCACCTTTTTAATGTTATTATTTTATTTTTTTAATTACTGATTTTTTTTTTTTTTTTTTTAGTGATTTGTTATTTTAAAAATAATAAATCGTTAATAATTGAATGCTCAAAAAAAAAAAAAAAAAACAGTAGTAATATTTTGGGATGAAACAACCCTTTTTTATTTTTCTAGTTAATAGAATATGACAAAATTTACATCTAAAATTGTGGAGTAAGGACAGGTGTTAGTCTCCTACCTATTTTACTAAAGAAATCACTAATGCATATGAAGGGACATCTATAAAAGGGAGTAAATATAGCAAGTTTGACAAAAATCAACAGAGCCATTTTTTGAGACACTCACTTCAGAGACCTTAAATGGACTTAATAAGGATGCCTATTTAGTTTTCTACAGTAATCAACTGATTGCTAATTAATAAATTTAACCCAAACTTGGCAAACATAATTTGTATTCTGGACCTGCCTTTATTACAAAATCTTGTGATTCTATCTTATTTTCATTTTGAAGATACAATAGTTAGATGATTTTCCTCCACACAAATCAATTTCTAAAAACAAAAATAAAATAAAATAAAACTATTTTATACTTTGGAGATTTCGAACCATTTTAATTAGCAATGGGAAAAAAAAAAAAAAGATGAAGCACAACATTTTAATTATCAACAATAGTCAGGTAATATAAACAGTAAAATTAATTTGGTACATTTCCAATTGAGGTTTACTATGCTGTTCGATGCATTTGGCAACTCATACACACAGGAAAGACAGTGAGAAAAAGCCAAATCATTTGAGATGTCATCTGTTTATGCAATTCATAAAGATATTTATAAATGTATTCGGTTTGAATTTACTTAAATGGTTATTTACATGATTAAATTATAGTATTTAAAATTTATTACAGTCATAATATATATTATATATATATTTATGGTTGCCTCTTATTCAGCTAAATTGCAAAGTGGCAGTCCTCAAATGAAAAAATACAATTCTATTTTTCTGTTTAAAAAATAGAATTTGTTCGTCAAAATACTCAAAACTGGAATATGATTTATAGTCTTCCTTTAGACTAATGGACACTGTTGTTTGATGAAGTGGTTCTGAAGTAAATAAAGGAGGGTTGAGCAAGAGTCTAAGTCTGACATAAGATAACTTAGATGTGGCAAACTTGAGGTATTCCCTAGTTTTATCTCCCATTTCCTTTTGTTATTTTGACGTGTTTGCTACTTTCCCATATATTATATTACTTAATTCAGGCTTATAGTCAATGCTGCATTTAATCTTTTAATCTAATGAAATCAGGCTCCCACACCCATTTATTCTATTTAGCTGTTCTGCAGCATCACAAAGTTTCCTCAACAGAAAAATTTAGGAACTATTTCAAGGAAAAAATTAGTTTTAAATGCAATAGCAAAAAGTTATTATTTAAAGATTTCGAATTTATGATGCAGAATGGATTTTCTTGACTTACTAAGTACTTCAGATTTTTCTATTTTTTTAATACTTTTGAACATCTTTCAAAATGCCTTGACTTTTGATTTTCTTTTTAATTCCCTGTCTTTTCTCTGACCTGTATCTTTAAGAAATAACTCTGTAATAATTATAACATTCTGAGTTTAATTAAATGCATGTTTTATTTTAGCAGTAATATAAATAAATAAAAAACAGAATATAAAAAAATTAATCCGCTCTCCTCCATAAAGAATTTTACTTCGGCTCACTTAAAAATGTTGTTCCCCCCCCCTTTCCTTTTTAGAAACACACGCAGAAAAATTTAGGTCTTGATGATTAAGGATGAAAATTCTATAACTAAGGATAAGAATTTGAGCTATACTGACTTGTAATTTTGGCCAAATATCTTATATATATATAAATTAATAAGTTAGATATTTTGTGCCTTCTTTCATCAGGGGCCCAGAGGCATTTGCCCTAAATGCCCCACCATAAACTAGTCACTGACTGTAGCTTCCATATTGATCATCAGTCTCAGTCCTCCTTTCTTCATGCACCTCCCCTTCTTTTCATTTCCACATTAACATGTGTTAATGCAGTTAATGATCAAGAGCATAGTACAATTCTACAATGTTGGCATCACCTGATCAATGGGTTGAAAGAAAGTGAAGAGAGGAGAATGAGTGCGGTGAAGATGACCATGACCTGCGATTGAAATTATTAAGCATATAGCCAAAAGGCTTTTTAGGTATTTATCTGTTCCTTATAGCAGATTTTTTTAAATAAACATCATTGGTAAGTGTTTTCTTTTTTTTTTTTTTTAATCATTATCTTTTTTCTAAAATGACTATAGACTTTTAATTGAACCTCAAATTTATCTTTTCCCATTTCATACTTTTCTTCAAGCAGTTCTGATGAAAAATGCAATATCAGGGTTTTACTATGTGTGAGTGTATATATATATTTCTAATAATTTGAACCTTAAATGTTTCTAATCATTAATTTTATTACGATATTATGTTATGAGGATAATAAATTATTGATAATAATTTTAATACAGTAAAATTTATTAAATATTTAGCAAACTGCTCTTGATTTAATTATAATTGTGCTCAACATAAGCTGTATTGCAATCTGTTTAAGAGAAACCCTGGAAAATAAAGAGTAATTTCTATCTACGAGTATGTAACATGTATTTTTGATTTACACTATTTTTTAAATAAATAGTCTCTTTATACTATTATATAAACATTCCTTAAGCTAATTTATATTTTGTTAAATAATTATATTTTGTATAAAAAGTAACGAACCACTTTAAAACACGTAGATAAACTATTTTTATTAAAAACGACACAAAGCTCTTCGCCATTATAACAATAGCATCATCAGGTGTAATTGTGTTACATAGAACCAGCAATATATAAACAAGAGAAGTTCAAATGGTTTAAAGTTACAGTTACAATAAAAAAAAAATTTAAGTTACGGTTACAATAAAAAAAAATTTCATTTCAATATCATTTTCAGTATTTTTTTTTTCTCTATGAGCACAACGTGTGCCATATTTTATGAAGTGATGCAGCATCCTTGGAGTTAATAACTTTATTGTACTTGATGATATTCACTGCTTCTGTCATTAGCTGGTCTTGAAAGTACAATAAAGTTATTAACTCCAAGGATGCTGCATCACTTCATAAAATATGGCACACATTGTGCTCATAGAGAAAAAAAAAAAAATACTGAAAATGATATTGAAATGAAATCTTTTTTTATTGTAACCGTAACTTTAAACCGTTTGAACTTCTCTTGCTTATATATTGCTGGTTCTATGTAACGCAATTACACCTGATGATGCTATTGTTATAATGGCGAAAAGCTTTGTGTCGTTTTTAATAAAAATAGTTTATCTACGTGTTTTAAAGTGGTTTGTTACTTTTTATATATTATATATACACATGAAATGTTTTCTAATTTTAAACTTTTAATAGTTTTTAATCTTAATTAAATTATATTTTGATAAAGCTTTCAGTAAGTTATATTAATTGTGTCAATTTGTATGTTAATTTGAATGATTCAATTCAGCTTCGTAGTTTGCTAAAATATTTCCTATTCCTCACATGAAGTGATTTTATCAACATGTGACTGCAGATTTTATTTCTGGCAAAGCTCCAATTTTGTACTTGCATGTTTTCATTTATTTCATATCTTATTTCCTTTTTTAGATTCTATTTCTATTAGTTTTTTATTAAAAAATATTGTTTTTTCCTTGTAAGTTTAGGTCCTCTTGTATTATCATGTTAACTAAAAATTGAAACTTTGCATTTTTAAACTCAAGTTAAAGATGGTGATCCCCGATGATTTATTTCTGCATTCTGAGCAAATTTATTTTTTATTTTTTTCCTTTTCTGTTCCATGAAATTAAGCTTTCCCATCTTTCTTGAAGTTCATTTTGTTTTTGTTTGTTCATTCATTCAGAAAGTTCTTGTTTAAATTCTTTATAAGTTCTTTCTCATTATGTTTCTATATGGTTTGTATTCTCATTGGAATTATTTTAATGTAAATATTCTTGTTTTCATATTTATATTAAAATTTAACTGGTCAAATTATTTATATTTTTATTTTAGTTATTTAGTAGCCTATATATATATTTGAACTTATTTAACCATAGCATTATATATATTTCTGATTTTCAGATTAATAAAGTAAAACATAGTGATTATAAAGTGCTTTTACAATTAGAATTTATTCTATCAAAATGCTTAAAGCTCTTCTGAAACTTATTTTGCCATAATATTTTATAATTATTTCATGCCTGATTTTCCAATAAATAAAATAAAGTATTACAATCAAACAGTTCTTTTAAAATTTATTTAAAAAGAAGAATTTTTAAATATCCTTTATAACAAATATTAATGGGCTTTAAAAGTTATGTTTCATGTTTTGATAATGTTTTAGTTAAAAAATGTTTGAAGTAGCAAAAGCCAAAAGCAAATATTACAGAATCATACATTCTAAGCTTGAATAATTACTACAGCTTAAAAAAAAGTATTGTGTATTTGTATATAAAAGTATAGTGATGCATTTATATGAAGTAAAAACAATATTATTTCATGATCTAGCTTTTTAACTTTTTTCTTTTTAATATCTTATTACAGTTGCTTAGTTATATTAAGAAAAACACAATCATAATTAAACGCAATTTAAAGCGCTCATATAATTCTAATACTAGAGGTTTAAATTAAAATAAATACCCCCCCCCATAAAAAAAAAGTGCATGAAATTTAAAATAATTATGTTGGCACATGTTAGATAAAAAATATTAAAATGATGTTAATTATTTTAATGTTAATTAACAATGATCACTTAATTTTACAGAAAAATTACCACAAAAAATAAACATAATATATATCTTTTGTGATAAGTAGTCTGACTATTATATATTACTATTAAATTAATAATACATTAATATTATTTTCATTAAGTACAGATATTCTAATTAATTTTAACAAATAGATATTTTTCTATGTTTTCCTAATTATAATACAATTCTCATCTTTGAAAAACTTCTATTGAGTAAGAAGCCTTTTAATCCCTTTCACTCTGTATTCCAGAAGGATTGGTATGCTAGACAAGACAATAATTGGAGCTCAGTACTTCTCAGCAAATTTAACTAGGGATTACAGAACTACCTCCACAAATAATTTTAAAAGGTTTAAAAGTTAAAAAAAAAAAAAAAAAAACATTTTGTTATCCCTTTAAGATTTAAAAAATTTTTCAGCTTGAAAAATCTGGATATTTTTGATATTTTTTTTAATTCTACACAGTGATGGTATCTAACAGCAAAAAGAATAAAAATAAAACTATCACAATTATCAATGTACATTTTGTTGAATTTTAAGGCTTTCAAAAGTTCCAAATTGATTAAACAAATAATTGTTTGACTTAGCTGTTTTCATTGGGGCTTATGAGTTTATAGATTCATTTCCAAAATACATGATTCATTGTACAGTATTTTTTTTACTTCTTACAACCATAGAACATTTCTGCTAATCAAGCTGTATAAAAATTCTTTATAGTCTCATATAATTTTAATACCAGGGGTTCAATTTAAAATATTTAGCATTCATAAATAGACATTTATGACATAGAAATAAGGTATTTATAAAAATAAAGATATCATGCACATGACAAGAAAGCTTATTTAAAATTTGCCTAAGATACATTTTTTTTTTTTTTTGGTAACATGCTGTCTTGTCATAATGCAAGCTTGTAGGATTTTAACAGATTTGGGTTGAAAAAATGCTCTGGTCTAAATTTTTTCAAGATCTAAAACTAAATAATAATAGCATCTTTAGAAGGGGGGAAAAAAATGTGAAATCACATAAAATATATGAAAAAGACTCATTTTAGTTACAGAAACTTTTATTTCCTTTAGAGGCAAACAAAAATGATATAAACAATGAGAAATAATAATTCTCAAGACTTAATAAAAAATAAATAAATTGATGCTACTTTCAAAAGTAAAAGTTTTCGCCAGTCGAAGATTTATATCAAAATGTTAAATATAGATAATATTAATTCTTCTTTAAAAGTTTATTTAAGAGATATAATAATTTTTAGATATTACTTAGCAAAATGCTTTATCAGAAAACACCTCCGATAATAATTTTAGCAGATGTTGTTAATATGTATAAAATATTTTTTAAGTATTTTAAAGAAATCTTAAGCCATAGTTATTCAATAAACAAAGGCGTTAAGCTTAATATAATTCCAATGCTTTACATTCTTTACACAACAAATAAATGGTTTAAATCATATAAGGAAGAAAAAGGAAGAAAAGAAAAGAAAATTAGGAAGGAATGGTTTAAAGATTAAAAAAAGTAAAATAATCAATACAGATGCTTAAAAAAATTAGTATGAAATAAATAAACTAAGGAAAAAAAAGGCAAGCGCAAACTAAACCAAAATGGAACCAAACTGCACAAAAGCCAACCTTGACTGATGAAAGCTGATAGGTTTGAAAGAGACATGAAAGAGCAAAGTGTAAAGTGAAAGAGGACAGCAACTAGCCATTTAGGGAAGCAGCCTTCCCACTTGGCCCATACATTAAGTCGTCCACTGCATATATTCTGGAAAAGCCGTTCCTTGGTCCCCATAAATGGCAGTGTTCCACTGAGCAAAGTATATAAAAGAACACCACAACTCCAGATATCAGCAGGCTTGCCATATGACTGCCTCTGTACAACTTCTGGTGCCATAAAATGAGGTGTTCCAACTCTTCCTGAGAAGAAAAGATATCAAATATATTTTTTTAATAGAAAAAAAAAATTCTGCCTGGCAATTACCAGATGAATCCTACTGCATTCATCAGATTACTTAAGATAACATATATACAGACTTAAAAAAAAATTAACAATACATAGAAAGAAAAAATATATAATTAATTTGTTTCTTTAAAAATTATTTGAAAAGCCTTATAAGGGTTACAAAATTGATAACTTTGGACCTTCATGACTCAATTCCACACAAGGATGTTACATTTAAAAAATATATATATTAAAACCCGAATAAACTACTACGCCAGAAACGCCAAAGAAAAATATTGGAAATGCATACAACTGTTTCGGTAGTCTTCAATGTAAAAAGAATCCCTTTTGCACTGAAGACGGTACGCTTAAGGCTACCGAAACAGCTGTATGCATTTCCAATATTTTTCTTTGGCGTTTCTGACGTAGTAGTTTATTCGGGTTTTAATATTCCAACGCCAAGTCTCCTGTTATTATATATATATATATATATATATATATATATATATATTTCCATACATGTGTCTATAATGAAAAAGCTATGACATTAACATATTTATTATAATGACAATGGTTAAATAAATTTGTTTTTTATGCATAATTCTTTCTCGAGTAAATAACATTTGTTGTCAATATCTTTTTATTAAATAACATTTTGTGTAACAAAAAAGAGTAGCATTTAATGGAAAGCTATGAAGAGGAACGTCATTTTGTTTACTGTTTAAATAATCAAAATCTGCATTAAGTCTATATTATACTATAAATAATATTCCAAATCAATGAAAAATGGAAAAGAAAGTCAAACACTAAATAACCCAAAATCTAGAGTTTACTGATAATATACTTATTACAGACTGATTTAAGTCTCCCTATTGGAGATCATAAGAGGTCAGTCAAACCCCATGATAACCTATGGGGAAACATGTTTCATAATCATTCACTAAATTGATGTAAATGTGATTAAGCTTTGATATAATCAATTACACACATATATATATATATATATTAATTCATTTTTTCCATCCAGAAAATACATGATCATTAAAATCTGTCCTTGTTTTCAAAAAAAAAATTTTTTTTTTTTTTTTTTTTTTTTTTTTAATTTTTCAGCTTTAGTTTCAAGTTGTAAGATGTGAAATTTTGCATTGTACAGCTTCAAAATAATATATATATATATATATATAAATCAAATTTCAGAAAACAAAGACTAATTTAAGGGTCATGAATTTCTTGAATGTGTGAATGGAATTTAAAATATAGGCTAAGCTTTACTACAGGGTAGCCATTGGTGATTCGTGATGTGGTTCAGTGTATCGACATTTTTTACAAGTAACTTTCTTATATCAGAACTTCATTTAACTGTCTTGGAACTTTGTTTTTGTTTCAAAGGAGGTGAAAAATTTTGGGGTTTTCTGTTCAGAGATAATTTTGTATTTTGGCATATAGTAAAATGTACTTTGTAAAAAATACTTATATCTTAATAGTAATATTAATAGTTATATCTTTAAAGTGTAAAACATTAATGTATGACCATATCTATAGACATCAAAACGTAAATGATACATGTTAAAGAAAATGTAACTTATAAATTGAGTAAACACATATCAAAGATTATTTAAAAAAAAAAGAAAAGAATTTAAAATTATATTATGCAATTACCTGGATTAACTAACTGATTTCCAGAAAGCTGAACAGCTACTCCAAATCCGCCAAGTTTGACTGGAGCTGAGTTTTCTTTGGTTGCAATAAGGACACTCTGTGGTTTAATATCACGATGAATAATGTCATTACTATGGCAGTAACAAACAGCTTCTAAAATTTGTCTAAGATAATGGCTGGAAAAAAGTAAAAAAATCTTTAAAAATAAATTCAAAAAACCAAAATTTCTGTAAATTAAACTAAAGTAAAGATATTAAAATTTAATCATACATTTAATAACCTAAGCAAATGTTTGGAATTGAGAGTTTTCAGTTTTCCATGATATATATAATGATATAAATATAGCAGTAATACACATAAAATAGTAGTTCAAATGTCAGATATAAATCCACAAGATCGTTATTAAGAAAAATTGAAACTAGATATATCAAACATGAAAACAATCATACACACAGAGAAAAATAGATATGAATATATATAAATCAGTTATTAATCATAGTAAAAGCCAAGTAACAGAGATAATATCCCTGAAACCACATAGACCAATAAGAATAAAATTATAAGAAATTTAAATCACCTGTGGAGACTGATGTTGATTTATTGAAACATTTATTTTTGATTTAGAAATTTTATTCATCAACCTTGAAAATTCATTTCTGTATAGGTTGAAGTAGAAGGCTGATTTTTATACCACCTATGTGAAAAATACCAGAGCCGGGAATTGAACCCGGGCCTTCTACTTAAATATTATTATGTGAGAAATGCCGAGCTGGTTATCAGCCAGGGTAACTCAATGGTTAGAGCATCTGCGTGTTAAGCGGAAGGCCCAGGTTTGATTCCCAGCTCTAGTATTTTTCACATAGCTGGCATAAAAATCAGCTCTCCACTTCAACCTATACAGAATTTTATTTTTTATTTATTTATTTTTTATTTAATTTAACTTCAATCTAATCATAAATTTATTCCTAGATTGTTAGTTGCAATTTTAATAATTTTGCCGGTGCACAAAAATGACATGGAACTCAAGTCAAAGGCTATAACCAAGCCATGAAAAACAAAACAATTAAGACAGTATTTTAAACAAAATATTTTTTCATTTAAGAAAAGCTCAGAATGGTGAAAAAACTCATCAGGGGTGAGGTGACCTCTTTCATTGTTGAGCACCATTGTACAATTTCTTCATTAGCAGCTATAATAATAAATTGCTAACAGGCACCCTATCATACCAGAAATTAGTTGAAGATAAAAATTAAGGATAAAGTGGAATAAACTATTTAGTTCAAGAAATCAGAGAATCAAGCAGAAAACAACCATAAAAACAAACATTACTTGCAGGATGATACATTTGGAGTCTCAAGGATTAAAATACGCTAAATAACTCAAGGGCCTAGTTCTACATAGCAAATGAAGAATAATGATACCATACAGCAACATGGTTATTTATTTATTGATTGATTATCATGTGTTTTAGCGTTTGATTACAAATTTTAAGAGTGTGTGTGTTGGGGGGGAGGGGGTGAACCGTCAAGCTGAATGGAGAAAAAAGCACATGAAGGACAGCCTAGAAAATGGAATAAACAAAAAACAGTGTAAAAAAGAAAATTAAGTAACACAGTTTTTAATATTTAATATTATTAATAAACTAGATAAATAAATAAAGCAAAAAAATCAGTTTCAAAATCAGTTTTATTCTCTTTTAAGAAATTAAAAGCACTTTAGTTTTTAGCTCCTATAAGACATGATACGTGAAAATTCATTCATGCATCCCTGTAAAATAGGCTAATACATACACATAATTTTGCCTAATGATCATACTTTAGCCAATTATTGCAACATTTTATAGCACTTTTTCTGTTTTAAACAGTTTCATATTAAAAAACAAATTTCAAATAATATGCATTCATAGTAATACAAAGGAATTCTAATTTGTATCGCTTGAAATAGTACTATAAGTCCCAAATTTATAAAATTCTATAAATAGTTCTTGTAACGATGACCTTAAACATATCTATCAAGTTTAAGCTCAAAAGAAAATTCAGTATCGCGTCTGCTCACTTACATACATATCCACATTAATCCTACAATCATCAAACTCTTTTTTTGCATGATGACCTGTTATATATATATATATATATATATATATATATATATATATATATATATATATATATATAAATTTGAGTTTAACTGAATGTAGCATTTAAATGCTACTGCATTCACTCACTCAATTACATATACACATTTACCCTATATTAATTCAACTTCATGTATTTCATGTTATGGTGACCTAAAATTATACATACTAAATTTGAGTTCAATGAAATGCAGTGTTTACATGCTATCACACTTACTCCCATGCTATCACACTTACTCCCATGTCACATTAGTCCTATACTCATTACGTTATTTCAAGTGATGGCGGCCTATAATATACATAACATATTCAAGTGCAATCAAATTTAGTGTTTAGGCGTTATCGCATTCACTCATGTACATACAGACACACATAAATACAGACATCACCCTTAAAAAAAAAACTCAGAAGATCCCCTAAACTTATTAAACGAACTTCAAATAATTTTAGACCATAAATCATTATGTATAAGAATTCGTTTTTGTATCCGTGCAAAGAAGAAAAAAGAACTAAGTTCTACATCATTAAAATCTATGTAGTTCTGTGTCACATTTAGCATACCTATCGAATTTGAGTTGAATCAAATGCAGTGTTTAGATGCTATCGTATTCACTCATACACATACAAGCACTGTAATCTCCATTACTATAAAAAATGAATTCAGGAGACCTCAAAACTCACAGAAATACTAAAATGTCAAATTTGAATTTTTCTATGATAGCAATATTTCTCTTACATTATATATGATCGGAATTCAATTTTATGTTTTCTTCCATCATCCGTAATATTTTTAAGTTAATGAATCTCTCTTTTATTTAATCCTACACATTACTTTTGTTAAAAGCCAGTGCATTCTTTAAGCATTCATTTGTTACAGAATTTGACGATAAAAATCACTTTGCGAATTTTAATCCAATTTTTTATCAATTATTTTTCTTATTAATAAACATGTTTCTTGTAAATATTTCAAAAATTTTAAGAAAAATTGTCTTTAATTTATTTCTATACATTTTTGCAAAAAATAAAAAAATAAAATAAAAATCAGTATTTATTACTATTTAATGTCTCATTAAATGACAAAATTGAATTCATTGGAAACGAGTGCCATCACTTGATAATTTCTGGAAAATTTTGCGTTAAATATTACAAAATTCAAAATAACTACCCTATATATGGACCAAACAATTGTTGATTGCAAAAGGCACTAATACATGTCAGAAGGAATGTTCATGCAAACTTTCAGCTCAATAGTTGCAGAACTCTAGGCTCTAGGCTTGCCAAACTTAACAAGGAGAAGAAGAAGAAAGTAACTGGCAAATTTCAGGTTTTCAAAGTTATATTACTCAGTCCCCTTAATTCGGATCGACTTGCAAATTTGTATGTTTTGTAGTACGGGTATGCTCGAGGACTGTGCAAAAAATCATAGGTCTCCAGGGCCTCCAAGCCAGGGAGCTGAGATACAGGTAGTTGAAAAGTCCAAGATGCTATGTCGACATAATATACAACAGTAGCGTTTTGTCATTTACTTTCCTACTTCGTAATTTTTTTTTTTTTAATGTTTGTTTTAGCTTAGCGGAGCGGAACGCTGTCGCGTTCCTAGATCCTAATACAAACTATAATCAAATATCCTAAAGTGTGATAGTGCACATTCATTTAAAAGTTTAATTAAAATTTCTTAAAAAAAAAAAATAATAATAATAATAATAATAATAACATTTACCTCGCAACAGCTTCACTATACACAAAACCAGCCACTGCTCTTTTCACTATTTCAAAACATAAATCAGAACCTTCCATGCTGAAAAGATTCAAAGAATCTTTGTTAAAATGGAAATTGTAATTTCAAGTGAAATATTTAAATTGATATCCATAAGAAACATGTTCAGACATCTAAATAAATATGAAGTAAAATGAAAGTCACAAAATACTTACAATTCAAAAACCATATAAAGCATCCCTTCTGAACTGTAAGTTTCTAGTAATTCTACTATATGTGGATGTTTTAACATGTGGCATATGGTGGCTTCTCTTTTTAAATCTGGAAAAGAAATATCAAAATAATGCATACACACACACAAACAAATAATAATAAATAATAATACAAACTTTTCCAAATTCCCTGACTTTTACATGACGATTTTTCACCGTTTTTCCTGAGTTACGCTGCTTATTTCCCAAAATTTTTTACAAAATTAGCGAACAATTTAGTAATTTACAATAACTATCTTTCAAATATAGCTTTTATTGCTCCAAAATTTGTCAAAATTCTATGACTTTACATGAAATTACTCGACTATTCCATGACTTTTTATGACTCACTTAAATTCCCTGACTTTTCCTGACTAGTGGCCATCCTGTAATATTAATCGAAACATTTTTATTTTGGAATATAAATGTGACATTAATTCTTTTCTTACATAATAATTACTTTCATATGTCTATATTAAAGACATGTGATTAAAAAAAAAAGAAAAAAATTCTTTTGATATATTAAATAAAATGTAAACGCATAATTTCAGGAACTGTGCAAGATTGAAAGTCATTTATATTTTTAAATAATAATAATAATAATAAAACATTAAATATATTAAAAAATAAAACGCACTTTTGCAGGTGGCCAATGCATGACCCTCGGGGGCACATATGGCCGTATAGACAAATTTTTGACAGAAGAAAAATAAAAATAAAACTTAAATTTGTAATTAGTCACAAAAATGGGTTACTTATGAATAAAAATAAATTTCATATTAATATGTTCTGTTTCAAATTTTTACCCACCAATTATATACATATATCATGATGTATATGTCATATGTGTGAAAAATGCATTTCCAATGTCATCCACCAAGCGTTTGTGGTTGGATGGGTCTTCTTTATTGTAAGATAAAACATAATTTTAAAGCTAAAAAAATAAATATTTGAAGAAGGAATCTTCCTTATTAAACCAATTTACTAGTCCTTTATCCTTCACATTTTCAAGAGTACTTACAAAAATTTTCAAGTTAAAATGCGCAATTAAAATGCATGAGCGTTTATATTTCCAGTAGAAAAATGAAGAATGTAAAATTTGAAATTATTTTTCTAGAAACACAATTTTCAGGTTGGTGGAAGTCCTACATAAATGATATCATGTGACTGACATAATAATTGGATTAAAGTACTCCGAAAACAGTTTCTTGACTTTAGAGAGGAACAGTTCAAGTATAACTTACTTCTGTCTATCAGTATAAAGAAGCTTACTTTTATTCATTTATCATTCATTTGTGTACAAGAGCGTATTGTAATTACTATTATTATTTGCATTTTTCTTGTGAAAAATACAGACAGATTATGAAAAATTGTCAAATTTTTAGTTTGACACTATTTTCCAAATGATTTTTACCATCTAATCAGACACTACAGCTACAGCATTTTGCATGAAAAGGGGGTGGGGGTGGGGTGGGGTGGGGAAGGGATTTAAAAATTACAAATAAATAAATATAAAAAATAAAAGAATGTAATATTTTTTTTTTTTAAAGAACATTCACAAATCTAAAATAAGAAAGAAAAAAAGACATCAACTGACACCGGTCAAAAAAAGCACGAAAATTAGTTTACATATATGTATCAGAGGATGGGAAGCAGCAAACGTTGACCGACGATTTCTTGATGTCTTTTGACTTAAAAATGCTTTAGTATTTTTCCGTCTCCGATGTCAGTTATTTTTTTATTTTTTAACACTTCTGATTTTTCCTGCTCCCTCTGCAAATTTGATCTTTTCTTTCTCGCTTTTTCCAGCACGAACTGTGGTAGTAACTTCTGTTGCTCTATTCATACTTTCTTCTATATATACAAGAAGAAAGTATTGGATTCGGGAAAATTTTCGAACTCTAGTTTTCGATGGATTTACACGTTTTGAGACCTCCTGAACACGATTTGACTGTTTTTAGAAAATGTCTGTGTGTGTGTATCACAAATTTTGTGGACGCTGTATCTCGCGAATCACTAAACGAAATTTAACCAAACTTGGTATTTAGTTGGACCCTGACATAAACTGGTGCTGATTAGATTTGGGAATCAATTGCTCAACAGGTGGTAAACTAAATGTAACATGGCAGTATAGGACAAAATTTCGTATAAATGTACATAATGAGAGTTATTTTTAAAGTGTGATTGTAAAATTAATATGAATTAAAATTAGTAGTAAACTAGGAAAAAATGTTTGTGCATGTGGGAACGTCGCTACCTCCCCCGTAAATATGGGTATCTTTTGTAAGATATTGTCAATATCTTTAAAACACATAGCTTAACCATAGATATGTAGTAATTTAAAACAAAATTACAGATTTTTTCCTTTTTAACAAAAAAAAAAAAAAAAAAAAAAAAATCCTGACATTGGCACAAAAATGGCTTTATTTCGTCATTTATTGTTATAATTCTGTCAGATAAATATCGTCTGCATTTATCATGCAAAATTAATTTAAAATTTAATAACTAATTTGTACTGCAGGAATTTGTATAATATTATATTAGAAGAAAATCTTGTGGTGCCCACATCATACTAGTTCTTCTTGTTTTTACTTTTTTTTTTTTTTTTTTTTCTATCTGCATCTTCTCGCGGAAGGCAGGGTACTTCGCGTCATGAGAGGTGTCAATCTGTTCCGAATACTCCAAAGAAGACATTTCAGCTGCTTAGAAATTTCTATCATTTTTATTAAAGAAGTTATTAACTAAAAACGACGGGTTTATGAAGATACTCTATTTGCCACCTTGAAAAAAGTTTCTCCCAGTGACGTTGTTCTTCTGTCATGAAGTCATTTTACACGGGAAAATTAAAATATGATGCATTGTTGCAGGTACGTATGTTGGGTTTAACATCGTACCAGTACTGCGCCATGAGTAATTAGCGACGGTCTGGGACGCACCCCTAGGGATGTTCCGGAGACATGCCATCACAGTTTTGATCCTCCACTGAGGGCGTGGCTCCTCCGCTTTGGTGATCCCCAGAGGTATAGTTCTGATGGGCACATGGAGGACTTTGGGGCCACAACGGATTTTATGCGCACCAGCCACCATTAGTGTACACGACGGTTTATGGCCGACTCAAGTATCGAACCTGCAATCGTCCAATTAGGAGCTCGGCGCTTTACCGACTGGGCTACCACGGCCTGGACACATGGTTGTTAAAAAGAAATAAAAAGGGTCATATACTAAATCTGTGATGTAAAATGGTCTAGATATTAAGAATTTCTTTATATATATATATATACATATGCAATAATAAAATACTGATTTTTAGCATAATTTTCATTAAAAAAAAGTAAAAGTAAATAATGTGGCATTAAATATTATGTATTTCAATTTCACATTGAATATGGGGATTTTAATAATATCTTTTGCCTTTTGCTATGCACTATTAATATTCCTATTCAGTGAAAAACAAAGCAACGAATAGGCGGGCAGAGCTCTGCATGGGTTAATGGGTAAAGTGAGTCGGGGGGAGGCGAAGCTTCCCTTGGGGGTTGGTGAGCGGAGCCAGCTGGGGCAGAGCCCCCTAGTTTATTAATATCTATATCTATATATATATATATATATACCAAGTTATACCATCGTATTTTGAATGGATACTTTTTTGTACACACATACTAAAAAATTCTTTGTTTTAAATATCCACAAATTAAAACGTATGCTTATTGCGCGTTTTGTCAGTGCAGGTTTAACTTATAAGAAATAAGGTTTCACTTATTAGGAATTCCATTAGTAAAACTAAAAGGGAAAAAATGCAAAGTAAATTAACTAAACTATCATTTAAAATATGCAGGTGAATAGATAAAATTACGACTATGTCTGCATGTTTTGACGATCATCTTGAAAAATACTTGACGAATTATTCTATATTTCGGAGGATGTTGAAGAACCAGTAACAAATTAACCTTTTGTATCTCACCGGGACTTTAAAGTCCCATCAAAAAAAAAAATTCCTCAATATAGCCTAAATTTACTACAGGATTTCATTGGGACATCAAAGTCCCTATAGTTTAAGCTTTCCCTATAGTTAGGCTATAGTTTAAGCTAAATTTAGTTAATATGAGGTGTTTCTCATGCATAAAGAAATATATTAGAAAAGTTTCAAACTATTTTTCCAAAAATAAGGTAATTTGGGATACAAAGGGTGAAAGAAAGAAAAAATGTTTGAGATCATCCTATAAAAAAATACTTGAAATACAGTCGGTAACAAAAGTGTCCGAACACTGGCAAAAATTCCTATGTAAAAAAAGTATGCTTCATACTGTTTTGATAAATAAATCCTTATCGAATCATGTTCTTACGCTGACTAAGAACAAGATTCGATAAGGATTTATTTAACAAAACCGTATGAAATGTACTTTTTATACATAGGAATTTTTGCTAGTGTTCGGACACTTTTGTTACCGACTGTACGTTATATGATTACACGATCCTTCTTTTACTTCATTTTTATTTATTTATTTATTTTGCTTCTAAAATGTAGGGTTTTGAAAATCCTGCGTGGTTATTTTTCAGGAAACTAGTTTCGTCCCTAAAACAAGAATGGGACGAGTAACAAATCGAATATAAAACAGTGTGTTTGGGATCACCCTGTAAAAAGAAATGCTTGAAATGTGCTGTACTGTAGTGTGTGATTATGAGACTTCTTTTAATTGCGTGCATTAATTTATATCTGAATAGCTAAATCTTTATATTCATGGTAATATAAAGATTTCTTTAAAAACATCTAGAAATTTTACCAGTTTTTAAGAGCATACAGGGAACCCAAAGCAATATTAGAAAATTTCACAAGTTAGGATTAGACAAAACATACTGCAATCAGAGTATAAAAACATAAAATATCTGATAAAATAGGAGTATTTTTACTAAATGTTTAAATGTGCATGCGCAAGCATTAACCCCCCCCCCTCTTTTTTTTTTTTTTTTTAACCATAATTTATTAAGCAAATGTATTGAGCTACTTATATGAAAACCCCAAAGCAAATATCGTGAAAATTCGAAAAGTTATAGTCTACAGAATGAATTGTATTTCAGCTCTTCCCCTTTCTCAAAAAAAAAAAATAAAATAAATAAAAAAAAAAAAAAAAAAAAAAAAAAAAAGAGATAGAGAGAAAAAAAAATTAAGACATAGGAGGTTTTATCTGTATTTATAATCAATGTACACAATATTATGTTTTTTTTTTTTTAATTCCTTTTTTTAATTCCTTTTTTTAATTCCTTTTTTTTTTTAATTCCTTCTTTCCATCTTAAATGTAACGCTTATAAAATTGCCCCCCCCCCGGAAAAAACAAACAAACACTAGTAGATTTAAAAAGTCTTGTTGAAAGTGTATGACAATATATAAAAACAAAATTGGTTGCATGATTAACGGAACAGAAGTATTTTCAAAATGCTACAAAAATATCACAAATATAACATTTACGCTTCAAAAAAGTTTCATATCGATGAAACCTGCAACTGATTAGGGTGTCTAAATTATCCAAAATTTCATTTTCGATTCCAAGAAGAGATAAAACTTCTAATCTTTTCTGAACATTTCATTAACATATAACTATTTGCCAGTTTGATATTCTTGCTAGCGGTAAATATATTTCGCGATAACATAGTTAAATAGCCAACTTCGTAGCTGCATGGTTGTGATAACACCAGTGCGCGTAGCTATAAAAGAGCATTTCCCTTTTGATTTCTCATCCACAATACACTGAAATATACTTTGATTAGTATATTTTAAGTTGTGTGATTAATATTATTGGGTTAGGTATCATAATTTGGTCTCGACTTCTATTGAATATCTGTATTCAGAATTTTTAATCAGTTTCCGATCCTGTACTGTTTGTAATAAATAGTTTGTATTTTTAGAAGGATAAGGTTTAAGACGACTAATTTATACTAATAAATATTTATGTACTTGTAAAACATAAAATATAATTTTCTTATTATTTTATTTTCCACTATGGTACAGAAAAAGGATGCCGATGGAAATTAGGTCTTAGGCTCAATTATATCTTCATCTAACATTTTTGCACATTAATATAGTTTTCTAAAGATATTTTATTAAATTTAATAAAGTGTCATTAGAAAGCATAAATTCTTAGTTCCCTATCATACTATAAATATGAGAAACTTGGAAATTCGTGACAATTTTTGAACTAGGGTTTTTTATGTTTTTGCTCGTTTTGAGGTTTGAATAATCTGAAACTCACAAAATCGATATGACGCTTTTCTGTATGGTAGTCAGTTTATTAGTTGTTAGTTCATGTACACATTATCTCAAAAACAAATTATTGTAAAGAGATCGGACTCTGACCAGTTTTAAAATATTACTTATGATACTGACAAGAACCCTATTTGTTTTCAGTATTCTAATGTGAAAACTTCGTAAGTCACCAGAAATTTGCGATTTTCTTAACATAAAAGAAATAGGACAAAAATTCGCATAGACGTGTATTATGAAAATTATTTTCATCGCAAAAATGTCAGACGAGTTTTAAAATATTTATGAAACTGGCATAAACATCATTGACTATGGACATTTTACTTTGAAAACTTCGTAAGTTTTTCGAAATTTGCGATTTTCTAAATGCGGAAGAATAGTGCAATATTTCACTGAAACTTGCATTATGAGGATTATTGCGTTGGAAATACTGTGGAGTTGCATGGAAACTAAACTATGAAACCGATTCAAATAAAATTAAACCACAAATTAGGATAAGATAAACGTATCGAAGCAAAGGAAAAATAGCCTAGTGGGTGGAGCATTTCAGTTTACGACCACGTCGAGTTATCAGTAGAGTTCGGTTCTCTTAACATGAATAAAATATGTTCTTTAGTAGAAATTTATGAGAACAAATATAAGGTAAAGCTAGGGGAGTTTGCGCACATTTCAACAAAACGTTATAAAAAGTCTAAATTTTAATTTTTTTGCTAAGCTGTTGGTGCATAGCTTTGAAGTGATCCTTCTTCTACGCCTTTTTATTACTATTTTGTTGTTATACTATGATTTAAAGCAGGCCTGTCCAACCCAAAACACTTGGTGGGCCGCATTGAGCATTTATTTTACTTATCCGGGCCGCACCGTATGTATATATATGTACTTGTATATATAAATTTGTGAGTGCATGAATTATGTATATAGTATATACTTTTTGGGGGAAGGGTAGGTGAAGACTCGGAGGAGAATACAATAATTTAAATTAGTTTAATTCATTAATTAACAATATAATCTTGAAAAATTTATCACTATACATTAATAACTATAATAACTAGTATGTTGTGGCCACCACAAGATTTTCTTCTATATTTTCCTATAGAAATTCACTCAGAAAAAATATTTTATTAAAACTATTATTTTTTATAATTATCTACCATAATGAATGCAGATGATTTTCAACTTAGAAAAAACACTAAACATAAGAAAAGCCAGTTTTATTCTCCATAAAGTAATAAAGTCTTAAAAATAAAAAAGAGTTTTCATAATGATTATCTCATATATCAAGTTTCGTACAATTATATGCCACTGTAGTTGAGATATAGCCTTCCCGTTCTCGGGGAAAATTACAGTATAGCAGCGCCACTTAAGCGCTAATATGCATCCAAATTGAATCAGCATAATGTCATATAATGGCTTTCTTACATATCACGTTTTGCTTGATTATACGCAATAGAACCTGAGATATAGCCTTCCCTCAAATTGCAGAAATTGACGTATAGCAGCGCCACCTGTTGAGTGATTGGCACAAAAAAATATTACACTAATTTATGTCGAGGCGCATCTACATATAAATTTATCTGCATTTCTGTGCTGTAGTACCTGAGACATAGCCTTCACTTAAATTGTGAAAATCACTGTATAGCAGCGCCTGAGATATAACTTTTCCAGAAATTGTGGAAATCGCGGTATACAAGCGCCAACTGTTCAGCAGTTGACACCAAAGTTTGGTAGGTCTCTCTCTCATACACACAGACAGACATTTTCCAAAAATGATCAAATCGTGTTCTGGAACTTTCAAAACGTGTAAATCCATCAAAAACCAGAAGTCGAAAATTTTTACGAATCCAATACTTTCTTCTGTTGAATATAGAAGAAAGTAAAAAGAACTAATAATGAATCGAATAATATTTCATAACAACAGTGTGATTCTGTAGATATATCATAATCGTCGGCAGGTATTTTCACTTCGAGAAGTCAGAACAGAGTTATTAATTTTTTGTGTGTTAACAAAAGTTGTCAAACTTTAACTATCATTAGTCTCCTCGCGGGCCGCAGAAAACTAAACGGCGGGCCGCATGCGGCCCGAGGGCCGCGGGTTGGCCACCACTGATTTAAAGCAACAGCTGTGAAAAAAAACCAAGAGAGATATATGGTAGGAGAGATAGCGCTTAATTTTTAACTGAAATTAAATTGTTAACAACGATAATTGAACTTAAATGACATTGGTATAAGGTTTTTGTAAACAAATATTTTTGTATTACATGTAGGTATTCCAATTTAATAATAAATTAAAATTTAATAAAAATTTTCATTTAAAGAAAATAAATTAAAGAAGCTGATAAAAAAGCAAGACTAGATAATAAAAATTAACATTTAGTTACTAGATAATATGTTTAACTTAAAATAAAATTTAAGTAAAAAATCATTTTTCAACGTTAGAAGCTATTTATTGTGAAGCCCTAAAAAGCATAAAATAAAAATTTATTCTGGCAAAGACATGCTACAAAGAAATGAAAGTTTCAACACTAAGAAAATTTCAGAGAAAAATATACTAGGTATTTCCCTTTTTCAAGAGATGAAAAATTTTTAATGTTCATAAGATTTTAAAAAGCTTCTGAGACCAATATTCTTAGTTATTAGCTTTGTATAATCATTCGTTAGGCCCCAAATTTCAAATGTTTCGAACGCTTTTTAAAATATTTTGACCATTTAAAATTTTTCATCTCTTGAAAAGGGGAAATACCTATATTTTTCTCTAAAATTTTCTTAATGTTGAAACTTTCATTTCTTTGTAGCATGTCTTTCCCAGAATAAATTTTGTATATTATGCTTTTTAGGGTTTCACAATAGAAAGTTTCTTACGTTAAAAAATGATTTTTTACTTACATTTTATTTTGTGCATTTTAGTTAAAAAAAAAAAAGCTTCTTAAAAAAACTAATCAAAATTTCTGAGGATATTGTGTAGACAACGGAAGATTTTCTTTTATCAACTGATATTTTTTCTATTAATTATCTGCAAAAAAGTACCATATCGTCTTTTGAGGACCGAATCCGGAACCATCGAGTTATCAGCATGACGCTCTAACCAAAAGTCTAAGAAAAGTCATAGAACATTCTAGAAAAATCTAACAAATACTTATATAAAAAGAATATTGTTCTCGAATGCTTTTTGAAATATTTAAAATTTTTCATCTTTTTCAAAAGTGAAATATCTATATTTTTCTTTAAGATTTTCTTGTTGCTGACACTTTTATGATTTAATAGCATGTCTCTGCAAGAATAAATTTTTATTTTAGGTTTTTTAGGGCTTCAGAACAAAAAAAAAAAAATACTTTCAGTGTTATTTTTATTTTTTCTGAAATTTTTATTTTATGCGTTTTAGTAACTCAAAAAAAGCTTCTTAAAAAACATCAAAATGCCTCAGGATACTGTGTAGACAATGAAAGATTTTCTTTTATCAATTGACATCGTTTCTATTAACTATCTGCAAAAAAGTAACACATCGGCTTTCGAGGAACGAACCCACGAGCATCGCGTTATCACCCTGACGCTCTAACCAAATGCATTAACGAGCGACGAAAAGGGTTGTTTAAATTTACGTTAAAGTGGAGGCGCCTTCTTTTTCAGAGTGACACAAAGACACGATGACAATAATCTGATTTCAATAAAAAGCTTCTAAAAAAAATATTCACTTTTTTTTTTTTTTTTTTAACTTAACTTTTTATTTTGTGCTATTTAGTATCTTAAAAAAAAGCTGCTTAAAAAAACTCTTCAAAAATTCTTAGAATACTGTGTAGACAACGAAAAATTTTTCTTTTCTTTTATCAACTGATACACTTTCTATTAATTATCTGCAAAATTTAACACATCGCTCCTTCGGGAATGGAACTCAACACCATCGCATTAGGAACTTGACACTCAAACCAACTGAGCCAACGAGCGACGATAAGAACCGCTGACATCTACTTTAAAGTTGAGGGGCCTTGTTTATTAGCGTGGCACGAAGACGCGATAACGAAATCCAATTTCAATAAGAAGCTTCTAAAAAAATTATTTATTTATTTTTACTTAAACTTTTATTTTGTGCTTTTTAGTAACTAGATAAAAAGCTATTTAAAAAAAATCTTCAAAAATTATTAGGACACTGTGTACGTAACGAAACATTTCCTTTTATCAACTGACACCTTTTCTATTATTATTTGCAAAAATTAACAAGACGCTCTAACCAACTGAGCCATTAAGAGATATAACGAATTGCCTACTTTTTTTTTTTTTTTTTTTTTAAATGGAATTGCATGGCAGAAAACGTTTTTTAGCGTGACAGAAAACGCGATGACAAATCCCTTTTCATATAATAAAGTAATCCTTCTTTTCTTCAGCAACAAAATGCACGGTCCTATATTATATTTCATCAGGTATTGTAGTCTAAAAAATTAAAGTAAGTAATATTATTAATCTTAAAAATTAAATCAAGTTATGATAACTAGTTAATTTGTTTAGCCTGTGTTTGTTTCTGTGGTGAGTTCGACCTTCGGGGATCGAACTCTCGACCATCGCGTTATTAACGTGACGCTCTAACCAACTAAGCCAAGGAGCGGCAAACTGTGCAACTTATATTTACTTTAAAATGGAGGCACCTTGTTTATTAGCGTGACACGATGACAAAGTCAATTTCATATAAAAAGCTTCTAAAAAATATATTTATTTATTTTTACTTAAATTTTTATTTTGTGCTTTTTAGTAACTAGATAAAAAGCTATTAAAAAAAAAAATATATTAGGATACTGTGTACGCAACGAAAAATTTCCTTTTATCAATTGACACCTTTTCTATTAATTATTTGCAAAAATTAACAAGACGCTCTAACCAACTGAGCCATTAAGAGATATAACGAATTGCTTTTTTTTTTTTTTTTAATGGAATTGTCTTGTTTTTTAGCGTGACAGAAAATGCGATGAAAAATCCATTTTCATGTAATATATATAAAGTAATCCTTTTCTTCAACATCAAAATACACGGTCTATATTTCATCAGGTCCCCAAGGGCATCAATTTTATTCAGGCGGGCCGCACCCTATGTATGTATGTATACGTACGTGTACATACGTTTGTGAGTATATGCATCATGTATGTATATACTTTTATCTGGTTGAGGGCAGGGTGAAGACTCTGATCAGAATAGATTAATTAAAATTATTTTCATTCATAAATTAACAATAGAATTGTGAAAATTTTATGACTATACACTAATAACTATAATAAAAAGAATGATTAATGGATCTAATAATATTTCATTATAACAGTGCGATTCTTCAGATATAATAATCGTTGAAACGTATTTTAACTTAGAAAAGTCAGAATGGATTTACGAATCTTTAATGTCTTAAACAAAAGTGTCAAACTTTAAATATCGCTAGCCTCCTTACGGGCCGCGGGTTGGCCAGAGCATCATCACTTTAGTACGAAAAGACATCTTCTGGACATGAATACTAAGAAGAGAGCGTTTAAAATCAGCATTTGTTTGTTCGAGATTTCCAAAACTGTGGCGTCACGAAACTTGAACGAGAAGAAAAATGAATATGTTTCGGATGAAAAAAGAACCTCCATCGAGTCACAATTGTATCGCTTGTAATTCTCAATCGAGAAGACTATGGTTCAAACATCGCGGGGTACATTCCTGTACTAATTGTGTTTAAAAACAGGGCAAGCAAACAACATGCAGAATGCAGATTGTGCAAAGTGGTGTCGCAAAACTCATCAACTCAACGCAACTCAAGCTTGACGTGCGAAATTTATGCGTTATGCAAATCCGTATAAAACGTCACAGGTATTAACTTCAGACGATATAAAAGAGACCTCCTTGGGGTTGTATGTTGAAGATCATATCGTGGAGTGATTTTTCAAAATTGAATAATAGGATATGCCTCTACTTTACGGTGATTGGTGGGAATGTGGTGTTTGGGAACAAACAGGCTACTTGTCCGTGGTCTATTCTAATATATGTAGTTTATGATCCAGACCAGCTAAGGTGTGGTGGCAATTACAACCGGAAGCTGTCTCATCATACGTCCTCAGATATCCGAACATCACCACAAGAGAGAAGTGAAAAATGTGCCCTCTCAAAAAGTAGCTTTTGGAAAATCAAACGAATTAGGTTCTCATCAATACCGGCCAACACTTCATCAAGCATTAATGGACGGAGATGCCGATAGATGTTATGCAACACATTACATGAACGAGATAGAGGTCCAGCCAACATTCTTGGCAAATATAGTGTGGGTAGATGAGGCATGCAATTCTCAAAAAGAAACGTGCAATAAGCAGAACATCCATTACTATGGGCACTGGAAAATACGACACGTTCAGCCGAATGTCGATATCAAATGCGAGTTTCGATTAATGTTTGGTGTGGAATTTATAACAACAGCCCAAGGCGTAATATCCGATTTTGCTGAGAATACACCTTTGTTTCATCTTAGGAATGCCATGTTCCCCCACGACAGCGCGCTTGCGGCAAAAGACTTCACTTGTAAAACAGCATTCTTTAATTACATATATCTTTTGCGACCACGGAAGCCTCTGTGCAAGTGCGGACTCAAGAAGTCCAGTGCTAAAACAGGGGTGATTTGAGAGAAAATAAACGATAAGGGAACACCGAATAACTGGATGTTTACTAAATCCCAATTATCGGTCAATTTGGTACCTCTCCAAGCGTTTGAACTCGTGTTCATTGCTAGTCTTAGGAAACGTTGTTACAGTATACCTTACCTGGTGGAGTAATTTTGGGAACAAATAATCGGTTATTGTGGTTTCGAAGAGTGACATCCACGTATACCTGACCTAATGGAGTTTTTCTAGTAGGGATACTTCACACAGCAGGTGTATGAGACTCCTCGGAAAACATGGCAGGACCTTCAATGACGCATTACGGATACTTGTGCCAACGTGTCACCAGCTATGCTACTACGTGAAGGTTAAACAAGGGTCTAGATGTGCATTGCAGCAGACGGAGAAAAGTTTGAACATCAAAAATAGATATAGCTTGTAATAACTAGTTGGTTTTTTTCTTTTTTAGATCATTTTGTCACATCACCGTGCAGGAAATCTTGAAAAAACAAATGCGCGTTTTAAGCGCCCAGTTTCCACACAGTACTTTTTCGTACTAAATTGATAAACTCTAAAACTTCTTAATTCACTTGTTTCTTCCAGTTCATACCGTTTTCAAGATAAGAACGCTAAGTGTGCAGTTCTCCAACAGGTAGCGATGTAAGCAGTCTCATCTAGTAACGTACAGCCAGTTTACTATACCTAGACACTGAATGTATGACTATAGCTGTAGTACGTAAAAGGGGGGGGGGAGGAGCGGATTTCAATGGACACTCATAAAAAAAAAAAAAAATAAATAAAATAAAAAATCAAAGGTTAAAATGAGCCTATGCCCTAACTAAATGGTATAGAGTATTTCAAGAGCTCTATCATAAAAAGTCCTACACGTATGTTTAAACGAAGTTATTGAGGGATTAGCCATAAATTAAAATGTGTGTTTATTTATCTGTGTTGTTATTGTTTTGAATTAGTAAAGACATAATCTCATAACTTGAGATTTCACTAAAATATTTGTGTCATAATTATAATTAAAAGAGCATTAAAAGCCAAGACAACACACTTTAAAAACATGTTATATATTTATTAAAACCATACTTTACAAAGCTTTTCGCCGTAAATATATGACATCTTCAGATTTATACCTACAAGTTACAAATGATATATGATAGTAGACCAACAATTTATATAACAAGGCCTCATGGGACAGGTGTCAGTTATAGCTGTTAACAGCTAGTTAAAAATATTACTCATCACCAGATGAATTCACAGCCGAAGGTTGCTGACAACGAAGACTTCGTAAATTTTGTAGCCAAGAGCTGAGTAGAAGGGATGTTGGAGTTAAAGGAACCTTGTTTCTTGAATTCATAGATTTAGTTGAGCTCAGGATGGGAACAGTAGGTATACATTCAAGAGGATAGCTGTAGCAGATTACTTGTCTTGTGTCATGATTAGGATGGGCTGAAAAAGATTGCACTAGGTATACATTCAAAGAATAGCTGTAGCAATCATCTTGTTAATGAAAAGCAAACTGAAAAGATTATCTTTTCATCTTTTTCTGTTCAGTTCATTATCATTACTGTCTCATCCTCAGCTAAACCAAATCTATGAATTCGAGAAACAAGGTTCCTACATTTGTAAGTTTTTTATTATTAAAGTTTGCGTCATGGATAGACAATCTCTTTTATTGTCTGTTTGAATTTTGTTTTGCTCTTTATTGGCTCTAACTCCGACAAGAGCCGAGTTCTTGGATTTTTCGGTATGATTCATTGGTTTCTAGCATAGAACTACGTCGAAAATTCTATAAAAAAGTAACAAGACTCTCGATTAGTTAAGTTTCAGTTAAGATTTCGAGTTAAGCAATCGTTTCTGAGAGAGACTGCTTTAAAGCGGTTGATCATTGTTTCTGAATTAGCGAAATCCCTACTCTGCAATGTATTTAACACTTTATTTTTGTGACACGAATGACTTTTTTATTCGACTACTTCCAGAATATCTATTAAATAAAGAGCATTCGTCGACTAGAACCTGCCTATGTCTTTACAAACTACTTTGCACACGCAATAAAATCTTTTTGTAAAAAAAATAGAACCGACTCCAAGAAATGGGTATGAAATGAAATAGTAAATTGCGCCTAAAAGTATAAAATAATTTCCTTCGCCAAACAACCTATAACACTACAATTAATCATAACTTTTGAAGTCGGCGCAAAATTAAATAAAATTTAATTAGTTTTTAAAGGTCTGTTTTTAGATCGGTAGCAACAAATGCTGTTGTCTCGAATGATCCATTTTCATGTTTCCTTTATTATTTTATCACTGTATACAATTGGTTTATTAGTAGCATCTACATAGAACAGTGAACATTCCTTACAATGCGGTATTTATGTTTCTACGAAGTTAGAGTTTCCTTCGCATATAACTTTGATATAACTTTGGTATAACTTTGATAACTATCATACTTGGTGGCTTTTGGATTTGGCGATCAAAACATACACGTAAGGTGTATATTTTCATAATATATATTGTACGATGTATTGTTTCATATTCTTGATTACTCTCTTAATATACCTTATCAAACTAACCATGATATCCTAAAAAAATTAAATATGTTTGCCAGAATATTTTGCTATTTTTCTTTCACCAAGGACGTCGGATACCAGGATCTTCTCCAACTTTTGCTGCTTACGAAATCTTATTTGTTTTCTTGAATCAAAGTTGTTTTCGGCTGCGTTTTGCAGGTGACAATGTGAAATGTGTATATTGAATAGGATTTGATTTTTGTATTGAAAAAAGTTATCAATTTTTATTTAATTTTGCGCCGGCTTCAAAAGTTATGATTAATTGTAGTGTTATAGGTTGTTTGGCGAAGGAAATTATTTTATACTTTTAGGCGCAATTTACTATTTCATTTCATACCCATTTCTTGGAGTCGGTTCTATTTTTTTTACAAAAAGATTTTATTTTTCTCTTTTCAGTGAAAATTTATTCATATAGTAGAACATCAAAAGACGTTCGACGGCAGCTTCACAAATCACAACTTCCAAAAAAAGTGACATAACTCAAAAAATGGTTTATGTCACTGAAAAATACATGAAATGCACCCAATGTGAACAAAAAAGTTACATCTCCATCTAGAAAGTTATCCACTCGAGAGACAGTTGTGCCAGTTTTATTCTAGTCAAGTTATTTTTAAGTTGATTTTTCTCAAATGCTGCATTTTTAAGTTGTGTCACTTTTCTTGCCTTTATCGGATATGAGCAAAAAACTATCTGTTGAATGAACATGCGTTAAGTTAAAAAGTCTTTAGAAATGCAAAGGACGGATACGCTGTATTAGTGACCAAAAATTCTGTTAGGCATATATATTGAACTTTACACTGAATACGTGTCACCCGCTGTGCTGGAAATTCCGCAGCCTAAAGTTCAAACAAAGAGCAAAATATGCATTGCAGCTGACGGACAGAAGTTTCAACATCGATTACTTACATACTGCTTTTAGTAGTGTAGCTGCATGCGCTCAGCAGCTAGAGTGAGAACAGACTTTTGTGAGTATCCTGTAATTTGTTTATATCTTAATGAAATCATAATGAAACCTATTTTAGGCAAAGATCAATACAACAAAAAAGTATTAAAATTATATCATCTCTTACGAGGTTAAAAGCTAACAAATTTCAACAACAACAACAATGAGAAACATGGTTTGTATTGTGAACCTCTTCCTTTATGAAGTCGGTTTAAAGCGTCTATGCGTTAATCGATGTGACCGCTTACAATAACCATACTTTGAATTTTACATAGCATAAATGTCACCCGCTACGCTACAACATATACCCATACGCTACAACAAATGTCGTTTAAGTGTGCATAAAATAGGAAATTGTGAACAAACAAATGCACGTTTTAAGCGTTCTGTTTTTAGCATAAATGTCTAAACTATCTTTTCGTACTAAATCGATGATGCTCTGCAATCTTATAATTCACTTTTTTCCCTTGTCTTGAACCGTTTCCGAGATAGGAACGCTAACTCCACTGTTTTCCACCAGCATGTGACCGCTTACAGTAACAGTACTTTGAACCACAGAGTATACGTGTCATCCGCTACGCTGCAAAGTGTGCAACGTAGTTCAAGTGTGCACAATGTAGGAAATTGCGAACAGACAACTGCACGTTTTAAGCGTTCTATTTTTAGGAATAATGTCTAAAAACTGTCTTTTTGTAGTAAATCGATGATGCTCTACATCTTTGTAATTAACTTTTCTCCCATCTTGAACCGTTTTTGAGATAGGAGCGCTAATTCCGCTGTTTTTCAAAAGATGGCGTTTTATTTTCTTTAGATTGCAAAAATATTACAATGGGATCTACATCACCGTGTTTTGAGCTATATAGCGTATGTCTCACCAGCTACGCTACAACGTGTGCAATGTAGCTCAAGTGTGCATAGTGTAAGAAATTGCGAAAAAACAAATGCACGTTTTTAGCATCAATGTCTAAACTATCTTTTCGTACTAAATCGATGATGCTCTGCAATTTTATAATTTACTTTTCCCCCCTGTCTTGAACCGTTTCCGAAATAGGAAAGCTAGCATGAATGTCTAAACTATCTTTTTGTACTAAATCGATGCTACTTTTCAACTTTGTAATTCACTTTTTCCTTTAGAACCGTTTTCGAGATAGGAAAACTAAATCCGCTATTTTACACCAGGTGGCGCAGCGGTTAAACTTTGTGCTGCATGGACCACTTTGCTATACTTGCATACCATTTTTATTACTATAGCTGTAGCCGTTTAGCAGTTAAAAGAGTTGGAACTGATTTTTTTGGGCACCCTGTATTTTCTTTAGATCGTTAAGATATTACAATGGGACCTATTGCAGACCAAGACCTTTTCAACAAAACAAAAATTATCAAAATCGGAGCATCCGTTCAGAAGTTATGAGCTAACAAACATAAAAAAAACATACGGTTTGAATTGAGAACCTTCCTTCTTTTTTTGAAGTCGGTTAAAAATGTCTACAACTTTCGTAACAATATCATTATGGACTCTTCTTTTGTTGAAATCTCTATGACGATAGATCATATATAACAACCAAAAATTTTGCATTTTTGGTCATTATAGATAAATATTTCGTAAATATCTCCAAAACGGAAAGTATCAAAAGGGGAGGTGTACAACTGGATGTTATAACAAACCTACATATGAATTTACAGCGTTCGACGGCCAACTGTTTTTTGAGTTACGCGAAATACACACATACATACACACGTTCCAAACCCTCATGTAAAATCGTAGATCTCTCTAAAACAGACGATCGTGTCAAGACTAAAATTGGTGTTGTACAATTAGCCATCGTGATAGTCTGAAATATAAATTTGTAACATTCTACGAACATGCGTTTTTGAGCTGTGCGAAATGCAAATCTAATCGGTTTCACAATACTTCCTTATACATTATATAAGGAAGTAAAAATGACAATTAATATACGAAAACTTTTTTTTTGATCTAGTAATTTTTAGAAAGTAATCCATCTAACTTTCTAAATTTCCAACATGTTAAAAGCAATTTTTTATATAAACTGCCCTATATTATGGACTGATAAATTGTGAAATTCAAAAATGCATTTACAGAAGTCGATGCAAATTTTTGAGGCCCACTTTTGTGAAAAACTATTTTTGTGAATAAGTTATTATCCTTCCTACCCTGTTGAAAAAATGTTACGTTATACCTCTATGGGTCTAATTGACCCAGATCGTAATACGTTTACTTAGACATTAATAATTCATTCTCTCTCTCTCTCTCTCTCTCTCTCTCTCTCTATATATATATATATATATATATATATATATATATATATTTATTTATATTAATTATTACTATTTACTGTTCGAAACATATTTTAATTCATTTATAATTCTTCGCCCCTATTTTTCATCCCTCTCACCTTTTCCCAGATTCCTAACTGAGTCCAATTTAGAGATGTAAAACTGACCTACCTAATCAGGATGTTGGTTAATTTTCTTGTAATAACCACGTAATACACGAAAAAGGATATCTTAAATGGATTTACGTAACAATTTTCAAGAAAATCGTTAGAACTGTTTTTGAAACACCAACTTTTACCAAAACTTGGCATACTCAATTATTGACCGGAAAACGATAATTACTTACAAAAGTATATATAAAAGGGAGATAATATGGCGAGTTTGAAAAAAAATCCGAAAAGCCGTATTTGAAGGAACGCACTTGCGAGACCTGAAATTGAGCTATTTATACAGGGCATCTGTCGATTATACTGAGCTAACCAATTATATCATTCGAAAGGACATCTTATAGGGTGTTTATATAGCAACTTTGAAGGAAATCGATAAAGCCGTTTTTGAGATACGGACTTACGGTCCCACTTCCAGTTTCCGATGTCCCACTTCTGTTTTGACAATTTTCACCAAAATTTGAATTTATCTATACATCAGACCTGTATCATTTCTGAAGTTTCGTAGTTCTATCTTTAATTATTAGTTTCGGAGATATGATAAACAGAAGATTCCGCACATACATACACACACACACACACACTGACCAACTGCCCCAAACTGCTTTTTTGGACTCAGGAGACCTTAAAACTTGTAAATCAAGTGAAATAAACTTATTTCGGAGTATTGAATTTGTTTTTCATGCATCTCTATGCATGTAAATAAATATGGATCGACTAGACCCATTAAGGTAAAACGTTACATTTTTTTTTTTTCTACAGCACAAAAAAAGAAAAAAAGAATGATGAATCGTAAAAAGTCATATATTATGTGAATACGTAATTTCGAGGAATATATGAAGTTTTAAAGATCAGAATTAATAATTTTGGGAGATATCACAAAATTTTTTTAAAAAATGGGTCGAATCGACCCATACAGGGTAGAAGTGTTAACGTGTAAAAGCTTTCATTTTAGCTGTCACTCTATATAAAGTTTAATATTAAGTTAATGATGTTTCATTGAATCAAGTATAGATAATAATTTGAAATAATACTGTAAATATTGAAAAACTGAAAAACATTGTAAAAAAAAATCATTTTCATAAAAACAAAATTTTATGAAAGGGCTGGTTTTATAAATTTCAGTTTTACGAACGGGCCCATTTTATAGATTTAAGTTTTGTGATGGGGCCAGTTTATGGATTTGAATTTTGTGATGGGGTCCATTTTATGAAATTGAATTTTGTGAAAATGCAGCAAAAGGGACTTCAATTTTTGCCTGGAACGGCCCCTGATGTAACTTTAATCCTCTATGCCCCAAATTGTGAAAAAACATATATGTTATGTTAGAACTTTTTCTAATTACTTAATATGGGCCCATTAGAATATGTGTAAAACTGAAATAGGATTTTTTCTTTTTTTGTTAATTAAAATTAATTAATTGCTTCGGCACTTTAAAATACCGTCGGGGCACTACAGCTGACAAAATTTCACAACATCAATTTCTTGTTTACTTAGTTATTAATACTTCTCATACCACACAATATTAGAAAAAAAAAAAATATATGATACAAATACCGTTCAGTTTTAAACAAATTTATATGAAGAAATATAGCAACGCATATCTTTCACCAAAACACAAGCATTTGAGATCTAAAGGCGACAAAAATCACTTCCAAAACTTTTCCTCCTTCATGGAACTGCTTTTGCAATCTACCGGCCAGTTGAGAGAAGTATTCAATATTGGTACAGTGATGTCGTTTAAGTGCTATAGCACGTAAATTACACGAAAAATCAAAGGCGGGACACGAAAATTTATTGTGGTGCGTCTTAAGGGACACTCAATTTTCGTTCATAAGAAAAAAAAAAAATCAGATTTAAAGGCGGAAAAAAAGGCTAATTATAAAATACGAAAAACAAATCCTTGAAACCCCCCTTTTACATAAAGAAAAAAGAACCCAATAGTGTACGATAAACACAAATGAGTGGTTGATGCACGCGAAATCCAAAACAAAGTTCCGGTCCGATAGTAAAGATTATCTGTAAAAAGTGTACGATACACCGAATCGCATCACCGCATAACGAATCGCCAATGCCCTATTTAAGCTCAGCCAAATACGAAGTTCGGAAAATGGCCACAAAACCACATTCTTTCAAAAAATCAAAACCATTTCTGTCCAATTCCAACACGATATACACACACCAGTGACCGGCAAGAAAACAAAAACAAAGTTGACGCGAAAACGAATTTCTAATACGAATAGGTTACCAGCAAAAAGTGTCGATATGTTACCGTTAAAGCTCGAAATCCATTAATGTGCAGAATATCTAGCTAATCTGCAGATTAACTAAAATGACCCGTTAAAGTGCGGAATCAAGAGTTTTCCGAATTTTAATTAGGTAATCTGCACCTTAGCGGTTTCTGTATCGTTAAAGTTCAAATGTTTGTTTCGAGCCTTAGTTTTTTTACATTCACTATGACGTCAAACAGCCATGTGATACAGATAAGCGAATGACCTTCAAACATAAACTAAAACTTTTACCCCTTCCGCTACGCTATAGCTATGATGATAAACGGCAAACGCAAAATGTGGAGGATCGAAGCCATGATTAGGTTTATTATTATGACTAACACAAAGTAGCAAGTAAGTTATAATTATTTTAATTTTGATTTTATTTCTATCTTTTTTAATTCTGTCAATATAAGTTTGATAAGGGTCTGCATTTTAATAATGAAATCTAATCTTAATTAAAAGCTGTCTCTCGTTAAACTCCATTTTGAATTATAAATATTAAATTTACATTTCAGTAATTATTTCTTTCCGAACTTAAACTATTAAACCATAACTTTTTGAAACTAATTTATTTTAAAATTCATTTAAATTACTATTACTTACTTAAATAATCAGACATGGTACAAGCTTACAGAAAAAAAGGCTGAACTTTTCACGACCCCCCTCCCCCTCTCAAAAGTGGTATCAGGCAACTGACACAATATAAATTTTACAATAATAAAAATAATGTTAAATCTGATTGCATACATATACACACAATAAACAAAATCAGAACGATAAATCTTATATTAAATATCATATTAATTATAATTAAAATATTTTTAAGTGCTTGAAAAACAGACAAAATTATTACACATACTTGAAAATAAGTTTATTCTATAGAAGCATTGTTTGCTGGGGCAATTGATTATCAAAATAATGTAGTTCAAGTTCATTAGGAAAACGCAGTTGAAGTGCTATTTCTTTTTCATTTTCTCCAAGTTTGAATTTGACATTTCTTGAAAGCCAATCACATAGAAATTGCTAATAATATGCTGCACAAATTCAGGCTGACCCCCCCCCCCTCCCACTACACATGTCCAAAATGTTTTAATGCAGATTTGCATTGATCCCAAGCATAATAATTTTCAAGCCTAAAAAAGCTGAATTCAGACTTAAGGCTGAAAAGAAACATGTCTGAATAATCTGGTGTGTCACTCACACGACTTTCTCTTACCCTGAAATTTATTACTATAAATACAGGTAGCAGATTAATAGGCAAGATAACTACTATTGTTATGTAAACCTATGTTAAACAATTCATATTAGGCTTCTGATAAGTTTTATATGATAATTAGTTCTGTGTGAGGGGGGCTGCCGCCCCCCTCAACCCCTCGTTTCATTAATGCACCTACATTTGTATAGAATTTAATATAGTTATTAAAAAATAATTCTCTTTTTTAAAAATATTTTATTAAACTTATTATTTAAAAAAAATATCTTTTTATGATAAGGCAGACGATTTCCATATTACAGAAGTAGTATAACACCAAATATAAAAAAAAAAAGTCCATTTTATTCTCAATATTAAAAAAAAAAAAAGTTCGATTTTTTTTTTTTTTTCTTAGTTTTTTTTTCGTTCAAAGTAAAAAAAAAATCGATAACTTTGTTTTAAATTATCGCAGATAGATGGTTCAACCATTCGTTTTAAAGGTATTGGCGATCTCTTTCGAAAGATACCCATCATGAAAATTTACTCCCCTCGATGGGGGACTTCCCCCCCAGGGGGGGAGGCGAGGCTCCTACATACACAAAAAAAAAAAAATTCCCAGTTAACTATCACTATTACAAAAAATATATATTCGTTTCATTTGGTTTAGTGCAGTCTATAGACGTTAAACTCTACTTTCCTGCAATTTCCCCCATAGACGTAATGTATTAGAATTCTCTTGATTGTCCCTGTACACGAACCATTTCCTTGATCTTAACGAAAAGCTTACTGTAGCATCCCTATATGATACATATTTAGAATACCAAGTTTGAATTTTCTGCCATAATTCGTTTTTGAGATATGCCGATAACAGACAGACACACAGACCATTTGCTAAAAACATGATTTTCGTATTCAGGGGACCTCAAAACGTGTAAATATAACAAAATCTCGCGTTCGAAAATTTGACCCAAAAACAATACTTTCTCTACCTTATGGGTAAGAGAAAGTAAAAAGATGTATTAATTTTTAACTTTGAAAAATATTATGGCATTTAATAAATACTTCATATGACATTTTTGTGCATTTCTTAGCATTTCATTATATATTTTTTTTTTCTTTTTCTTTCAGTTTCAAGTTTCCTTTATATATTTTATACATCATGATTATACTTTTATTTATTTATTTTGTTCGCTTTTTCAGATAATTTCGTTGTAGTTTATCACATAAAAAGTGTTAATAAAGGTTTTTTTTTTTTTTTTTTTTTTTTTTGTAAAATTAATATATCTGCTAAACTTGTACAGATATATGTATGCTGCAAAATATAGTTTAATAAAGCATTGGAAAACTGTCATTTTAATTTTCATGCATTCTAAAAAATATTAAAACAGTTTAATTATTTGAAGTATTTCTTAAATAATGCTTCTGATTTGTCTAATTTAATATTTCTTTAGCGATTTAAAAATTGGTGCCTAATTTAAAAAAAAAAAAAAAAAAATAGTAATTGCAATATAAATTGTTAATAAAACATCTTTTAAAAATTTAAATGGTTAAATATTTTTATTTTGAAAAGAAATCGTTACTGTATTACAATTCTAACATTCATTTATAAAATAGAATTTATTGAATGCAATTAAAGCTATTATATTTCATATTAAAAATGCATAACATCTTCAAACTTATATTGACAGAATAAACTAGTATGTTGTGGCCACCACAAGACTTTCTTCTATATTTTCCTATCAGTAACAATATTTAAAAAAAAAAAAAGTTTTTTTTTTCCTTTTTTTTTTTTTTTTTTTGTGAAAATTAATACATATTCAATCACTAACAATATTAAAAAAAAAAAAAAAAAAAAAAAATAGAATTTTTTTCTGTTTTTTTTTTCTGTTTTTTTTTTTTTTTTTTTTTTTTTTTAAGTAAAAAAAATCGATAACTTTGTTTTAAATTATCACAGATTTATAGTTCAACCATTCGTTTTAAAGGTATTGACGAGACCTTTCGAATGATACCCATCTTCAAAATTTACCCCCCCCCCGGGGGGTACTTCCCCCCCAGGGGGGGAAGCGATGCCCCCCCATGCACAAAATTTTTTTCCTAGTTACGTACTACTATTATCAATAATTCATATTAATTTTACAAACACAAGTGTAAAATAACTCTTATTATGCACATTTATACGAATTTTTGTCCTATGCTGCCATGTTAAAAATTTAGATAAAATGCTATCACAGCGCCACCTGTTGAGCTATTGATCCCCAAATATAATCAGCAACAGTTTATGTCGGGGACCAACTAAATACCAAGTTTGGTAAAATTTCGTTAAAAAAAAAAAAAAAAAAAAAAAAAAAAAATACGATTATTTTTCTAAGTTTTTTTTTTGTTAAAAGTAAAAAAAATCGATAACTTTGTTTTAAATTATCACAGATTTATGGTTCAACCATTCGTTTTAAAGGTATTGACGAGATCTTTCGAATGATACCCATCTTCAAAATTTAACCCCCCCGGGGGGGTACTTCCCCCCCAGGGGGGGAACCGATGCCCCCCCATGCACAATTTTTTTTCCCTAGTTAACTACTATCATCATCAATAATTCAAATTCATTTTACAATCACAAGTTTAAAATAACTCTCATTATGCCCATTTATACGGAATTTTGTCCTATGCTGCCATGTTAAAAATTTGCATAAAATGCGATTACAGCGCCACCTGTTGAGCTATTGATCCCCAAATCTAATGGGCACCAGTTCATGTCAGGGTGCAACTAAATACCGAGTTTGGTTAAATTTCATTCATATGTTCGTGAGATACAGCGTCCACAAAAAAATGATACAGACAGACAGACACACAGACAGACAGACAGACAGACAGACAGACAGACACACAGACAGACATTTTCTAAAAACTATCAATTCGTGTTCAGGACATCCCAAAACGTGTAGATCCGTCAAAAAACGGAGGTCGAAAATTTTCGCGAATCCAATACTTTCTCTATATTACATATAGAAGAAAGTAAAAAGATGAAATAAATAAAAATAAATAAAACAAATATAACTTTTAAAGATATAAAAATTAAAACACATACAGATTAAAATAAGTAAATAAAGAAATAGAAAAGAAAACTATATATATATATATATTTTCCCCTCCGAATGAAAAAAACAACAACAAAAATAAAAAACAAATACAACACAGCGTGCTGTAAAATTACACCACCAGATATCTTATTTTCACTTTAACTAGTGCCTAGTAGGTAATGTGCAGATTATCTAGGTAATTAAAGAAATGAAACAATTTTCCTCACTTCAACGATCACCCTAGTTAATGCGCAGATTACCTAGCTAATCTGCAGATTAACTGATTTCTGCACTTTAGTGGTAACAGATACATAGAATCGCATCACCCAAAAAATAAAACGTTTTTGCTAATGTCAGAATGTTATTATTATAGTAATTTATTTTAAAGATAAATAAGTGCACTTCTATTACTTTTTCTCTAATTAATTAAGTTATCAGTACAGTTTATTGGTAAGTTATTTTGTGCTTAAAGGAAGGGCTTGCTTTTGCAGACGTGATATTTCCGTTTTCGGCAGGGATTGAAATCCAGAAAATTCTGATAACTGGAATCGGATCGGTCCCGCGATTGTCGGATAACGAATCCTGTACTGTATTTGAATAAGAATGTATAACTAAATGAATTTTGTAATCAATCTGCTTATAAAAACTCCTCCTTAAAAAAAAAAAAAAAACTCATTTTGTTTTCTTAATGCTAATAACTTCAAGGACATTTTAAAAATGTTTGTAATTAAAAAAAAATAAATTAATAATATATAGACAGTACGAAGTCGAAAATCCGGAATCGTCGGGACCGGATTTCGGATTTTTGGTCATGCCTAAAAATATAATATTTTGGTTTAAGTACTTGGATAATATGCAAATTCAAGTAAAAAATAATATATTACAATTTTTAAATATATATATTTATTAACTTTAACAATAAATAAACAAAATTAAAAATTAAATTTGAAAAACAAAACAGATTTATTGAAATATTTGCATGAAAGAATTAGTACAATTTACAATAAAAGAAAATAAATACGAAAAACATACCATTTTTAAAACATTTCCGTGATTTTTTTTTTTTTTTTTTTTTTAAATAGTATTTTAGGTTTTTCATTTAAAAGTTTGAGCATAATTAAAATAGAATATAGAATTTAAGCTCTCCATTAGATAAATGTTTAAGGATTGTTATTATTATGATCTTCTTCTCCCACCTGTTTCAGACTTTGCAAATGCCGGTTTTGAAGATTAATAAGAAAGAAAATACTTTTTCGGTTCTTTATTTAGATATATTTATACTTAAAAAAAAAAAAAAAAATCGCTGTTAATGATGATGATTAACACAGCCGAAATTGTCTGGATTTTCGGCTTTGTATTGTATTATGTTATATTTTCTCTTATTCATTTTTCCTTTCTGTTTTCAAAGCACATTCAGCTAAGTGTTTTCGTTTGTTTCTACATAATATTAGCTTTTAGATAATTTGAAAAACAACTGGTAAAAAATTAATAAAAGACTGTTCTTCAATTACAATAAGACAAAAACTTTAATTTATAAATTTAATATATAAATTTAAATTCATTTATATAGGAGCCCATTTTTTTTAAAAAAAAGGACCCAGAATTTTGAAACTTATGGGTCCTAAGGACCCAGTATTTTGAAAGATTAGCGGCATCACTATTGGTACTATGAAAGTACCATTGGAAAAATGTATATTAATATTTTTCTATGATAGTTACAATCAAGTGGTACTTTAAAGTACCGACGAGGCATACAGGGTTAAAATTATGTTTAATAAATATTCATTCCTCATACAATGCTCAAAGCATTTAATTATTATTATTATTATTATTATTATTATTTTTTTTTTTTTGTAATATGTTTCTTATCCGCTGTCATATTTTCTACAACTTTCATTTAAAAAAAACTCATTTTTTATAAGCAAGGTAATTTGCAATTTTTAAAAAGGAAGCATTCAAGGCCACTAGCACAACAAAAAGGGCGGTAAAAAGTTAGTATATAAAGGGCACTTATTACCTATGAAATTCAACTACACTGATTGCGAAATTAAGATGTCTCAGCAAACGGGATGGGGGAAAATAAAACTTTTCTCACAACCTTGAATAAATATGAATGAATCTCCCACATAATCCTATTCTATGAATCAGCCAACGCACTGGAAAATTAATTTCGGCTACTTTAACATTCATATTTGTTTCTTGCATTCTATTATGTACTATGTATTTTTAAAGTAACTATCTTACGCTGCAAAAAAAGAAAAAAAAAAAAAATCGAGCCGTGATACCATTTCTGCTTATTCTTATGTAAAAAGACCTCCTGAATCCGAATATGACCCCCATTTTGCCCCATCACCCACCGTTTTCTCGTAACGTCACCTCCTCCCCCAATTTTTATCACTCTTCGGTAATTTTATGGCCATGAATTTGATTTGGAGAATGGAAAATAATTAATTTAACTCTTAAAAATAAAAATACATATAATGTATAATAAGTGATAATAATAACTGATTAATAAAATATAATAAATGTAACTAGTAATTTCAGTGGCAAATCCCCCCCTAAACCTTCCCCTTGCTGCAAATGTTCATGTTGTAGAATTTTTCACTTCTTTAGGCTCTCAGAAGATATTTAACAGTAAAAATATTTCTTTTCTCCACTATAAATCAAATTTATAGCCATAAAATTATCGAAAAGTGGTAAAAATAGGGGGCGTCCCCTAAAAACGGTGGGTGATAGGGCAAAACGGCCGTCACATTCGGATTCAGGAGGTCATTTTACATTAGAATTTGCAAAAATGGTGTTGGGGGCAATTTTCATGCCAAGCATTGCTATTGATATCATCAGTTTAATTCTTGTTTTGTACATTTAGGTTTATCTTGCACAAGAATATCTATATGCAATAAACAAAAGTCCTTATTCAAAGGTATCAAAACTTCTTATTCCATGTCCACCCACCCCCTTTCTTTTCTTAGTAAAGTAAAGCATTTTTCATAAATTTTAATCAAATTGTTGTTTCAATTTATTTCCAGTGTCACATATCAAGTAGAACATACCACATCCTCTACAGAAGATCGTCGCCATGTCCAGATTACTAAAAGTTCACAATCAGTACTATAATGAAAAATGTGTCTACTATAATAATAGATGCATAAAAATGATAAAAAACTTTATCCCTATTTTAAATTATTTGTGTATTTAAAATTTTCACACTTATAGAAGCAAAAAACGAGAGTTTTTACGTAGAAAAATGCATATAATAAATTGGTGTTTATGTAGCTGTAGGGGAGGGGGGGGGGGGTGCGGGAGGATGGAGGTACAAGTTAAGACCGACTGTTTATGCTAGGAATCAAAACCTGGGTGGATTGTCCTCAGTGTGGTCTTTCTGATGCGTCCTAGACCGTATTCACGCAAGTTTCGAAAGATCTACGGGAAAACTGAACGGCTAGACTGAAGCACGCGATCCGAGTTCGAATCCGACATCTTCCGTCTATCAACTTTGAGAGTAGAGCCTCTCGGCTACTGATGGGCGAGTGTGTGTGTGTGTGTGTGTGCAAGGGGGGAGAGGATTAGAATACTATTCACTAAGTTACAATAAGTCATAAATTATTTATTTTATTTTAAAACTTGCTAATAGCGCAGTAAAATGAGATTTTAAATGTAAGATCTTCCACCAAGCGTAAAATGAAACCTACAAACCTATTTTGGATATTTATAGCATGTTTACATTCTTTGAACAGTTACTGACATAACACATTCTTGTTTCCTACCGCTTGATTAATCTTGTGCTTCGTCTTTCTTTTCTTTTTTTTTTTAAGGGGGGGAGGAATAGTTTTACATACATAACTTTTTAGTATATAACCTTTACTAATATTTGTTTAAACATTATTTGCATTATTACACACATGAACTTTTTTTAAATAATATAGTAAATAATACTGATTTCACGTTGGTAGTTTAGTTTAACTTCCTGTTTATGTAGAAAATTTTAGTTTTATTTTTTCTAATTACACTGCTCTGAAAAAAAAAAAATATTATTTTCGAGATCTGATACCAATCTTGCTGATTCTTATGTAAAATTACCTCCTGAATCCGAGTATGACTTCCATTTTGCCCAGTCACCCACCGTTTTCTAGATACACCACCTCCTCCCTCAATTCTTTCCCTGTTCGATAATTTTATGACCATGAATTTGATTTGAAGAATGAAAAATAATTAATTTAACACCTAAAAACAAAAAAAGTAAAGTTTAAAAAATAACATTAATAACAAATAAAAAATATATGTAATGCATAATTTCAGTGGCAACCCCCCCCCCCTAAAAAAAAAAAAAAAAAAAACATTCTTTTGTTGCAAATGTCCATGTTTTAGAATTTTCCAACTATGTAGCCCCTCAGAAGATATTTAACGGTTAAAATAATCCTTCCCCCCCTCCCTCCTAAAAATCAAATTTATAGCCATAAAATCCCCAAAAAATGATAAAAATAGGGGGTCATTCCTAAAAAACGGTGGGTGATAGGGCAAAATGGGCGTATTATTGGGATTCAAGAGGTCATTTTACATAAGAATATGCTGAAATGGTGTCAGAGGCAATTTTCATGCCGAGCAGTTTTATTTGAATCATAATGAGAATTACGTATGCTACCAAATTTTAAGTTAAAAATTACTTTTACACGTATAAAACAGAAATTGATTGCAATTATGCACTAACTTTTCATAAATAACCGGACACTTTCGATTTCAGACGTTTCGTCAAATACCTCAAAAAGTACTGAACGAATCATCTTGAAACTCTGGGAGTGTAAAGAACATGTTATACCCTCATATATTTCAGTAAAAAGTTTTACCCCGAAAGGAAAATGGGGTAGCAGAAAAAAATTAAAGAAAAATCAATATTTTAGGGATCACACTGTAAAAAGAAATGCTTGTAATGCGTTCTGGCTGTAGCATGTGATCATGGGGCTCCTTCTAATTATCACTTTAATTTTTATGAAGCTACCACATACATTAATGGATATAAAATATTTTCTTTCTTTTTTTTTTTTTTCAAATTGTCACTTTTTAATTATTACATACAGGGTATTAAACCCAGTACAAAGTTCTTTTTAAGGAAATCTGACATACTACATTGCACACAGCATACTGTAATCAAAATGCAAAAATATTTAAATATCTAATGAAATATAAACATTTTTAAGTAAATATTTTTTATAACTACGCATGCACAAGCGTTATTATTATTTTTTTCATTTGCATAATTTATTAGCCAAAACTATTCACCTACTTATATAACAACTGCAAACAAATATCATGTAAATTCAAAAAATTGCTGACGATTAGAATGAACTGAATTTCAGTTCCTCTGAAGAAGAAAAAAAAAAGATAAGGGGTTTTATCAATATTTATTTACAATCAACGAACACTATATTACCACTGACTAGGGCCCTCCGTGGTCGAGTGGTTATGTCACCACACTGCTAATCGCCTTCGAGCGTAGGAGAGCGGGTTCGATTCTCGTGCTGGCCCTGGATGTCTTTACAATGGACGACTAGAACGAGGCGGAGTTTCCTTTTGTTTGTGGGTAAAAGCAGCGCTATGATTGGCTATAGTCCTTTATTTGTGGGCTAAATGAAGACTCCTATAGGTTAAATTTCACCATGACGTCGAATGACGACAGACGTTCTAATCGTCAATTCTTCGTACTGTAATTCTGTCATGTGCTATCTGTCTTTATCTGACGAAGATTTACAAGCGGGCTTCGAGAGTCAAGCATAAAAATCTGATGTATATGTTATCAATAAATAAATAAATAACCACTGACTAATTGACAAATGTTCAGCACAAAGTATAGAGCAGCATTACATAAAAGTTATATATATTTTTTTGCAATTGTGACGTCATTTTTTCCTCCTAAATTACCCTTCTTCCATTATTTAATTCATTCCTCTAAAACAAGGATAACAATTTATTTCAATATACTTTTATAGTTATGATGTTAGTTTTAGCGTTATCCCCGTGAAACTTGGGATTTTATTATTAAGAAGTTATTATGTTTAGATAACTATTCATTTAGATAAAGCAATTTTGATTTGATGCAATATTTTTATATGCAATAGTAATAAATATTGAAATAAAATAATGGAAGTTTTTTTTAAAGTGTGCCACAAAACATAAAGGATACAGCAGCATTATATAAAAGTTTCGAAAGTTACCATAGGTTTGTGTATTGATCTTATTTTCCGACTAATTTCATATTGGTCACTTTTAGCGCAGACAGTCAATGACCTCCAACGTTACGAAATATTTTGTTTTTTGCGATTTCAAGGTCAATAATTTTTTTGCGCCAGAAGTCAACCACACATATTTTACTCTTTTTGGGTATTTTACATTAGAATGTATTTACCGAAATATATACCACTGTATTTCACTATAGGCGCAAGAAGATTCTAAGGGTCAAAGTTTCATAAAAATGTATTTTTATTTATTTTGAAGAATTTTTAATGACCTTTGCGGGAAGAGTCAACCATGTATTTATGTCCTAAAAGTTAGTGTAACTGACAAACCATGGTTCACTTTTGGCGCAAAAAGTATTGCCTTAAGAAAGTTGGTATGTTTTTCGTAAAATAACAGACGACATACATCCCTCCCCCTCCCCCCCCCCCAAAAAAAAAAAAAAAAAAAAAAAAATATCTTGTGTCCTAATACACTGATGGAAAAAAAATCCCAACACCAAGAAAAAAATATTGTACAGTAATGAAATTTCAGCAATACATTTGTCTAGGTAACATATTTAATTGATTAAAGTTTCAAGATCACAGGTAGAGCCATTGGCGAGAAGAGCCATTTCAAATGTGAAATGTTGGTACATTAGTAACCGGTGTAACCGCCAGAATTTTGAATGCAAGCATGCAAACGTGCATGCATTGTGTCGTACAGGTGTCGGATATCAGTTTGTGGGATGGAGTTCCATGCCTGTTGTACTTGGGCGGTCAATGCAGGGACGGTTAATGATGGTTGTGGATGACGCTAGAGTTGTCGTCCAATGATGTCCCATACGTGCTCGATTGGAGAAAGATCTGGTGATCTAGCAGGCCGAGGGAACATGTCGACACTTAGTAGAGCATGTTGGGTTACAACAGCGGTATGAGGGCGAGCGTTATCCTGTTGGAAAACACCCCATTGAATGCTGTTCATGAATGGCAGCACAACAGGTTGTATCACTAGACTGACGTACAAATTTGCAGTCAGGGTGCGTGGGATAACCACGAGAGTGCTCCTGCTGTCATTGCTCCCCAAACCATAACTCCAGGAGTAGGCCTTGTGTGTCTAGGCCGCAGACAGGTCGCTAGCAGGCGTTCACCTGGCCTCCTTCTAACAAACACACGGCTATCACTGCGACCAAGGCAGAACCGACTTTCATCAGAAAACACAACAGATCGTCCTCCAATGAGCTCTAGCTTGACACCACTCACGTCGCAAACGGCAGTGGTTTGGAGTCAGTGGAATGCACGCTACAGGGCGTCTGGCTCGGAGCTGTCCTTGAAGTAACCGATTTGTAACAGTTCGTTGTGTCACTGTGGTGCCAACTGCAGCTCGAATTTCAGCTGCAGACGCAGTACGATTAGCCACAGCCATATGCCGAACACGGCGATCTTCCCTCTCAGTAATGCCACGTGGCCGCCCGGAACCCGGTCTTCTTGAGGCAGTACCTTCCCTTGACCACTGCTGCCAACACTCATGCACAGTGGATACATTCCTGCCAAGTCTTTCTGCAATATCGCGGAAAGAAAACCCACCTTCTCGTAGCCCTACTACACGACCTCGTTTAAACTCAGTGAGCTGTTGATAATGGCTTCTTCGTCTTCTTAGAGGCATCCTTGACTAACATTAACCCACTACGTCAAATCTCAACTGTAAATAACGATCACGAACCTTACAGCGCTTATTTAAAGCAAACCTCATTTGCATGTTCATAGTGTCGCTACTAGCGCCACACTTATGCGCGTAGCTCGAAATTTGAATCGACGTCATCTTTCAGATGTATAAACACGCCTACCAAATTTCGTTTATCTAGCACAGCTTCTTCCTGGTGTTGGGATTTTTTTTTCCATCAGTGTAGTTTGATTTGACATAAAGAACATATCCTGAAAATTTTAACAAAATCAAAAATGTCAACTATCCAAGCCTGCCCGATTCTTAAAAACAGCTCATAAGGGGCAATATATCTTTACACGTGAAAATAAATATAAGACGCGTTTTATGAAATTGGCTTCATATTAAATGTATATATAGTTGTTTGCATATATATATTAGATGATGTTTAGAACTGAGATTTTTACAATTAATTTTACTCCCCCCCCCCCTCCGTATAGTAGCTAAGGTAGCAAAAGCGAGCCCAATGTTTACTTATTAGTATTTTCATAATTCAGTTACAATCTACATTTACAGAATATAGCTAAAAATCAGTTTCGACTCTTTTTTTCTTTTCTTTTTTAAATGCAGAAAACAAATTACGAATTTTACATAGAGTACCTTAAGTTGTATGTAAAAAAACACAGATCATGGAAAGCTTATTATTTAAAAATACACTTTTCCCCTTCAACCTTTTTTTGATCTTGGAAACAAACTCGTGACGATATTTACAGGAAAATTTGAGTTTATGTACTTTTCAAGGTCGAAATTAGATAAGAATTTGTCAAGTACTTAGAAATAATATCTATTATTTTACGGTATTTATTATTTAAATGTGACTTCTGGCTGATTCTAAAGACGATAGTAAAAGAAAAGAATGAATGGAAAGAATATTGTAATTCTTTTGATACTATATTACAAAAATTTCAGGGTCAAACATATTTTAACAACTTGCTTAAAAAATGATGTTTTCAGAAGTAATTCATTTTTTAAATAATATAACAAAGAAAATTTCTTTTCTTTTTTGAGCAATAAATTTAGTTGCGAATATAGTTGTTTAGAAAGCAATAGCTGCAGAAGGAATAAAATATATATACTTTTTTTCCTTTGCGCGTGTGCGATTTTTCTTGTACAACGCAATAATTTCAGTTTGCAGTTTGATTTTATTAAATGATTTCAATAAGTAGATTGCAGTATAAAACTTTTAGTAGTAGTTAACATACGAAGATGTCTGAAACAAGACCTATTTCTAGGCTAATTGGATCGATTCCACGTTCCTATTGGGTTCAGGATGGATATATAAATTGATAGAGCTTGATTTAAAGCACATATATTGAACTCCTCCATATTACTCGCCATCGGGCTTTCAAAATATAAACATGGCCGGAAAAATCTACTCTCAAAGCTAATAGGTGGGAGGTGCCGGGTTCGAACCCAAAATGCGCTCCTCGTTCTAATGGTTCAGAATTTTCCGTGGTTTTCTACAAAACTCCCGTGAACATGGGCTAGGACCCCCTTAGAAAGAATTATCCGAGGACATACCACAAGAGGACTAGATCTCAAGAGTAGACAATTGGCCTTAAATCATACAATACAACTCAAAATCTAAACTTTGTTAAGTAATAACATTAAACGTGATAAACACTATTTTGTTTAATCTTTCCTCTATTTCCCGAAAAAGAAAAAAATACCCTTAAAATTAATAAATTGATTTTTATAAATTTAATATATCAAAACTTACTTACTTTTTTTTATTTTTACGCTATTAATATAACATAGATAGCCCTTACCTTCAGTACTTAGACCCGGATAGGAAGTAAACTTAGCAACATCAACAATTTTCACAGCAAACTGTTGCCCTGTGGTTTTATGAATGCACCTCCGAACTAGACTGAACGGTCCTCTGGAAAGAGATTGTAATATTTCAGATAAGCAAATACTAAAAATACTAATCAAAAATAAAACACATACAATTTAAATTATACTGACAAAAAATTACTGCATTAGTAGTACTAGTAATAAAATTCAGTAAGCATTAACAGAACTAAATAAACAGTTATAGAATGTTCTAATTAATAAATAAAACTTCTTACCACCAAAAATAAGGAAGTAAATAAAATAAAATAAAATAGAGGGGAAAAAAGAAGAAGAGAAAAGAAAAGAATGGATGAAAAACTGTCTTATTGGCTATTTTATTAACACGTTAGAGTAGGTAGGATTAAAATATAAACATTAAAATAAATTCTACAAAGAAAAGATATTTACATTTTCTTCTACTTTGGCATACTTGTGCATACATCAGAGCTGCCAACTTTGTAATTTATTCCATAGCATTGAAGTACCCGCATATACACTAAGCGACGAAAAAAAAAAAAAAAAAAAAAAAAAAAGCCGCACTACAGAAAAATTTACTTATACCTTTTGGGTTTGTAATAATTTAAAAACTAATGTTTGCAACAATTAAAATTGTTATGTTTGTATAATACGGAAGTTATAACATGATACCTATGTACATTTTCGATTTAATAATTCGTTTTGTTACAATCTACGTAGTATTTAATACAAATCTACATAAAATTTTCTTTTTAAACGTAATATAATAAACGTAATATAATAAACATATACTTTGTATTCTATCATGATTTATTATATGAAATAGACAAGTGCTATTTTAATATATGAAATAAAACTATTTATTTGTTAGATCTAAACAATTATTTAATAAAATATGTACAGTCGGTAACAAAAGTGTCTGAACACTAGCAAAAATTCCTATGTAAAAAAAGGTACACTTCATACGGTTTTGTTAAATAAATCCTTGTCGAATCCTGTTCTTAGTCAGTGTAAGAACACTATTCGATAAGGATTTATTTAACATAACCGTATGAAGTGTACTTTCTTTTACATAGGAATTTTTGCTAGTGTTCGGACACTTTTGTTACCGACTGTATTCTGGATTGGATAATTCCGCCTTTATATGGAATTACTGCTTTAATGCGCAATGACATAGTATTTTACAGTTTTTTAACATGAAACTCAGATATTTCACTGTGAAAAATATCAAATATTTTTTTCTAGTTTTTTTAAAGTTGTAGGCTACAAATTTCTAATCTCCACCCTCTTTTATAGACTAAACATTTTCGAGCGGATTGAGATCAGGACAATTTTCAGGTCTAATAAAGAAGAAATTCTGCGATATTCTTTGTGGGATTTAATTTTAAGTAAAAAAAGTTATGATAACTTATAAAATTATAGATGCTTATGAGAATGGATAAGTAATTTTAACAACTTGAATCAAATAAATATATCACAAGCGCCATATAACAAGGTGCATTATCATCTTGAAATGCTGATTATGGAAGAGTCTGAAATACCCCCATAGTAGTCGGTCAGGTATAAACTTTTTAATGGCCAAATTTTATTTTGGGTTAATTGATCCCTTGAACATGAAAATTTGCCAGACTCACCGAAAAATTATGCATTTTCGTATCGTAATGTACGGGGAATATGTTATTGTTTTAAAAATTTCGATTTCCATTAAGTCAGTCACATTTTCATGATCAGATCTGCTTGTTTCCGTCAGTTTGAAATAAGTTAAACTTGACTCATCAGAGACAATAACTTCAGCCAAATAATTAATTGATCCTTTTTTAATTTTTTTAACCCTCTAATGTCTTTATTTTCTAATCCTTTTCGTTAAGAATGAATGTTTTTCAGATTTTCCGGCAATTAAGCCTGCTTTGTTTAATTGTTATTTTACTGTATTTAGATAAATTATGTTACTAAACACTTTTTCTGAATTCTACAAGAATTCCCCCCTCCCCCCTAAAAAAAAAATCATGAAAATTGTACGACATTTTCCAGACATACGTGTGCGTATATTTCAAATATATACAGAAAGGGCGGATAAACAAAATATATATATCCCTATAAACAGTAAAATGGTATCCACGCTTGAAGCTCTTTCGACCAAAATCATGTTTGAGATCCACTCAAATACATCGAATTTTACGGAAAATCGGATATTTTCTACGTGATGTTTTTAAGTTCGAGACTTACCTACTATATACACATATAGTAAAAGAGAAAAAAGGTATCAAATAAACAAAATTTACATTTGGTCAAGCGACCATAAAAAAGTTTTTACCTCTTCCCTTGCGATAGGGAAGAAGTAATGTCATATATATCTTTTAAATTCAAGAAATTTCACAAAAATATAATTTTTTCCAAAATTTGGAGCTAAAAGTTCCAAATAGTCTTACTTCATTTATTTTATTCTTTTAATTAATAAACCGAAGAAGAGTTTTATAAATAAATCGTGATTAAATAAGCAAAAAATTTCTATTATAAATAACAATTCAGGAAAATTATAAGCTTATTCCTTAGAAGTTATCTTGAAAATATTTTCTTTTATAAGTACGGAAACGGGTAGCACTTGTGTAAAAGGGGCAAGGAACTTATCTTGCATATTATTTATTTTTTTATAAATGCTATTATGAGGAATAGGTAAACATTAGGCGTTTGAAAATACTATAAAAATCTTTACATATATATATATATATATCTTAATATCATAAAATAAAATCTTAATTAATCTCTAAATATCTTTGAAGGGAAATTTCTTTAACATCTGAACAGTATTTTATCAGTACATATTTAAAAGTTCAAATCATCACATCTCATGCTTATCCAATATGCATTACACTTCTCAAAAAATATCCCTAAAACAGGAGTGACAGATTTACTACCTGAGAAAAACCCATTCTCTCTACTAAATTAAGAGATTTTGGTGTTGTACAAATAATAAAACGATATTTTGCAATTTTATTAAGATTGGATTTTAAAGCAGAAATGCTGCAAAAACTTTATTTTATAAACATATACTGGTTTTATTTGCATTATGAAAATAAACGCATTAGATTTTAATTACTAAAAGTAAAAACAAACGATAATAGCTAAATGTCAAGACTGGGAATTTTCCTCTCCCCCCTCCCCCCAAAGAAAAGGTATTCTCCTACCCTCTTATTTTCCTTTTATAAGATAACACAGCAAAATAAGAAAATGGTGTGCTTAGAGCGTACATCTGAAATTGGTGCCAACCCACCCCTGTCTAGCGATTAATTTCGAAAAAAATTTTGAATACATAATTGTTTCACCAAATTTATCAGTAATTTCGGTCCAGAAAAGACATGACATTAAATTCTGATCCTCCACAAGAGATAATGGTTCCCCTTTTTCGATAACCCATCTTTCCATCTAGAAGTATTAATTTCACACATGGAAATTTCTTGTACGATAACCGCATTCAACTAAATTTAATTTTTTTTTTTTTTTTAAATAAAATATCAAAAACATGAAAATACAGTAGACTGACAAGAGCAGAGCACCTTTATAACAGAGAAACATTAAAAATTGCTGTAATTATCCAATTACGGATGCATTTTTTTTTTCATTCTTAATAAATAAGAACAAAAATTAAAATATCAGTGATATATAATTTACTTTCTGTAATTTTTTAAAAATTTAGAAAAATGCCTTCAAAATAAAGGCTGTCTCCAGAAAATGGGGACATTTGGTCAGATTAAAATACAAACAAATTAAAAACGTCGATGCTTTTATTTCTGCGCAGCAGTAATCGAAAAATAAAATTAAAACAATGAAGAAAAGCACCAATAAATACAGCTACATTACTACACATAAAACATAAATTATAAAAAATTCAGGAGCGCAGCAATCCCTAACAGGCACGAATGCACGCTTCGCGCACATGGAAAAAAAATAATAATAATAATAAATAAATAAAATAAATTCAAATTTTACTTTTATTTGACAGCTTTGAAAACTGTAGTTACAATTACTTTTGTCTCGATTGATCCATATTAAAATTCACAAAAACAAGTGCACAGTATTTTACAGGCACGGGACATCAGAAACATCCATGCCCGTACCGGGATTCGATCTCACGACATGAGGATCCAGAAAGCAGAACCACCGTCCGAACCACCAGGCAGGCAAAAATAAAAGTCACTGGCTACTGCTATATCGGTGTTCTTGAATTTTAAAGTGCACGAAATTCTGTATCGCATCAAACACTAACACTACTACCAAACTAGTACTACTATTTCTGCCCACCATAAGACTTTCTTCTGTGTAATTTTACACAAATTCATGCAGTACAAATTATTCATTAAATTATTATTTATTAAAATTATTTTTCATGATGAATGCAGAATTTCGTCAAATGCATTCGGTACCACTGTTTTAAAAAAGCGGTCTGTGAGGCGATGTTCCCGGTAAGCACGATGAAAACATGTTCCGGTCAAAGGGTTAATACAGCTGTTTTAGGTTTGGGAGTGGGAGGCCGTGTGAGCGTATTATCCATAAGCTCTCCCAGCACCAATTTCAAATGTACGCTCTAAGCACGTACACTCTAAGCAGGGCGCGAAATTTCCGCTCGCCAGCTCGCCACTGGCAAGTGGAAATTTTACTGTGGCGAGTAAAATTTCGGTCTAAATGCAGATAGAATTTTTAAAATATACGGTGTTCCAAAATGAAAAAAAAAAAAAAAAAGTGTGTGTATATATATATATATATATATATCGATTTAAAACTTAAAATCATGTTAATCTTAGGTAAGGTGGCCAGACATCCTCTTTTTAGGCGGAGATTCTTCTTTTTCAACGCTCTGCCCTCTTAAACGGAAAAAAAAAACTCTACAGGACTAAAATGTCCTCTTTTTTTATGTTTTTCACCCTCTGTCCTCTTTTTCATAAGGAAACGATTTGGGGAGGCATACTATTGTAAGAATCGCAGCTATCGTAGTTCACAAGTCGGATCGTACACTCCGCAGCAAAAGTATCCGAGCACTAGCAATAATCCCCGTCTTAAAAAAGTACACTTAATACTGCTTTGTTAAATAAATCCTTGTTGATTCATGTTTTTAGTCTGTCTAAGAACATGATACGACAAGGATTTATTTAACAAGGCAGTATTAAGTGTACTTTTTTTAGACAGGGATTATTGCTAGTGTTCGGATACTTTTGCTGCAGAGTGTACGATCCGACATGTGATCTACGATAGCTGCGATTGTATATGGTACATATATAATCATGGTACATACATAATAGACATAAACATATTGTGGTTTATGTCTATTCCGATTCTTCGAATCACAAAGAAATAAAAGTATTCCCCATATTTGTGCAGTCCTTAGAACCAAAACACGGAATAATTATTGAAATTGTCATAAAAAGTTTGCGCTCCGCTTAATATGTGGTGGGTTGACGTGTGTTCTTACTTGTTCATGAATAATATTTCTTATAAAAATAGACCCACCAGTGACCGAGAGGTTCTGTCCTCGAAGTTGTTATACGTGAGGCACTGGGTTCGATATCTGGTCGCGCTCGTTGGCTTAGCCGTTATGAGTTTTCCGTGGTTTTCTCCGAAACTAGCATAAATATGGGCTAGGACTTCTCAGAAACACCCAACGGTGGACTCTCCTACTTAGGCCTAGATCCCTAGCGCAGACAGTTGGTCTTAATAACAACACTAGCACCACTTCACAAAAATATGTAAGAGTTAGTTGAATTCCTTTTATGTCCTCCTGGCAAAAACGCTCCCACAAAATGACTGTTTTCTTCAATGAACAAAATGTAGACATGTGGAAAAAATCTCCCCTTTATATACTTACTTTAAAAACTTATTAACTACTAAGAGTAATTATGTTATCCTGAGAATTCGATCACTTGTGTAAAGTAGATTTTAAATCGGTTTTTATAATTATTTTCGTTCAGTTTTGAGTTCTCTAAAATGACCTTTTTTTTAAAAAAAAAAATATTAAATGTCTTCCATTTTCTTATAAAAAAAATACTTTGCGTAATTTCTCCTCTTTTTCCAATAAAAAATTCTGGCAGCCTTATACGTAAAAAATAGAGTAAGTTAATCATATTTTGTGGCGAGTAACTTTTTTTTTCAGCGAGTGTAATCTAAGTTGAAATTTCGGGCCCTGCTCTAAGCATCTGAAGCACGTAACCCCCCCCCCCCCTAAAAAAAAAAAAATAAAATAAAATAAATAATAATAATAATAATAAATAAATAAAATAATAATAATAATAAATAAAATAAGGGTGGAGTAATACAGTTAAAATTCAATGTTGAAAGTCCTATCATTCCACGATTTTGTAAATTGAATATTTGCTGCTGAACTACAACTGCATAAAATATTTACAAAGAGGAAGATTGGTTGAATCTACGCAAAATCTTTCAAAAATTGGATATATTATGACATTTACCTAGAATAGCAAGATAAATATACTAAAATCTGACATTTTTTTTTTTTTTTTTTTTTTTTGTCTTAATATAATACAGTACTGAGTAAGCTACAAATATTAAAATGCCCCCCCCCTTCAATCTCCTCCATTCTACACAATTTATAAATAATCAGTAGGAGTAGGATTAAATGCTATAGCAACAAAATATTAAAGCATGAAATATAACTTTTCTTTTCTAAAACTGCAATTAAAAGACAATATTAAGTATATTTCTGCTTTATACAACCACTTAAATATCACAACGTATCCGTGTACATCATTAGCACTTTCTTTTCAAATGCCCAGCCGTGTATGTGCGTATGTCGTCATACAAGTCCAGAACAGTGGCGGATCCAGAACTTAACTTTTTTTTTTTTTGGGGGGGGGGGGGGGGGCTAAGACTTTTCAAAATGTTATTCTATACCAATAAAAAATTTACAATTGCAATATTCAATTGTGAATGTCAGTGTTTTTTTTTTTCTTTTCTTTTGGGGGGGGGGGGGGCTTCCCCCCCTTAAATCCGCCACTGGTCCAGAAACTATCATCTGAACTCTGACTTGGTTTCTGCGGGCCTCATACTGTTTCATAGGTGCCAAGTCTCCCGTTTTTCAAGGGAGACTTCAAACCGGAAATTTTTTACAGCTGTCTTCCGTAATAATAATCGTCGAAAATATATATAACATATTCCATTTAAAAATACTGGTGTCAATTCTGATTTAAAAGTTAAAAATGTTGGCAGCTCTGCTGTTTGTTTATGGATGCAAGTCGTTAACAAATAGGGACGATTCTACTCCGAAAACGAGCAGCCGTTGAGGCTGTGCTGGAGCTGAAAGAAAACAGCTGATAGGATGATAAGATTTATTCTCTCCTCTCACCCCTATAGTGATGAGTGATATAAACACAGGCAATCTGATGGATACGCAATAGCGCGGATTCGACTGCAATTCAAAAACAAACGATAATTGCGATTGTTTTTGCACCAAATAAAGCATGCATACATTATTCCTCCCACCTGAAATTTTATGCTTTATTGTGATGATGAATGTAAGAACAGTTTGAAAATTTTTCGAACTTTACGCGTGTATTATTTGTTTACTTCGAACATCGAACCTAATTGCTGTGCTTTTCATTCATATAAATAAATCTTTAGTTCATTTCCTAGCATTATATATAATTAATTAATTCATATGTAAATTAAAAACAATCACAAACTACTTTTGGTGAAACTTATTAACTATACTCTCACTTTAATGGGTTAAGCGATATTTTTAGAAAAACCTCTTTAGCAATTACGTCACTATTTCAAATTTGAGGCCAAACAAATACTTGTGTTATTCAAACTTTACTTTCCAGCTATTCCCCCTCCCTCCTCCAACACATACACACCCTTTTTAAACTCAACAAAATTTTTACTAGTTATCTTCATAAATATTTATCCACTTATGAATGGTTAAATTGAAACATTTTTGGCTGAAATATCTTTCTTTTTTCTTATATTTGAAATCTGTCCAAAGATGTAGTATTTTCAAGTATGTTTTTTTCTTTTTGTATGTATGCTTTTAAACTTATTCATCTTATTTTATGTAATTTTCCTTTCTAAATGTTTTATCCCATTACCTTCTTTTATATTTGTAAGTATTTATTGAAAATATAATCATAAATTAGAATGCGGGATAAAAATATGTATGTTAAAAGTAAAGCATTCTTTTCAAGTTGAAGGATGTAATATTTGGGAGGGGGTGGGGGGAAACCTTTCTATGTCCTGCATAGATTGTTTTTATGAATTGATAAGTCGTACACACACGCGCGCATTTAACACAATATCTTAGTGCGATACTTTTAAAAAACTTAACAGCGGGATTTTGATAAAAGAAAAAAATATCCACTCAATATAATATAATTATCATCAATGTGAACGAGAATTGCTGAATTGCAGTTTATACATCGTTCAAAAAAGAAAAGTTGAGATTCAAAATTACTGAGATCAGTGAACAACGGATATAACAGGACTTTAAGAGGGAAGTAATAAATTTATCCTTTAATTCCTAGATTATTGTTAATGTTGACATTCAGGCAGGAATTTCTTCTTAGAATGTATCTGATCTTATGTGAACTGATAAACTTATTTTAGAAAAATCGCACAGATGTGGCGTAAATTACTATTTACAATAAGTAGCACAACTTAAAAAAAAACAAAAACAAAAAAGAAAATATATATATATATATAATTGAAATCAATGCGTTAAAAACATTCCTTTACAAAAATGGTGAAAACTGCAAAGTAAAAATATTAATATATAGTGCTACGTAAATTATTGTTTCCCAACTCATGAAAGATTTATGGAAATTGAAAAATACAGGAGCAAAAATATGCGAAAATCAATAAAGAAATACAGCAATAGAAATTCAAAAATAAATATGACAGGAAACGTGAAATGAAACATATATTACATAATACACCATCAGGTGCAACAATCACGTAGAGGGAATAACATATTAGATATTTCTGTTGACATGTAAGCGGATTCACTAAGAAACCATATCAGAATATATATATAGCATACATTTATTTATTTTTATAGGAACGCATTTCTTTTTTATTATTGAGTGAGTAACTAACACATGACGCACAGAAAAGGAAAAAGAGAGAGAGAGAGAGAGAGAGAGAGACAGAGATAGGCATACCGCGAGTGACTAATGTAGTACATTAGATAAGCTAGATTTTCATCAGTACTAGTCAGATACCCTCCTTTCTCCTTCACCATGTAATCTAATGGGATTTTTGTTGCTTTGTATTATCAGGATATCTCATTCAAAAATAAAGTCTTTCGTATTCTGTTTTATGAATTCCACTTCTCGAATATTTTTTTTTCTTTTTTCTTTGGCAGCAATTATTTATTTTTAAGAAAATTTAAATATTGTATTTCAGTTAGCAAACTTAAGGGTCTAATTTTCAATCTCGAAAAGAAATATTTAACTTATTTATTATTATTATTTTTTTAATATTGCTTCTTGAGATAAAAAAAAAAAAAAAAAAAAAAAAAATGATGTTTGAAGAATGCAATTCCAAAAACAGTATTCGAAAAACTATTTTTGAACGAGATAGCCAGATAACACAAAGCAACAAAAATCCCGTGTGATTATATGGGAAATGAGAAAGACTCTTAACAAAGGAAATAGATAACTCGTTAGATTAGGATCAAAAAGTAATTTTTGCGCAGAGCTGATATTGATGTTTGAAATTCAGAAGCAAAAATCTCTAAATATCACAAATTAACAAAGATTTTAAATATGACTTCAACGATTCTGTTAAATATTATTACTTAATAATTGCTTAAATAAACTGAAACAAATTTCCAAAATAAATTTAAAAATAAAAAGTAAGCATCGTTTTCGCTTACATGCGATAATATGACTAAATGACCATCTCTTAAAATAGAACAATTCGCATTGTGCCTTACTACGCACGAGGTGTCAAATCGAAAACAGAAACTTTATCAACGCAGCCAACCCCAACTTATTCTGTATGCGCCGGCAATATGGACAAATCCAATTTTTTTCTCACTAGACGCAATATATATATTTTAAAATCCAAATTATGAGTATTACACGGTTTTATTTAGCTTGGAACGTTATTTATGTGTGCGACGTGTGACTCATAAATCTAAGAATGGGATTTTCACCCAATTTGTACCATCCGATTGAGGTGCAATTTTGCATGCATGTATAACTTCGATGACAATACATGCTCAAGTATAGTAACAGACTTCTTAGGGGTGGGGGTCTGGAGTTCCTGGGCTACCAACTTCAAATCAAAATTTGTTTTCCAATTCTAACCCACTTCCATTGTTCGAGTACATCTATAATTCCAACGACTATATACGCTCAAGCAAGCCTGAGTATACATTGCCCATAAATTTGGATGGGTCCTGACAGTTCGCATTTCGCTTATATTTGTTGATGTACACTAATTGACGAATAGATCAACTGCGTCATTGAAAATTTAAACGTTCTAAAGCATGGACCATTCAATGCAATTGAATCATTAAAATAAACTATGCATATGCAGTTGCAGTCGTACTCGGATAATTGCTTATGTAATATTAATTTATTTACTTGATTTATAATTGCTTATATTTTAAAAGAAGTATGTTATACTATGAACGATATATATATATATATATATATATATATATATTTGCTGTAATTAAAAAAATTAAGCTATTAAGCGTTTAAAATTGGTGGTTATTGGTAAGTTATTTATTTTTAATATTAGACATTTTATATATATATGTAATAGATATCATAATAAATTTTAACATTAAAATTCTAGCATTTAATAGATACATGCCAATGCCAATGCCAACACAACAAAAATAAAACTGATTACACAGTACAAAAACTATCACAGAAATGTTGCGATTCATATTTAGATACAATAAAAGATAAAAACAATTCAAATTACTTACGCCCACATGAGTAAAAAAGGACCATTAAACCAATTGAAGGAGAAAATTGATGAAGGAACTCATTAAATGTATTAAAAGTGATTCAGGAATTAAGAAACCAGTTTAAAAGTAAGAAAAAATAAAGGACCACAGGAAGACTAATTGGAATATGTATAATATATTAGATATATCGCAAAATTTAGATGTGACAATCAGTTCTATTTTTGTTGTGTTGGTAGTGTTTTGTATCTATTAATTGCTAAATTTTAAGGTTAAATTTTATTACGATGTCTATCATTTATATATATACAATGTATATATATATTAATAAAAGCAATCAAATTTTACATAATTTCTTGTCCTGTGGAAACTTTGTAAGCTGATAAAGTAACAATTTAATGTATATAGTGTTCTTAAAAAAAAAAATTAATAGTTTCGAAAGTTCTTTTCAAAACCATATAACATCTGTACATTACATAAAAAATATATACATAAAATAGTCATTAACAGTACAAGTTTAGAAATTTCTAAAATTCGTAAATATGATGGAATAAATCCATATAGGAATCTTCCTTGCATCATTTAAATGCACAGCATCACGAAAAAAAGCGGAAAAAAACATTGTATAGGAACCACTGTTTTTTTTTTTTTTTTTGTTTTTTTTTTTTTGTTTTCTTTTCAAAACTTACTGTCTGATAAATACTACTGATAAGCAATTTGATTTTTCTTTTAAACATTGAAAGATTTATAATAATTACATATACCAATAAAGTGTACAGTACACTGATCTGTAGAAAAATCTGTAGTAAGGATAAATCTATAAAGCTCAACAGTAGAAACGGAATGAGTTATCGGAAAAAGATGAAGGGTTTGATAATAAAGGCCTGCAAAATCGTACTTTTCATTTTTCTTTTCTTTCTTTCTTTCTCTCTCTCTCTCTCTCTCTTTTTTTTTTTTTTTATTGCTTTGAGTGTTTCTAAAGTTTTTTTTTTTTTTCTTTCTTTTTTTAATACGCTGAATTCAGAAATGCTTGTATTTTCTTCCTATCATGTAAAGGTTTTTCACAAAGTAAGAATGACGGTCTGTAGAATTCACACAAGTCTATAACAGAATCGGAACTATGTATAAAACACATTAAAATAGGCTATTTTTTTTTTTTTTTTTTTTTTTTTACACATTATCTTTTTAATGTCTCTGTTTCTTTACATCTAAACTCCGTTTAGAGTTTTTTTTCACTTGTGCACAGCTTGAGGGAACTCTCTATGCAACATCCAACAATAATCTGCTAACATGTTGACATTCTATCGACCCCAATAATCCCTTTCCATTTCTTTGATGCCTTGATGAAATCGCTCTCCTTGCTCTTCACTCACATAGCCTAGAATTTCCGAGAAGTAATTGAGATAGTAGTTGAGAAAGTGTAGTTTTAGTTTTAAGCTCATTTCTGTCAAAAAATAAATAAATAAATAAATAAAAAATAAAATAAAATAAAATAAACCATTTTTTTGTGAAAACTGTACATGATAGAAATTTTAAAATATTTTTTCTTTAATCAGCATCCAAAAATACATCAGAAAAGAACACACTACTAAAAAACAAAAAAAAAAACAAAAAAAAAAAAAAAATCATTACAGACCCGCAGTAATCAACAGTAAGTCGCAATGCATCGGAAGCTGGTGGACAGCTTCTGTATCAACGGCTTATATACATCAGATTGAGAAAAAGAAAACACTGATGTTGCGGCTGGCATATTATCAAAGTTATCACATATACATATGAAAATTTTTCAAAGAGTATTATACCAGTCAAATACATCAAGGTTACAGTTTTTATATCACGGTAAATTTTTTGCTACTATTAATTAGACCGGGACTTACGGTTTATAGTGTATTTCGAACTACTATATGACCAGGACTCGAACCCGGCGCCTTCCAGCTGAAGGACAGAGCGTTGACCATTCACCTATCAGGTGGATTAGTTTATTAGAATATTAATCTAATTTTGCATTGTTAGAATAAGTAATACCATAGATAATATTCCCATCAAAGAACGTGATTTAATTGCTCGGAAAAATAACACCAATTTTCAAATTCATAGTAAACTGAATTAATCAAAACACTGTGGAAAATAAACTATCTTGCGCACCTATTTGTACGCAGATATCTGAAGTAAGTGAATGAATAAAAAAAATATGGCCCTCAATGTTTAAAAAAAAAAAAAAAAAAAAAAAATCCAAAGATAGTGTTTTAGGTAAAACTATACAAAAATCAGATTTACAAATGAATAAAAACTTAAGTGTAGATTTTGATAGAAAAAAGGCAGCTTTAAAAATGTTATAATCATACAAAGTCTTCACATTAAGGTAGGGTACCTTAAAAGATTTAAGAATAAATTTTCCATGAGATTAAAATGTTAGCACAGTAAGCTAATTAACCCGTTAGTAGTCGCTATAGACAGCGCCACGTATTACAGATTGCACACTTTTTATTTAACTGTCACCAATAATTTTAAGAAGTGATGTGATCGACGTTTCTTCGATTTTATTCGCGTTTTATGTATATCAAATGCCACTTCTTAAAATTTTTGGTGACAGTTGAATAAAAAAATCTGGCAACACTGAAGGATGGGCGGCAAATCGACCAACTAGCGACTACTAACGGGTTAATTTAAGAAAATCTTCACGCATTAAATTAATACTTTTTTCAACATTCATCAATAAAACCTAAATTAAACTAGTTGGTATACTCCATCTTTACGATGAAAATATCCCTCAAAATGGACGTTTATGTGAAATTTTGCCCTATTCTGTCATTTTAAGTAAATCGTAAATTAAGAATATCTTGCGAAATTTTAAATTAGTCAAGAATGTTTATGCCAGTATGTTATATGATATTTTAAAAGTGGTCCGACATCTTTGCGATGAAAATATCCATCAAAACCGACGTTTATGCGAAATTTTGCCCTATTCTGCCATGTTGAGAAATTCGTAAATTCCTAATAACTTGCGAAATTTTCAAAGTAGCATGTTTATAGTTAATGATGTTCATCCCAGCATCAAAACTGATATTTAAGAGCTGTTCTTACATCTTTACGAGAAAAATATTTCTTTTCATTCACGTTTAAGTGAAAATTTGCCCTATTCTCCCATGTTAAGAAAATCGTAAATTTCGAATAACTTCTGAAGTTTTTTAATTAGAATGTTGCAAATAATAGTGTTCTTGTCAATGTCATAAATAATATTTTAAAACTGGTCTGACCTCTCTGCAATCACTTGTTCGTGAGATATCGTGTACACAGACTAACAAACTAACTATTAACACACTAACAGACACCCTACAGACGACCATCATACCCATTTTGATATTTTCGGATTCCTCACACCTGAAAACGTGTAAAAATGTCAAAAAAAAAAACAAGGTAAAAAATTTTCATGATTACCCAAGTTCCTCATACCTATAGTATGATGGGGAATAAAAACCTATTTTAATTAGTTTATGTCTACCAGAAGTCAGGGGATCAATATTAAAGTATAAACATGTTTCATTACAGAAACGACGAAAATTTCCCAAAATAGGGGAAGCCGGGGTAATAAGAGACAGGGGTTATAAGAGACGCAGTCAAAAAAACCTCCAAAAAATATACTTAGACAACTTTAAAAATATGTAATATTAAGTATCATGTGTATTCTTTACTACAATACACTTATTGAGAAGTTTATATCACATTTTGAATTTCTTTTTATACGATGAAAAAAAACCTTCACTTTGAACTTACCCTAAAAGTTCGTGACATTTTTTACATTTTTTGTAATTTTTTTTTGCGGGTTAGATGTTTGGGATTTATTAATGTGTAACCTTTTGACCAAGACTATGACTTTTGATGTACATTTTTTTAAAACCTTTAAAGCATTCTTCATTTACATGTTCTAGGCATGTTTCTTATTACCCCATTTTTATTTTTTGTGGGGGTAATAAGAGACACGAGTCTCTTATTACCCCCACTGTTAATTCCTGTGCCCCCCCCCCCCCCATTGTTGTTTCTGTTAATTCTGCTGACTAGTTTACGAGGAGTTTACCTAGTGTTAGGCCTAGTCTAAGTTTACCGAGAGAACTTTTTTTTTTTTCACTTTAAATCAAAAAGCAGTTTTACTCATTAGGCTAGACCATATTTAAGGTTTATGATTATGTAAATTTATGTTTAGAATGTCTATAAGTTAGTATTTAGTCATTAATACTTCATTACATAATAAATAAATTCATTTATAATTACTAGAAATTTTTTTTATAACATTTTGTTCGCTTGTATACACTTCAAAGATACGGTTTTTTGGCTATTTTCGACTACACTTTAGAAAATGCGTAAAATATTTTCTGCCCACTTTAAAAATTATATTGATGTTTTTGGTTAATCCCTAGGTTATGTTGATTATGTAGAACTATCATTAAGTACAATATTATATTATTTAAGGCTTAATATTAAAAGAAATGAATTTCACAAACACATTTATGACAGTTAATTTTCGAGAAAACATATTTTTTGAATGGTTGTAAATAATAAAAATTAAAAACTATTGGCTGATTCAGAATTGTTTCCAGGTGTCTTTTATTACCCACATGATTTTACATTGCTATATATGGACAGTTACAAGTCTGGTCTCTTATTACCCCACGCGGGGTTATTAGGAACAAGGATTTAATGAAAATTTAAATGTTTTTTTAAACAAAAAATTTAAGTTCAAAAATCACCTAAAAAATCAAGGCGTCCATTTAACGAAATTAATACGACACATTTATTTCAAGTTATTTAGATTAATAGTATAGATTTTATTAATATTTTTTGTCTCTTATTACCCCGGCTTCCCCTATATGGAATTCATTTTAATGTTTCTACAATTTACAAATTTCTGCCCATAAAACATCTATTAGATGGATTCAATACTTTAACTTTTATACGGAAAAACAATACTAGACTTGAGATCAAAAATCAATCAGATGATCACACTCAGAGAAAAATACAATACCAGATGGTGAAGCAGCTTTCAGTGGGTAAAAAAAAAAAAAAAAAAAAATCATTTAAAAGCACATCATAGAGGGATAGTGGACGTTATAAATCTTTTCTATAAATTATTGTCTTAGAATAATAAACATTTGCATACATATGTCTAATATAATAATATTAAGTATGTTAAAATTCTTCGAAAACTATTTAAATAATAATTATATATGTATGTATATTTTAATGTTTGTTGCTAACTAATTTTTAATTTCACCCTCCATTTCACTTTATTATAGCTTAACAATATATTCTAAACGCATTTGGGTGTTACTTTGTAAATTCATTCAGGGGTTGTAGCGTCCTACTTTTCTAATACCACTAATTTTTTACAGTACTTTTTTCTTTATTTAATCGCAGAAATTCGACAACAAATTGAAGCAAAATATTTATTGTTCAAAAATACTGGTGTTCAAAAAGTAGGACGCTACAACCTCTGTTCATTGATTTTTTTTTTTTTTTTAATATCTTTATCTTTAAATGCTAAAATTTGCATTAAATTTCAGCATTCAAACATAAAAGTATTTTTAAAAATTAACCTATTAATGAATCTACTAAGCATACCTAAACACGTTTAGAATATATTGTTCAACTATAATATTATAAAATTGCGGGGGGGGGGGGGGGGGGAATTAATTAGCAGAAAAAATCTTAAAATTTTTCGAAGAATTTAGAATTATATTTTTTTTTAAGTTAAATAGTTTAAGAAATTTTAATACATTTAAATATTATTGCATTTCAATACACATTTAGAGAAATATTTATACCTCAAAGTCAGTAATTTACAAGCAAATGTTTATAATGTCCACTGTTCCCCAACATCATCTAGATATTTATAATTGTACATCTTACGCGCTTAAAACTTAGCTGTTCCTGTTGTCTAGGAGACTGAAGAAAGTAGAATGAGGAGGCCTACCTCCTCATAAGTATTCGTTTTAACACATTGCACCCCGGCAGGAAAAGTGCATTAAATCAAAAAATGATAATTTTAAGTTCATACCATTGAAATATGCATATGAAGGACCCCAATGTATACAAAAAACGCCACATATTTTTCTCGCAATTTATCCACTTGAGAGACAGTTATGATAGTTTCACTGTAGACTAGTCAATGCTTTATCGTTTAAGTTGATTTTTCTCATATACTGCACTTTTAAATTTTGTAACTTTTCTTGCCGGGATGGGATATATTTAAAGAGTACGCAAGATTAAGGCAAATTCCATGACCATGCATAATGAGGATATTTAATACATCCTTACTATTTTAAATGAACACAAACAATAAAATATTTACAAAGGTAGATAATTAGAGATTTAATTTACGCATTCATGTTTTTTTCATGCTTTGACTCTGCTGCTCTTTCTGTTACATATCCCGTCGGATTCTGCTTGCAGATTTAATTCGTTGTTTAAAAATGCACTTAGCTTTTTTTCTATCTTGAAGGGGGAAAAAATTCGAGTAGTAATTTAGAATTCAATTGTTATTGTAATCAGCGTGCATGTTCAGTCGTATCGGATACCTAACATTTAATGCAAGAGAAAATAATGCAAATATAAATCTAAAGCGAAAATGCTCTAGGGAGTAATATATATTTTTTTTCTTTTCTTTCTTTCTTTCTTTTTTTTTTAAATAGGCCCGTGACTTACTCTCTCAGATTCAAAGGGAGACCTAAATTCACTTTCTTATATATACTTTTTGCGAATCTAATTTGTTTTTCAGTTAGAAAGACAAAACAAAAACTGTTATTCCCTCTCTATTGCTATCCTAATGACGATACAAAGTCCGAAATGGTCAAAGCATCACATATATAGTATTCCCCAACTAATCTATATTTTCGCTACCAGTATTTCCGAAGAGTAAAATTTTTATATTTTTTGTAGCAGTTCAAAAAATAGTGGCATCCAAAATATAAATTACACTGTTAAAAAAAATGCAACTTTGCTGCCATTTCTCTGTAATTTGAGAAGAAAGTTTTACGGAAAAATTACGTTGACAAAACGTATTTTTCTGTAATTACAGAGAATTTCTGGCAGCAAAGTTGCATTTTTTTAACAGTGTAGTTGATTCCCACTGCATATTACGCTTTTTTTAATTCTCATATTCAAGAAAGCAGCACTTTTTTATGTCAAAACATTTTAACAGTTAAAAAACTTGCCTAATAAATTTAGTAAATATAAAAAAAGTCGATGAAAACTCTGGCTTACACTGTTATCGAGTCTTGAAAATGCAGTTATCCTTTTTACATCGTATTTCTGAGAAAGATGTTTGTTAATTTCTTATCAGCTAACGATTAAAAATAATTATAAATAATAAATAAATAAATGCACGAGCACAATGATACGATTGAAATATAGTGTATTAAAAAAAAAAAAAAAAAAAATGCTTCACGATGCCGAAGTATTAGTACTGGCAATGTGTTCTAGAATTTAAATGTTGATTTAAATTTATTTTTTAACTTAATAAATAAATAAATAAATAAAAAACTTATTAAAATATTATAGCTCTCAAAAAAAAAAAAAAAAAAAAAAAAAAAAAGAGAGAGAGAGAGAGAGAGAGAAAGAAAGACTGACAGAGATGGTCTACTTTAGCTCGTTTTTTAATATTAGAAATAGAATTTTCGATGCCTTTCATAAACACGCGACTCCATGTAAAGAGAGCGGACTTCTTTCATAAGAGAATACAGAATCCCGTGACAAGAGTGTAGCTCTTTGTTAGAATCCATTTAGCGTAACATGGATAATAACTACCAGTTGTAACACATTTTACCCAATTACGAAATATAACACGATTTCGAAAGGTTTTTACGAAATCTAATACGATAAAAAGGTCATTTTTGGCAAGCCGATTCTTTTCTGTTGAAGTAATTCTTAGAATGAAAATTTTACTCGGAGTCAAGTGAGAAATATAACCTCTTTTCTTTCCTCTCTTTTTCTCTCTCTCTCTCTAAACTTTCGCCATATCTTTCGGCAGAAACATATAATCAAAAGTTTCATTTGTTTAAAATTATTAAGCTTTCCGTAAATTTTCGCAATATTATTTGCGGATTTCAGAACTATTGTTCCCATATTCAAGATTTATTTTTAAAATTATTTTAAAACTCTATGCACGGCGTGTTACACTTTGATTCGTTTAACTGTGGATAACTTGAGAAAAGCCTAGGAAAATTAAAAAAATTCCAACGGCATACAATAATATATATATACATGCAAACAAATTGTTCACTAGTAAAGTTAATGCGTTACAGAACATTTAAGTTATACGGATTCTATCAATTTTGCTCTCGATATGAACATGTAGAACAAAGTAAATGTGCCAATCACATTTATACAATAAGACGATTGTGTGATTTTCTTACGTTAACTCTGTTTTCTAATATTAAGAATAGTTTTTTTTTTTTTTCCTTTTAAAGATTGATGAAGAAGAATTACACGATTATAGGAAAAGTACTAAAATTTGAAATGATAATTAAATATAAATTTAAATGAGAATTTGGGTAACTACAAAATACAGAAAAAAGAATAAAATTGTATCCATGGTTTGAAATGAATAAAATAAAAGATAATTAGAAACAAAATAAGATTATATGTAAGGTAAATAAATTCACTGGTGGACAAAGCCTAAGGACAACAACTAAACTATCTAGACGTTTTTTACAAATATCTAAACAAATAACTTCATGGATTCTCTTGAAAATTTAGGAGTAAAAAGAATATGTTATACCATATATATTCCAATGAAAGTTTTGCCCGAAGGCTGAAAGGGAGTCACTCACAGATTAACCAAAAATGTATAATCTTTTGAATCACCCTGTAAAAAATAATGCTTGAAATGAGTTGTAGCTATAGTGAGCTTCTTTTTAAATTATAAATTTATATGAGAATTGCACTTACATTGACGAAGATATAAAGGTTTCTTTAATAACGTCGACAATTTTTCGTACTTTATATATATATATATATATATAGTTTTAAAACCAAAGCAATGTCACTTTCAGAAAACTTGGCATACTACATCAGACACAACATACAGAAATATGAATATAAAAATATCAAATATCTGATGAAATATGAGCATTTTTATAATAATTTTTAACTGTGCATGAGCAAGCGCTAGCAAAATTTCCTTTGCATAATTTATTAGCCAAATGTATAGACTAACTCTAAAAAAATCCCTAAGCAAATATCGTTAAAACTCATAAAGTATCATCGATAGAAAAGTTGATTTTCAAGTACTTTCAAAAACATGCAAAACGCTCAGGAAGTTTTACCCGTATTTTCATTTTGAATCGACGAACAGTCATGGACATAAGTGAAGGCAGACTATGCATTTTCTCAAAAAAAAAAAAAAAAAAAAAAAAAAGTGAAAATACTTGGAAACCATTTCTTTTACTAAATTATATTTTTTATGTATTTTTTAGTATCTTATGTATGGTCAATAATACTGACTATACATTGTATTCTATATGATAGTGCAATTACTGTACTTTATTTATAAGTTTAATTATTTGAATATTAATTTAATATTTTGTAGTTATTATAATATTTTAATCTATTATAATATATAAACAATATGTTTTAGTAAAAATAATGTTTTTTTTTTTTTTTTTTTTTTTTAAAGAAAATAAATAGCGTGCCTTTACTTAAATCCATGACTGTTCTTCTATTCAAAATGAAAATATGGGTGAAACACCTTATATGAAAACAATTGTTTGTAAAGGACAAACAAATAATCGCAGCATTAATTTTAATTGGACTGTTTTCTCATATAGCAAATTTCATAATATATTTAAAAAAAATTATGGAAAGAAGTTTAATATTATACTGAAACATTAATAAACCCTTTAAAAAGTTTTGCATTTGAAATGCGCAATTTTCTAATGAATAATTTTTCAGTCAACCTTCGCCCCCCCCCCCCCCCCCCCCTTTTCTTCCTCCTCCTTCATCCTTTTCAGTCGATATTACAAAACGATCCTGTTTCCAAAATTAGTACTCCTTCCTCATAAAGCAAGTTTAAATCATTTAATATATCGGTTTATATGATATTTTGAAAGTAGTCACATTATTTTTTACATCATAATATATACATCATAATCTTTAATTCAACTAAATTATGTCATATTATTTGCTTAGCTCCAGGTAACGAGAACAGTAAGTAACATTGGTGGGCAAAGCCTAAGGACGGATTGTATAATAACTAAATTATCTAGACTTTTTTTTTTTTTTTAAATATCTAAACAAAATCTTCATGGATTCTCTTGAAACTTTAGGGGTAAAAAGAACATGTTATATCATATATTACACCGAAAGTTTTGTCCTGAAGGCTAAAAAGGTGACTAATAACAAAATAATCAAAAATATGTAATCTTTGGGATCACCCTGTAAAAAGTATTGCTTGAAATTAGTTATTAAGAGTATTGAAAATCAACTTTTCTATTGACGATATGTTTATACGTTTTAACGATATGTACTTGGGGAATTTCTTAGAGTTAGTCTATACATTTGGTTAATAAATTATGCAAAACAAATTTTGCTAGCAGTCATGCATGCGCAGTTAGAAGTTATTCAGTAAAAATGCTCATATTTCGTTAGATATATGTTGTGTCTAATGTAGTATGTCAAGTTTGCTAAAAGTGATATTGCTTTGGTTTCACAACCCTACATGGTATAAACAAAAAACAAACTAAAAATTGTCCATGTTATTAAAGAAACCTTTACATTTCCGTTAATATAAGTGCAATTCTCATATAAATTTATATCTATTACTTAAAAAAAAAGAAAAAAAAAAAAAGACTCATAATCATATATTATAGCCATAACTAATTTCAAGCAATACTTTTTACAGGGTGATCCCAAAGATTACATATTTTTGATTATTTTGTTATTAGTCACCTTTTCAGCCTTCAGGACAAAACTTTCGGTGTAATATATGATATAACATGTTCTTTTTACCCCTAAAGTTTCAAGAGAATCCATGAAGATTTTGTTTAGATATTAAAAAAAAAAAAAAAAAAAAGTCTAGATAATTTAGTTATTATACAATCCGTCCTTAGGCTTTGCCCACCAATGTTACTTACTATTCTCGTTACCTGGAGCTAAGCAAATAATGTGACATAATATAGTTGAATTAAAGATTATGATGTATATATTATGATTATGATGTAAAAAATAATGTGACTACTTTCAAAATATCATATAAACCGATATATTAAATGATTTAAACTTGCTTTATGAGGAAGGAGTACTAATTTTGGAAACAGGATCGTTTTGTAATATCGACTGAAAAGGATGAAGGAGGAGGAAGAAAAGGAGGAAGGGGGGGGGGCGAAGGTTGACTGAAAAATTATTAGAAAATTGCGCATTTCAAATGCAAAACTTTTTAAATGGTTTATTAATGTTTCAGTATAATATTAAACTTCTTTCCATAATTTTTTTTTTTTTTTTAATATATTATGAAATTTGCTATATGAGACAACAGTCCAATTAAAATTAATGCTGCGATTATTTGTTTGTCCTTTACAAACAATTGTTTTCATTTTCCATTGTACAAATAACGTACACGTATTAGTATGATACGTGTATGGATATTTTCGAGCGATTATGCTATATTTCACTTAATTCCCTGTGGTAAATTGACGAATCTAGCATATAGCTCGTCTTTAGCTTTGCCTACCATACCGTACAATGACGAGTTTAGCTCGTTATTAGTTTTTTTCTTTTATTTTTTTATTATACTACATCGCAAAATGAAGAGCTACATGATGATAATAAAAACTCACAAACACCCTTATAATTTTTCTGCCCACTGCATTTCAACTCCTTTATTTTGCTAACTAATCCAGTATTCATCGATTTGTCTAAATTACTCACTATTCCTAACTTAAACTTCATAATCGGCTAAATCTAAAACTTACGATGCAAGTTCAATACTGAATTTTCATTAATAAAAAAAAAAAAAAAAAAAAAAAGAAAAAAAAATTAAATTTTTGCACGATAATTAATGAAAAAACTGTACTACTCACATATCCGGGATATTTTCATTCACACTGAAATATGTGCTCAAAATGATATCTTTCAAAACACCAACCATTTTCAGTAATGCTTTTTATTTTCGTGATCTACATACTTCTATAATAATGATATTTTAATTTTTCATACTAAGTTTATTTATGAATTCTGAACACACTGGTTCAAAAGATATGACCAATCATTGATGCTGATGCGAATATTAACATCTTCAAAGAATTTGTACAAAATTGACACACCTTTCCGTTTCCTCCGCTACAATGTTTCGTGTTTTGGCAGTAAGGTCGATTGACTGCACTAGGGTCTTAGGCCTGAGGGATGGGGGGGGGGTACCCTCCGTGGGGGTCTTTCTAAGGGAACCTAGCCCGTGTTTTCGCAAGTTTCGGAGAAAACCACGGAAAACTCCGAACAGCTAGGACGAGTGCGACCGGGGATCGAACCCGGCACCTCACGTCTACCAGCTTTGAGCGCAGAAACACTCAACCTCCGCCACAAACAATACGATTTTTTCTTTTTCTTTCTTTCGTTTTCTTTTCAATTAACTGAATCTTTTTTTTGTTCTTTAAGTTGATTAATGATAGAAACTAGCACTATTAGAAATTTATTAGTACTTTATAATAAAGACTGTGGATTTCAGTTCATTGCTTAGCAAAAATATTCTTGTTTTTTACATAATTTGTCATCTCTTACAGGAAATGTCATTTAACTTATGAGCAATATGCGTACTATCGTTTTTATATAATGGGACATTCTTACTTTCTATGTCTAGTTACACCTGTCCTGTGTATTCAAAACTACAGTTAAACAAAAGCACTTATTACGAGTACGCTAACGTGATATCTAAAAACAGCAATATTCTGTATTAGACTGTACTTTTAGAATTTAAATTCTTGATGTTATTTATTATTCTTTAAAATCTATGCGTTTTAAATTTTAATCACAAGTCATCAAAAACATTATTCTTTCACTCTTATTATTAGTATTATTTTAATATAAAAAGAAAGTAGAGAAAGTGAGTTGCCAATCCAGTCATTGTGTTAATAATTACTGAATTAATAATGAATTATTCAAATACTATAATTAAATTGACTAATTGATTGTAAATTCATTCCTTAACACTCTAGCATTTACAGGGGGGAAAAATGTTATTAAAATAAGATTTGGATTAAAGGAAAAAAAACAAGCTTTTTGAATTTAGCGATACAAGTTTAAAGCTTCTGATCTTAAAAACTATTAGACCTGTTTATAAAACTTTAACAAATGGACTTTTTATTTATTTACTTTTAGAAATTAACTTATAGGTGGTGTGTGTGTGTGTGGGGGGGTCTTTCAAAGGGATCATAGCCTGCATTTAGGGAGTTTCGGAGAAAACCACGGAAAACTTCAAACGGCTAAGTTGATGGGCGTACCTGGGATTGAACCCAGCACTTCCCATCTACCAGCTTTCAGCGCAAAACCGCTCGGCCACTGGTGGAGCTAGGCGTACTGGGATTTAAGATATTTTAGATAGAAAGGCCAAACAAATTTGGACAATAGAAAATTGTGACGAGGCCAAAATTTGAACCAGGAGGGATTTTTTTTTTTTTTTTAGCCTAACGCGCCAGTGCTCCACTACCTAAGTTACCCGTTCGACAATGACCGGCAATATTCGTGAAAAGTAATGAATAATTGCTCCAAACCCTGACACCAACGCTTAACACTTAAAAAAATATGTAAAATATCATTTCCTACACGAAATAGAAAGAAAGATCACGTGTTACGTTTTCTTACTTAAAAAAAGCGCAATATTAATATATACTTAATTCTGTAATTTAAAAAATCAGATTCCTTAAAAAGAAAATTAAGTTCAATACTATTTGAAGTTATTTCCATAATTATAGTTATTTTAAAATAATTTCATAATAGTATTTGAATCCATCCTTAAAAAGGCGGGCGAACAAAGCAAACAATCATCCACAATTACCGAACTCTCTCAACTACAATAAAATCGTTATGCTCGTGGTTACATTTCGTAACTTGCATTTTATAAATTCAAAATTAATCTTAAAGTCCTAACTTTCTAAAGAAAATGATGATATAAAAATTTCTCGCCTAAGGCTCCGCGAAACTAAGGCTGATAATGTTCTTATCTAAAGAATATCTTAAATTATATTATCAAGCTTAAGAATATAAAAGCTAAAATGATGATTTGATAGAATTCTTCAGAAACTTTCAAGAAGTCGGAAAGATATATACTCAGTTTTAAGAGTCACGACGAAGTATAAAGTTTAATATTCTCTTTGTGTTTCTTTAAACCGAATTTCAATAATAATGTTCTATAGTTTAATTTACGAATTCGTTAAAATTATTAATTACTTACAAGGAGAGGTCACGACATGGAAAATTCAAATCAGGATGAAATTTGCGCAGGATTGTAGTATACTATGAATGTAACACAACATATAAAAGCAGTAGGACCCACTAGCCACAGAATTTCGAGAAAAAAGCGTTTAAAGTTTCAGTAATCCTTAAATACAAATTATTTCGCAACGTAGACAACGTTCCAATGGCTGCCACGCGGAGGACCCGGGTTCAAGGCTACAGACGGTAAAGTTTTTTTTCACCATTTATTTATTTAATCTAAACATTTTATTTTATTGTTACTTTCTCTTATAATTCAATTCAAAATTTGAAAATTTTAATAAATTATTTCTTGAACTTAAAAAAAAAAAAAAAAAAAAAAAAAAAAAAAAAGGAACATGTATGTTTTAAAATATTCTATTTTTTATATTTATAATTTTCTACTTAAAAAAAAATGTTTTTTTTTTTTGTTTTTTTTTTTTTTTTTCTCCCAACTATATTGTTTTAACTATAAAATGAAGTAAAAATAAAGCAGACCTTTTTTTTTAAATCTAAACATGTTATTTCATTTTAGGCGTATTTAAAACAATGCTAAACTTTATTTTTTAAATTTCAGAAAATTAATATATATATATATATATATATATATATATTACAGAGAAATAATGATTTTAATTGTACATATAATTACGGCCAGAACAAATTAACTACTTCTCCAATCATTACAGCTTCTTGAAAAATTATAATACGGGATTCCGATTATATGAACTTATATTACAGGCAAACAAATACTCGAAATATGCATCACCTTTAACCCTTTCCTTCCCCGTGATTCCAATTGGAATCATAACATTTCAGATTTTCTTTCTTACCATCTAACACTCCCACTGATTCAAAATGAACAATATTAAAATCTATATACATTTTCCCACCGAAAAATACCTATTTTGGATGACTTCACTATCTTTGTTGATAATTGGAAGTATATTTTACGCTGTTCTGATAATATCGGAATCAGTTTCCTGTTTTTGGCAATTTAAGTAAATTATCTGTTTGAAATATTTTTTATTTTATTCTTTAATGTTTATAATACGTATTTTAATTAATTGCAATATGTATTTCTCCAAAATTTTGATATTTTTATTTATTGAAAAATTATGATTTTTAATGGCATCAGTGGTTATATTAAACATAAAAAAACATCTATCAGTTGCTTTGTTAGCTATTTTAATTCGTAATCTGCTATAACTCCTATTTAAAAAAAATATTTATATAAATTACGTTTAAAAAAAAATTATGACTAATTGTAAGATTTATTGTTTTATGGAGGAAAAAAGTTGGGAATGAAAGGGTTAAATGTAGAGTTTGAATATTAATCACCGTACGTTTTTCTTCGACAATGTTTTTTTATCCTTCTGTGCACGAAATAAAATTCCAGCTGCTCTCTAATATTAACAATCTCAAAACGGTTAAGTAATTCATACATATTAAAACCATATCAGGAAGTTTAAACCAACATTTAAACACACCTGCTGTTTTACACTTCAGTTTAATTTTTATTTGTTTTATTTATTTGTCTAGTTTTTCTTTATTCTCATATTTGTTATTCAGGGTTTTGTTTGTATATTTATCTTATTAATTTCTATTTGATTATTTCATTCGTTTACTTATTTTGCTATTAAAGCTGAAATTGAACGATCGTAATGATTGTAAAATTTAATCATTTGAATAATTAAACGTGAAAATTAAAAAATTTAATGAAGAATAAATATTGAATTTTTGCGATTTAAAAAATATGTAGGTTATATAGTTATATAATTTTATGTATGCAATATTTATAATTTTCTATAACTTAAAAAAAATAAATTTTAACTTGTTTTAATTATAAAATAAAGTAAAAATAAAATAAAATGCTTAGATAAATAAATATATATATATATATATATATATTAAATAAAAGGTTTCCTTCATTTTTACTTTATTTTATAATTAAAGAAAAGTTAAAATTTTAAAACCTACATTTTGTTTTGTTTTTTAAGTTCAAGAAAAAAAAAAGAATTATTATTTATTAAAATTTTCAAATTTTTAATTGAATTATAAGAGAAAGTAACAGTAAAATAAAATAAAAAATTTTAGATTAAATAAATAAAAACTCCTATCGGTAGACTTGAACCCGGGCCCTCCGCGTGGCTGCCATTTACTCTGCTGGCCACGCCATTGGAACGCTGTCGACGGTGCGAAATAACTTGTATTTAAACATTACTGAAACTTTAAACACTTTTTTCTCGAAATTCTGTGGCTAGTGGGTCCAACTGCTTCAATATGTTGTTACCTTCATAGTATCATAGCCTCGTAAGCTAGATGCCTTCTGCGTGGCTCGGAAACTTGGCGGTAGACAGCGCCACCTGGTACAGATTGCGCGACTTTTTTATTCAACAGACACCAATAATTTTAAGAAGTGATATATGATATATGTAATCGACGTTTCTTCGATTCTATTCGCCTTTTATGTGTATCAAATCACACTTTAAAAAATTTTTGGTGTCTGCTGAATAAAAAAGTCTCGCAATCTGTACCAGGTGGCGCTGTCTACCGCTTGAACTGTTACCAAGTTTCCGAGCCACGCGGAAGGCATCTAGTTTAGGAGGCTATGACAGTATACTACAATTCTGCGCAATTTCATCCCGATCTGAGTTTTCCATGTTGTGACCTCTCCTTGTTAGTAAAAGTTTTTAGATCATTTGAAGATTTTTCAGCTTTTAGAATAATTGTGCGTTTTTAATTATTTATTTATTTTGATGCATGCAATAATTTAATAAATATAATTTCACTTGTTGATAAAATTTATATTAAGAATAATTTAAAGGATATTTTTAGGTCTTTCCAACAAACTTTTAAAGTTTTTATAATTTCAGTTCGTTTACCTGTCTGCATTTTTAGTTCAATAATTATTTTTGGAATTCCATTAAAAAATAAATAAATTAAAAAACAAATATATTCTAAATGCATTTACCCGTATGTCATTAAAAAAAGTAAGTTATAATTATTTTTCAAACATCATCGGAAATTGTTAAAAACGCTTAATACAACTGAAAATACGCCGTCAACTATTACCGAAGTAATGAATACAGGCTTGTGAAAATTCTTAGAATAATTCTGTGTTTTAATTAATTTAATTTATTGTTATATGCTTAATTTTTAATGCATTTAATAATTCGAGAAAATAATTTCATTTGTTGATATAATTTGTCTTTCATTCTTTAAGGATAATTTAAAGGGAATATATATATATATATATTTTAGCTCTTTTCAATTAACTTTAAAGGTGCTTATAACGTCAGTGCTTTTGTCTATAAGCGCATAACACAACTGAAAATACGCCTTCAACTATTCCCGAAGTAATGAATAAACTTACGAAAATTCTTAAAATAATTGCGTATTTTAATTAATTATTTTTGTTTATTTTTTAATGCATGTAACAATTCAAAAATAATAATTTTACTTGTTGATATAATATATCTTACATTCTTTAAGAATAATTTAAAGGGATTATTATTATTATTATTAAGCTGTTTTCAATTAGTTTTAAAAGCGTTTGTAACTTCAGTTCGTCAGCGATTTCATTTTCATAAATATTTTTGGAATTCCATAAAATACATTCTAAATATATTTACTCGTTACATCATAAATAATAAGTCAAATATTTTTGAACATCGTTGGAAATTGTTAAAAATACATAAACACAAATGAAAATACACCTCCAACTATTCCAGAAATAATGAATCCGAATATTTTTGTGTGAACCTGTAAATGAATCACTCATGTTATAATAACATTATATTCTAAAAAAAAAAAAAAAAACTTTATTGCATCCGAAAAATGTATGTTCACTTTGTATGTTTAGCGCAATATAAAAGTTGAAATATGTTTATAAGAAATACGTCTCTTACACAGTATAACCGGGTTATTTTGTTAGCCCTTGTATACCAACTAATTGTACAAAGTACTACTTGTCATTCTACAGTACACTGGTTCTCATAATTATAAGGATACACGTTTTTCTACATTAATTAAACACTGAACACTATTATTTAAACAAATATATTTTTTATTGATTTGAATTTCATTAATAGACTATATTTAAAAAGTTTTATCGTTTTTTAATCTTAAAAAGACTTTAAATACGGTCAAAAATATGATTTTTCGTGTGCTCACAATTATAAGGACAGCTCGAATCTAAGTAATTTTTTTTTCAGTTATTCTTTAAATTAATATTTTATGGGGTCTCTTTTTAGGGTGAAACAGTCAGACATTCTCTCTGGTATATATACACATACATTTTTTTTTTTTTTTTAATATTCAGTTTCAATACCATTTCATACAGCATAGATGATATTCTGAATACATTTAAACTATATAAAATTGCTTTCCACTTGCATGCACTTTTCTAATATGAAAAGGTTAAGGTTTTTTCAACTTTTAGGCCACGTGAAAGGCAATAATACTGAAGTTTCTTTCTTCAAACTATTTCCTATTGCTCTAGAAGTAGAGCAAAAATGTAAGTCTTGTTGAAAAAAATATTATTACCCCCCAAAATCTAACAAAAATCTGAGAATTCCACGTTTAAAATTTGCGGATATTCTCTTGATGTTCAAAATAATAGAAAAAATTACTAAATTCATTCTGCCTTCAGTAGAAACATCTCCCCAGAGCACCATAGATCCACCTTTAAAATGCCCGATTCATATCTGCCTTTAAAAAATCTGCTCTGTCTTTTGCTATCTTCAGATCGTACAACTGTTAAAACCATTTGGTTAATCAAGAATAAAATGTTTTTCAACCGAAAACGCAACATTTTACCATTTAATATTGTCTTTATTCAACTTTAACACAGATGTTCTTTCCCCCATTAAATGCATATTGTTTATTACAGGTTTTTTATTCATTTTAACACAGACGTTCTTTCCCCCATTAAATGCATATTGTTTATTACAGGTTTTTTATTCATTTTAACATATTATTAATTATTTTAAACATGCATAAATGTGGATCCAAACCTTTCGTTAAAAATTACGAGCAAATTCAGCAGCAATCATTATGAGTAGAACAGTAAGAGGAATTATGAGTATTCGATCTATGTAAAACAACTCTGATTTTGCATCAGATCTCTTTCCTATCGAACCAGCGGGGTTCAAAGTTTGATCACATTTCCATCAGCAATTTTAGATCTTCGAATTTCATTAGAAATTCGGCAGATTGAAATTATCCTTCCACTTAAAAAACACATTTATCATACTTCACTACACGAATGATCTTTTTTCGAGGAATTATCAGTAATGTCCGCCCAAGAAAACTTGAAGACATATATATGAATTAATCTAGCCCAGTAGTTAACAAATTCGCAAGTCAACTGTAATTTATCCTCTAGTAAGTTAAATAAAACGAAAAAAATCTTGATTGTTCCTATAATTATGAACATCTAAAAACGTGGAGAAAAAAATATTTTGCACTATTTTTTATTAATTTTGTTTCATATTAAAAAAATTATAACAGTTTTGGTTTTTAGAATACCAGATATATTAAGTGCACTTAGTATAATCTTGTTCAAAATTATTTTTACATTAGTTATTTCAAAACATAAAGTGTCCTTATAAATATGAGAAGAGAAGGAGTGTATATCTGAAAAATCTGACTAACATACGGGCGTCCCATAAGTCTGTAGACATTTTAAAAATTCATAAAAATTGAAGGAATCGATAGAATTGAACGCGGTTTGCAAAAAAGTTATTCTCGTGATTTTTTTTTTTTTTTTTTTTTTTTTTTTTCCTGTAAAAGAAAAAAAAAAAAATATATTAGTTAAAATTTTCTTTGATAGAGGGCGCTGTACGTGAGCAAATCCCACATTTCCATGAAAAACTACATTTATTTGCCCGTGAATGTTTACAGGTATATAAATCCTATTCTGTGTCAGCCATAACCACAAATTACAGTATGCAAACGAGTTACAACACTGGTAACTGCAGCGACAGTCGGTGGTTCAAATCGGACGTGAAACATCTTCGCTAATAACGCTTTATCCACCAAGTCAGCATCGCAATTAAAACTTCATGTATGCACAAGTAGGAGGCAAAATAAGAAATAAGATGCGTTAATCGTAAAATCGTGCAATTTATAGACCTCTAATTTGCACATTTTTCGTTACGCGTCTGTGCAGCGCCCTCTATCTACAAAAATTTAACTTAAAAAAAAAAAAAAAAAAAAAAAAAACCTTCAGGATAATTGTTTTGCAAACCGCGTTCAATTTTACCAATTCCTTCAAGTTTTTATGAATTTTTAAAATGTCTACAGACTTATTCTACCCTGTACATAAGTTTTCGGATGATCAACTTTTATGGTCATATCACACGAGATACTTTCGTTCATCATTTTACTAAACACAGCATTATACCCAACATACTCAGCCTGATTTTGTTCAAGGACAGCAAGTTTTCGGATGATCAACTTTTACGAAACCGTTTAGAAAAAGCTGAGTATGTTGAGCGTGCTGATCATAAAATCTTTTTGTAAAAAAATAGAACCGACTCCAAAAAGGAAATACTATTCAAACAACTAAAATTGAAAGAAAATTGGCAGAAAATGGAACTGTAAATTGCGCCTAAAAGTATAAAATAATTTCCTTCGCCAAACAACCTACAACACTACAATTAATCATAACTTTTGAAGTCGGCGCAAAATTAAATAAAATTTAATTAGTTTTTAAAGGTTTGTCTTTAGATCGGTAGCAACAATTGCTGTTGTCTCGAATGATCCAATTTCATGTTTCCTTTATTATTTTATCACTGTATACAATTGGCCCATTAGTAGCATCTACATAGAACAGTGAACATCCTTCACAATGCGGTATTTATGTTTCTACGAAGTTAGAGTTTCCTTTACAAATTTGGTATAACTTTGATAACTATCATCCTTGGTGGCTTTTCGATTTGGCGATCAAAACGTAATGCAAAAATATACACGCAAGATATATATTTTCATAATATATATTGTACGATGTGTTGTTTCATATTCTTGATTACTCTCTTGATTACCTTATCAAAATAATCATGATATCCCAAAGAAATGAAATATGTTTGCAGATAATTTTGCGATTTTTCTTTCACCAAGTACGTCAGATACCAGTATCCTCGCCAACTTTTGCTGCTTACGAAATCTTATTTGTTTTCTTGAATCAAAGTAGTTTTCGGCTGCGTTTTGCAGGTAACAATGTGAGATGTGTATTTTGAATAGGATTTGATTTTTGTATTGAATAAAGGCATCAATTTTTATTTAATTTTGCGCCGACTTCAAAAGTTATGATTAATTGTAGTGTTATAGGTTGTTTGGCGAAGGAAATTATTTTATACTTTTAGGCGCAATTTACAGTTCCATTTTCTGCCAATTTTCTTTCATTTTTAGTTGTTTGAATAGTAGTTCCTTTTTGGAGTCTGTTCTATTTTTTTACAAAAAGATTTTATTTTTCTCTTTTCAGTAACAACTTATTTATATAGCAGAGCATCAGAAGACGTTCGACAGAAGTTTCACAAATCACAACTTCCAAGAAAATTGACATTACTCAAAAAATGATTTATGTCACTGAAAAATACATGCAATGCACCCAATGTGAACAAAAAAGTTACATCTCCATCTAGAAAGTTATCCACTCGAGAGACAGTTGTGTCAGTTTTATTCTAGTTAAGTTATTTTTAAGTTCATTTTTCTCAAATGCTGCATTTTTAAGTTGTCACTTTTCTTGCCTTTATCGGATATGAGCAAAAAACTATCTATTGAACGAACATACGTTAAATTAACTAGTATGTTGTGGCCACCACAAGACTTTCTTCTATATTTTCCTATACATATTCAATCAGTAACAATATTAAAAAAAAAAAAAAAAAAAAAATGCGAATTTTTTTCAAAGTTTTTTTTTTTTTTTTGGTTAAAAGTAAAAAAAAATCGATAACTTTGTTTTAAATTATCACAGATTTATAGTTCAACCATTCGTTTTAAAGGTATTGACGAGATCTTTCGAATGATATCCATCTTCAAAATTTACCCCCCACGGGGGGGGTACTTCCCCCCAGGGGGGGAACCGATGCCCCCCCATGCACAAAATTTTTTTCCTAGTTACGTACTACTATTATCAATAATTCATATTAATTTTACAATCACAAGTGTAAAATAACTCTTATTATGCACATTTATACGAATTTTTGTCCTATTCTGCCATGTTAAAAATTTCGATAAAATGCTATCACAGCGCCTCCTGTTCAGCTATTCATCCCCAAATATAATCAGCACCAGTTTATGTCGGGGACCAACTAAATACCAAGTTTGGTAAAATTTCGTTAAAAAAAAAAAAAAAAAAAAAAAAAAATACGATTTTTTTCTAAGTTTTTTTTTTGTTAAAAGTAAAAAAATTCGATAACTTTGTTTTAAATTATCACAGATTTATGGTTCAACCATTCGTTTTAAAGGTATTGACGAGATCTTTCGAATGATACCCATCTTCAAAATTTAACCCTCCCGGGGGGGTACTTACTCCCCAGGGGGGGAACCGATGCCCCCCATGCACAAATTTTTTTCCTTGTTAACTACTACTATTATCAATAATTCATATTAATTTTACAATCACAAGTTTAAAATAACGCTCATTATGTACATTTATACGAAATTTTGTCCTATTCTGCCATGTTAAAAGTTTACATAAAATGCGATCACAGCGCCATCTGCTGGGCGATTGATCCCCGTATCTAATCAGACACTTTCCATGTCAGGGTCCAACTATGCACCAAGTTTGGTTCAATTTCATTCATCGGTTCGTGAGATACGGTGAAAAATACGAAATTTTGCGATTACAGCGCCACCTGCCGGACGATTGATCCCCAAATCGAATCAGCACCTTGCCCCGTCAGGTTCCAACTATATACCAAGTTTGGTTGAATTTCATTCATTGGTTCGTGAGATACGGTGAAAAATACGAAAATTTGTCCTATACTGCCATGTTAAAAATTTACATAAAATGCGATCACAGCGCCACCTGATGAGCTATTGATCCCAAAATCTAATCAGCACAATGCCCCGCCAGGGTCCAACTATATACCAAGTTTGGTTGAATTTCATTCATTGGTTCGTGAGATAAGGTGAAAACACTAAACCACAGACAGACAGACAGACAGACAGACAGACATTTTCTAAAAACTATCAATTCGTGTTCAGGACATCCCAAAACGTGTAGATCCGTCAAAAAACGGAGGCCGAAAATTTTCGCGAATCCAATACTTTCTCTATATTACATATAGAAGAAAGTAAAAAGTCTTTAGAAATGTAAAGAACGGACACATACGCTGTATTCGTAACTGAAAATTCTGTTAGGTATATATATTGAACTTTACAGTGAATACGTGTCATCCTCTGCGCTGGAAATTGCGCAGCGTAAAGTTCAAAAAGCAAAATATGCATTGCAGCTGATGGACAGAAGTTTCAACATCTATACTTACATACTGCTTTTACCAGTGTAGCTGCATGCGTTCAGCAGTTAGAGTGAGAAGAGACTTTTGTGAGTATCCTGTAATTTGTTTATATCTTAATGAAATCATAATGAAACCTATTTCAAGCCAAGAAATAGGTTTGATAATCATTACGAAAACAAAAAAAAATTTTAAACTTAAATCATCTCTTACGAAGTTATAAGCTAACAAATTTCAACAACAACAACAAGAAACATGGTTTGTATTGAGAACCTCTTCCTTTATGAAGTCGGTTTAAAACGTCTATGCGTTAATCGATGTGATCGCTTACAATAACCATACTTTGAATTTTACATAGCATAAATGTCACCCGCTGCGCTACAACAGATGCGATGTCGTTCAACTGTGCAGAAAATAGAAATTGCGAACAAAAAAAATGCACGTTTTAAGAGTTCTGTTTTTTGCATTAATATCTAAACTATCTTTGCGTACTACATCGATGATGCTCTGCAATTTTATAATTCATTTTTTCCCCTGTCTTGAAACGTTTCCGAGATAGGATCGCTAACTCCACTCTTTTCCACCAGGGGTGCTTTAGGCGGTTTAATTGCGTAGCACATGTCCACTTTACTGTACCTACATACCACTTTCATGACTATAGCTGCAGCTGTTCAGCAGTTAAAAGAGTCGGGACTGACTTTTTTGGGTACCCTGCATTTTCTTTTGATCGGTGAGATCTTACAATGGGACCTATTTCAGACCAAGAACTTTACAAAGTATCAAAATCGGATCATCCGTTCAGAAGTTATGAGCTAACAAACAAAAATTAAAACAAAAAAACATACGCTTTGAATTGAAAACCTCCTCTTTTTTGAAGTTGGTTAATTAGAGCATCTCTTACGAAGTTATAAGCTTACAAACAACAACAACAACACATAGCTCCAATTAAGATCACCCTCCTTTCTGAAGTTGGTTAAAAACGACTTTGCGCTAATCGATGTGACCGCTTACAGTAACAGTACTTTGAATCACAGAATATACGTGTCATCCGCTACGCTGCAAAGTGTGCAACGTAGTTCAAGTGTGCACGGTGTGGAAATTGCGAACAAACAACTGCACGTTTTAAGCATTCTATTTTTAGCAATAATGTCTAAAAACTGTCTTTTCGTAGTAAATCGATGATGCTATACAACTTCGAAATTTACTTTTCTCCCATCTTGAACCGTTTTGAGATTGGAGCGTAATTCTGTTGTTTTTCACCAGATGGCGCTTTATTTTCTTTAGATTGTAAAGATGTTATAATGGGACCTTCTTCAGACCAAGATCTCTATAACAAAACAAAAAGTATCAAGTAACCATATTTTGAACTATGTCTCACCAGCGTATGTCTCACCAGCTACGCTACAACGTGAGCAATGTAGCTCAAGTGTGTATAGTGTAAGAAATCGCGAAGAAAAAAATGCACGTTTTTAGCCTTGTATTTTTAGCATCAATGTCAAAACTATCTTTTCGTACAAAATCGATGATACTTTGCAATTTTATAATTCACTTTTCCCCCCTATCTTGAACCGTTTCCGAGATAGAACGTTAGTATGAATGTCTAAACTATCTTTTTGTACTAAATTGGTGATACTCTTCAGCTTTGTAATTTACTTTTTCCTTAGAACCGTTTTCGAGATAGGAACACTAACTCCGCTTTTTTCCACCAGGTGGTGCTGCAAGCGGTTTAACCTTGTACTTCATGGCCACTTTGCTATACTTACATACCATTTTTATCACTATAGCTGCAACCGTTTAGCAGTTAAAAGAGTTGGGACTGATTTTTTTGGGCACCCTGTATTTTCTTTAGATCGTAAAGATATTACAATGGGACCTATTGTAGACCAAGACCTTTTCAACAAAGCAAAAAGTATCAAAATCGGAGCATCCGTTCAGAAGTTATGAGCTAACAAACATAAAAAAAAACATACAGTTTGAATTGAGAACCTTCCTTCTTTTTTGAAGTCGGTTAAAAATGGACCAATAGGAGGAATAAACAGGATTTTTTCCTGGAATACCTTTAGAGAAGGGAATATATCACGCTATCAATTCGGTGGAACCCTACGGACAGCTGACTGGTTTCTCGTTCGTTCAGCATAGTGAACGTGCTGCGTATAATGTTGTGTTGAGTATATATGCTCCCGTGTGATATGGCCATTAGAGCTGTGAAAGTTGACATACATAAGCACTGACATGTATCAATATTACGTAAATTGAAAATTTTCGGAAACTATTGAAATTGAAAAAAATCAAAATTATAATTTTTTTCGAATATACATATTAAATATTTTTGTTTGATTGCAGAAATTTCAAGCCAATTATTAACATTCAAACATAAAAATATTTGTAAAAAATTAACTTATCAATGGATCCACAAAGTAATGTGCAAATGTGTTTAGAATATATTGATAAATTACAATAACGTAAAATAGAGGGGGTAATTTAAAAGCTCAGTCGCATGGAACATTAAAAAAAAAAAAACTAATAATAAATAAAATAAAACTTTATTTTTTTTTTCAACATTTTTCGAGAAATTTTTAATATACTTAATATGTATACATTTCAAGGTATACGCATGCAAATTTCATAACTCTAAGACAGTAATTTCAACGATTTTCAATGTTATCTCCTTCACTTTTCTTGGAAAGTATTAAAAATATCCTACAGATTTCTCTTAAAGAATGAAAAATAAATTATATCAACAAGTAAAATTTTTGCATGGCATAAAATAATAATAATAATAAAATAAATAAAAATTCGTAATTATTCTAACAATTTTCACACATCTGCATTTATAGAATTTTACTTAAGACAAAATTGATAGAAATTTCAACCTAAAAATGTTTTATACACTATTTAACAAAAGAAAAGTTTAGATCAATTTATGTGTAATTATTTTAAAATTTCTTTTAGAAGACTAAAAAACGTGTGATCCGCATTTTATATTTTAGCTTCGCTTTCTTTCTGCATTCTCTGTAGATAGACTAACTCAATTATTCATATATAGAAAGAAAGGAAGTATGCATTTTTCATAGTATGGGCAAGAATATTTTGAATGCACGTATTCCATACAAAATATATTTAACTCACGTCTAACTTAAGGGGAAAAATTTCATAAATAAATAAAAAGAAAAAAAAATTACGGGAAGAGAAATCCGATTTAAGAATTTATGCCAAGAAAATTCTCTACATGATAAATTTTTAAGCTGAATACTAGGATGAAGCTTAAAAAATTCTTAAAGATTCATGTATAATATTATAATAGTGGGTGTATTACTGTATCAATTATTTACACTAAACCTGATATGAATATTTGATTATGTTGATCGCCAGTCAAATACGATTTATATAATGATTATTATATTAACAGGAAAATAATAAACGAACTGCAGCGAAGTGCATTTTAGAAAATTAATAAAATTTAGAAAAATTAATAAGATAGCCAAAATATCAATCGAAAAAAAAAAAAGTTATTTCGTAATTTCTTATAAATTAAATTTAAAAACTAACTGCTAAAATACTTCATAAAAAAAATTCTAAATTATCCTAGTAGATATGTTTTTTCTATATGCATTTTGACAGATTTTTCTAATTACATATATATAAACCTTATATTTACTTATTTTATACTAATTACCTCGCCAAAAGCATTCATAAAATAAAAATAAAACAGTATGAATAGATTATGAATCAATTTTTAACTTTGTGAGATATAGTTATAAGAACAGATCTATACAAAAAATAAATCGTTTTCATCTGAAACAAAACGCTTCATTCAACTATCATATGAAAGAACATCAAATCAGACATGTTTGGTATTAATGCAATGTATATATTACTTACAAATGTCAATAAAAATAGTTGAACAGCAATAATGGTGCGTTATCGGTTTGAGGCTGCATACTCCCCCACCCCCCATATCTTTACTTATTTTAACCGAAGCAATTATTGAGAGTTTTTACAATTTATGGTGTTTGCTTACAAAGTTTTTACTTATTACCATGGATCATCATTTGAACTCTTCGGAATGGTAATGTATTATAAATCTGTGCAGGCCTGGGCCTGCAAGCAAAAGGTACACTTTTAAAAATAGGTTGGATTCATAAAACGGAGACCTAATATCCTAATAAACGGAGACCTAAATATCCTAATGTGGCGAGTCAGACTGATAAAAAGTTAACGAGTCGGACCCAGGTGAATTTATAAATAAAGTTGAAAAATTACAAAGATATATAAGATACAAAAGAGATTAGTGTACAGTATATTACTCCTTGTAGCACAATATACATAAATCCCCCCACCCCCAAATCCATTAAAAATCTTTTTTTTTTTTTTTTTTTTAATTACGTTGACACACGTTGAAGTAATAGTAAATCTTGCTAATATTTGACGTCATGAAATAAATAATTCTAAGGAACTCATTTAAGCAGTATTCAAAGGAATTAATTCAGGCGGTATTCAAAGTTAAATTTTGGATATACTGGTATCCCAATAGACTTCTTAGGAAAGCAGTGAATAGCGTGGTATGTAGTCTGTGTCAAATAAGTCCATGTAACTAATCATATATAATAATAAATCATTATAAAAATAACTTGTTTGTGCAGAAAATCGATCGACCGGGTTGAAATAGCTTAAATATAAGCAGCTCGTAATCCCAAAAAGAGAAAGAAATGGCCTAAATCAGTTTAGGCCTAAATTTTGTTCACATTTCGAGGCGGTTAGCCTATATGTTTATGTTCACTTTATGCCAGGCTGAGATTCCAACCACGCGGACTGCGTCCGGTCAACATTTTTATTTTTATCAGGTCTGGTCAAGACTTTTGTCATTCGGGCGTAAAACTGCCGACCCGTGCAGACCCCTACATATGCAATTTTCCATAAATCCAATAGCATACCAAAATGTTTTTCACCAGGGAATTTAAAATAATTGAAAAATAATAATATTATTAATATTAATAACAACAAGGAAGGCATAAGTTTCAGATAAAAGCAATAATTTTCAAGTCGTGCCACTAAAACTACAACTCGGACAAGTCCTGAAAATTTGGAATCGTACAAATTTTTAGTTCAGATTATTTTCAAAAATGCCTGCAAATTCTTACGCTGAAATTGCTGTTCTGTATTAGGAGTGAATTTACTCCCGATTTCTAATATCGATTTTATCGATATAAGAGAAAAATAGAGGTATTCTTAATATCAACATAAGATTTTGTTAATGTGTTATAGCTCTTTTAAAGAAATATATTTAAAATTTTAACAGATTCATATCGTACATCCCCCCCCCCTTTAAAATGTTCAAAAAGTAAGACGTTTATTTGTCACGGGGGCTTTTTTACACTATCTTTCGGCAGAATTTATACCAAGAATTTTCAGTACAATTGTTTATATATATTTTATCGGGGAAAATAAATAAATATATATATATATATAAATTGGTGAAACAAATCAAAAAAGGTGCTTTAAAAAAAAAAAAAAAAAAAAAACGAACTGATATTTACCAAATAAAATTTAATAAAATCATTGATACCACTTCGTTATAAAATATTTTACGTTCGTTATACCTAATCAGTTATAAATGAAAATATCGGTTTTATACATTTATAACATTGAAAATATTATAAAAATAAGAGCCAGTTTAAGGCAAATAAACCGCAATATTAATACGGTATAAATTGAATGAAAACAGATATATCAGATTTATTATCTAACCGCACATACAGGATATATGTGCGATTCTATCAACGATATTAACGTTATTGACAGCATGTAGCAGCTGTTATTTATTATTTGTCTCTTTTATGTTATTGATCCGAATCCATAAAGCCAGCCGACATATTAACTCCCAAATCTAAGGAAATAGATTCAACTACAAATAATGATGAATATATACATTACAGTTTATTTTTGTTTGATACATTACTGAGACAAAATATTATTAACTCGATTCAACAGAATTTATTCTTATGCAATTTTATGTACCTAAATTATGCAGAATCATAAGATATTTCTTTTTGATATAGATGCCTAAATGCCTTTAAGATCAACATGAATTTCCCCTTTAAAAATCTCGCAGATTTATAGTTAAACTATAAAATTACCTAAAAATCGGGTCTAAGATAAAACATAATAATTGTTAATACATTTTTATTCAAGCCTACCCCCCCCCCCCTAAAAAAAAAAAAAAAAAAAAAAAAAAAAAAAAAAATTTCTAGAAAATAACTTTATTGATATTTTACCAATGTTGTTTTTAATTTTTATACAATTTTATACTAAAATAAACTACAGAAAATTAAAATAGATTTATTTTAGTGGTTACATTTAGTATTAGGGGAAAACAAATCCCCACAAAGATTAATTTTATCTGTTTTACCATTCACAAATCAAGTAAAATTACTAAAAATAAAGCTACTAAATATTTCAATACATACTTATCCCAATGCAGTGCCGCAAAAAAAAAAAAAAAAAAAAACCTTACGTGGTGTTAGTCGATGTCAGACGGCCTTTCCGTATCCTATCAACACTCAGTTCGCCCTGCTCTACTTTTAGAGTAAGGCTGTATGCTCTTTGTTCTCGCCAACCAGTATTTCGTTCCTCATTTGTTACAAATTTGAGAATCTACATCGGTATTCCCACTTCACACAATGGGTCGGATTAAGCTTAAAATGGAAGAGAAATCTCATGCCTTGTCTCTGCTAGAGAAGAGAATCTCTGTGATTGATATAACCAAAGATTTGGCAGATCATTCCAGTTGTAGCCATCTGGCAAATGTAGCCAGAGATCCGTGCCTAAACGGCTGCAGTTGGTAATAAAATGTAAAGATGAGATGACAAAATACTGACTAGAATGTGATACTTAAATAAAGGACTAGAATATTAAGATTTTGTCTTAAATGTTTACATTTTAATGACTTTGTAGGTTTTCTACCATCTGGCTACATCTAGAATGAGCTGCCAGATCTCTAACTACATCAATCACAGAGATTCCCTTCTCTAGCATAGTCAAGGCATGAGATTTCTCTTCCATTTTAAGCTTTTCCTGACCCATTGTGTGGAGTAAAAATACATATGTAGGTTCTCAAACTTTTGACAAATAAACGAAATATTGGCCAGCGAGAGCAAAGAGCATACAGCCTTACTCTAAAAGTTCACGAGGCGAACTGACAAGGGAACTCTTTGAAGTGATAATCGCCGATTTTCTTGAAAAAAATTCCGGCATAAGATTCAATCATGAATAGCATCTTCTTAAAATATTAGCTGCTGAGTCGCAATAGATAAGCTATAAAAAATTATTAAAAATGCAAGCATGTCTGCAATATTTCCAAAAAAGCGCCTGTTTGGCGACTTCATTCTTCGGAATTTCATTGCGATGAAGATTTTTTTATTAAAAATTGTATTTCTTTCTCCTATTGTTTAATGGTGTTTTCCATTTCCTGCGGCTTATTTCTGTTGAGCTATCTAAATGATAGACCAGATTGTTTCTGCCAAAAAGGTTGTCCGAGTGAGTAATGCTTACCGGGATGTCGGCCTGGATAGCTCAATTGGTAGAGCCTTGACCTTGTAAGTCAAAGATCCGGGGTTCGAGTCCCGGTCCAGGCATTATTTTCACTCAGTCGGAAAAATAAAAAGTTCAATCAAATATTATTATTCATATTGGTCGCCAATTGCCCATTACACAGCACTAGTGCGACGTAAAACGTAGCCAACCAACCTATAAATCAGATTAGTTTTTAAATCGTCTGCAAATTTATATAAATACACATGCCGAGAGCTTCAAACATTAATTTACTCCAGATTATATATAAGCTGGAGTAATGTAAAAGTAGGGGTTACATGCAAACGGAACGCTTGCAACTTCGATGACGTAAATTCTGTAAGTTTTTTGTAAATACAGTCGGCAGCAAAAGTATCCGAGCACTAGCAAAAATTCTTATATAAAAAAAGTACACTGAGTGCAGTTTTGTTAAATAAATCCTTGTCGAATCCTGTTCTTAGTCAGTCTAAGAACACGATTCGACGAGGATTTATTTAACAAAACAGTGTTTAGTGTGCTTTTTTTTATACAGGAAATTTGCTAGTGCTTGGATACTTTTGCTGCCGAATGCAGTCAAACATTTGGAACGCTTGCAAACGGCTTTGCAAACGGAAGTGTTTCATTTGTATGTACCCCTAACTCTGAAATTGAAATTGCATTATTTTAAATAAATGCAATTTTGAAACATTACATAAAATAATTGAAAATATTGGATCTAACATAAAACATAACGTCACTTTTTCTCAATAGAAATTTCTAGATTTCAGAAAATATCTTGAGTGTTGGTGGGCTTTAACGTCGCACTGTAGCTACGCAGTGGGAAATTAAAGACTGCCTTATATTCCCACTTAGAGATGTTCCGGAGACATGGACATCTTAATTTTTATCCTCCGCGGAGGGATGGCTTCCTTGCTTCAGTAACCCCTAGAGCGATAGAAAATACTACCCTCCTATACTTAAGCTCTTTGGCATCATTTAAGGAAGGTTAATGTGATTTGGCGATGACTTTTTTCGTATTTGGCGTTCAAAACGTAAAGTTTAATAATTTTTTGCGGCTTTCCTGTTGCTATTCAGCAGCTAATTTTTTTACCAGTGAATTAAGTGCAACATAAACTATATTCTGTAATTTTTTGAAGGAAATTGGTGATTATCACTTGAAAGAGTTTCCTTGTGAGTGTTAATAGGATAGGGAAAGGTCGTCTGTGACCGACTAACGCCACTTGTCATCATTGGGGTTCGACACATTTTTATGGCGGGAACGGCAATTGACATGTAAAGTTTTTTTTTTTTTTTTTTTTTTTTTTGCCGGCACTGTACGATTAAATACGATCCTTAATAAGATTTATCTTAAATGCGATTCTTTATTTAAAATAATATAGTAGCTGGCAAAAGTTTGAGGAGATGCGTTTTTCTGTCTTAACTTTATGTAAGCAAAATTTGTTACTGATCTAAATTAGCAATTTGTATCCTGTTTACAACTCAACAAAATGCAACATTAGAACAATTGAGACAGGTGCATGAATTAAAGAGACAAAGGATGATGAAAAATATCAAAATCGATGCAATTAAAAATAATCTACACAATTATTATAGAATGTACTAAGCTATGTAATACTTTTAAAATAATATCATTCTACAGCTCCTCAAACATTATTTATTTATTTTTACAAAATTTTAAACTTAAATTTATTTTTCTTGGGTTCCAAATTCCGGAAATAATTACTTACTTATACTGCTACTTGCTAATTTGTTTTCATCCAATACTCTTAAAGATTTGTGTGAATGTTAATCGATGTATTTATCACAAAATTGGGCATTCATTTTTAAATCAACAAATTATGACATTTATTACAAACTCTTACAATCCAGTCGCTTGACAAAAATTCTTGAAGATTTCAAGTTTATTTATTTTATTTTTATTTTTATTTTTTTGTAACTGAAGCCGTAATTGCGATATAAAATATTCAATGCACAGATGTGCTCAGTTACATAAGAAACACACACACAAAAAACGGAGCTTTAAAATAACTTAGAATTAGCATGGAGCATTTTGAAACTGGACATTATTTTATATCATTATTCCCATAAAAAGAAACCTTTTCACCTCAAAAATGACTTTTTATCATTTAAAACACGCAACATGCATAAAAATGATAGATTTCATGGCAGTACTTGATTTGAGAAGTAATAGAATGTAAAACAAAAATAATTAATTTCAACCGTCTCTTCCTCGTCCCCTTAAAAATAATTCGAAATTCGTAAAAGTACTTAAATGTTTCGACGATTCAGATTTTCTAATCTCTTATTGAAACTAAGCGCCTTAACCCATTAACGCCCAGCGTCCTCATTTGAGGACAGCTAATAAAATAACACGTATATTTTTTGTGGTTTATTGGAATGATTTGTGCTTTTTAATGACAGTTCAGAGCATCACTCTAAATGATCTCTCAAAGTTTTATGTGCCTGCTATTAATTATAATTACATAATTTGGATAGTTATTTTATGATTTTTCCTTCATCGCATTATCAATTTGTTTTTTGTTCCGCTATACCAACTTAAGTCAAGTTGAATAATAATATATATTATAATACTTTACTTTTGAGGTCTTTGTCAGCGTATTATAGGGAATTAATCTGCTATCTCGAAGTTTTTTCTACCTCGAAGTTTTTTCGCTAGAACGCTAAACGTCCTCACATGAGATAGACTTTAAATTTTAAAACTATCAGAAGAATTGTTTAAATTTAATATATTTTACTGTCTGTTGTCTATATTAATTTAGAATTGAAATATTCATCAAAATGTATTTTGCAAAATTAATTCGGGCGTTAGCGGTTTGATGTAACGAAATATAGCAATATTTAATATTTAGTTGTATATTCTTTTGTTCTGAGGTACATTGCCTGGGCACTGGAATTAACAAGGCTTTCTAAGGTGGACCTAAGAGATTTTCGCCCATTCCGATGAAAATCCTGAAGGAGTTATGATTTTGAAGAATGCTTCCGTGCAACGTAGCCAACCGTACGATATTACTTGCCAACATTTCTAATTTTTAAATCAGGTTTCACACCAGTACATTTTGATAGAGATATTTCATAATAATTTTCCACGATCAAATAAAGTTAAATTTATTATAGAAATTTTCTGGTGTGATGTCTCTTGCTTAAATAGAAGACTTGGCAACTCTGTGTTCGATAATTATCGTATGGTTCGCAACATTGTTCCCGTGTCCCGACTTATCTTCCAATGTGTTTGTTCCCAAAGGTGCTCATTTGGATTGAGGTCAGATGATTGACTCGGCCAGTCCAAAACTTAAATTTTCTTAGCTGGAAATCAATTTTTCCCTACTTTGGAGGTGTGTTTAGTATCATTATCATGTTGAAACATCCATCCAATAAGTATCAGACAGCATGTGATCTTCTAAAATGTTTTTATAAACATTTTGAGATCCATCATTCCATCGATTTGTATGAGGGGACACATCATGATGAAAAGCTCCAATAGCTTCAATTTTTATGATATTTTAGAAGTATTTTATGAACTTATGAGTTATCTAATATATATATTTATTTAAAAGAATGATTTATCTTCTTCTAAAGTTCCAAAAGTTACCAGATAACGTTACGTTACTAACGTTACCAGACATACAGTGAATCCGTCTACAATGCGAATTTATGAAACGTAGCAGTGGAAGAGGGTGTGAGAGATTATGTAAATAGTATTCATACAATGCAATAAACATTCGTTTATAATAGTGAAGAAATAAAAAAAATTAGGTTATATAGGTAGTTGTAAAAAACATGGGGGGGGGGAGGAGGAGAAGAAGAAAGATGGGTCATTCTTCTTCTGACGGGAAAAATAAACTTCCTGGGCAAAATGTAAAGTTCATATAAATTTCAAACAGTTATCAACTTTTTACTTTGTCTCAACTTTTAAAAAATAGCCATGCTACAATTATCTAATAATTTCTACTACATGTAATAAAAGAAGATGTTTGTGTATCCGTAGCTTTATAGGCAAGCGGCTAATCGCAGAGCTACAGAATTTTGCATTGAGGCCCTCTCCTGATGCCCCTCGAAGCCAGATTTCCGATTTTTTTTTTTTTTTTTTAAATGATCGACTCTGGAGATAGAAATGTAAAAAGTTCTTCTGTGGCTCTTTAGCTCAGTTCGTTAGAGCGTCATGTTAATAACGCGAAGGCCGCGAGTTCGATCCCTCCAAAGGCCAATGTGTTACTTTTTGCAGATAATTAATAGAAAAGCGTGAATTTATAAAGGAAAATCTTTCAGTGTCTTCACAGTATCCTAAACTATATGGAGAAAATGATAAAAAGCAATATGTGTTCTTCGCTTTGTAGACAAACGGCTGATCGCAGAGCTACACAATTTTGAATGGAGGTCCATTTTTACCTCTCCTGATGTTTCTCAGAGCCCGATTTACTAATTTTTGATTAGTTATTATTATTATTAATTAAAATTTTTGTAGCTGGGGAAATTTTCTGGTGCTGCTATAGTGTGAAGATGATAGTCTGTCCGAAAAACGTAATTCTTAAATAACAGCAGCGCCACTTATCGTCCAGTTAGCACCTAAATTGAATGCCCAGTTAAGGCGCAAATGCAAGCAGAATTTTAAAACTCATACAATGAAATACAGAGTTCATTTGGAATACACAGGATTAAATTTATGTTATTGAAAAAAGAAATGTATTTTCTATGGCCCAATTCTATGGTATAGTTCAATGAAAAGTTGTCATTTTTTTTTTTTTTTTCCCTACGTATACGGGAAAAAAATACAAATAAAAACGATTATAACCACAATGTACAAAAAAAGAAAAAAAAATTACTTAAAAATTACATTTTATGAGCGTATTACTTTTTGCTTTGTCCATCACGTTACGTTAGTCTCACAAATTTTTGTTATTATTTTCATCTAGTTCCAATTTGGGTCGTAATTAGCGTTATTAATGACATAAAAATTAATCCTCACACTCTTATATTTGAAAATGCATGATTAAAAATTGTAGGGCTGGACTGTATTATCAGAGAAATAATTTTAATAATAGTTTAATTTCCCAATTAAACTATTATTTGGTGGAGTTGAAAAAACTTCTACTTTAAAAAACACGAGACTTTATTTTGGCAAAAACATTTAGAAAATAATTCAAAATTTAATATTCAAGATCCTTTTTATGATTTCTAAATAAAAGAAGTTTCAATATGCAGCTTTTAAATGTTATGATAAATAAAATAATTGACTTAACTTTTGTTTTAAATGTTACGTTCGTCATAATGGATTGACCCTGAAGTTATTATTAAGTATCACATTCATTTTTTCCTAATATTATTAATATATTATTTATGTTGTTTTGAAATAATACAAATTTGGAGGGGGGGGGGAGTGTACTTATTCCCTCTCATATTTCAGCTTCCAGATATGATAGAAACCGTCAAACATTGTTTTTGACGGCATGTTTTAAATTAGCGTCTTGACATGGATAACTTCATCGTAAAACAGAGAAAAATGTGGAAAATATATAAATACACATACTCAATACAAGAGCTGTTATCTAATTCATTTATATAAATAAACTTGAACAGTTTGGAGGAAAAAAAATGCATGAAGTATGAAACCATTGGTTTATAATTAAAGAACTTTATAAAAATATTTATTCACTAATAAACTAAACACTCTCCAAATTCACGATTCGTGAGAACACAATTTTTAAGGGCGCTAATTAATTAAAATGAATATGTTAAAAGGGAACTACATTAAAAAAAAAAAAAAAAAGTTATGCTATTTGTACTTCAATAAACAACTAACATATAGAATGAAATGATTTTCCATAGAGATTTCAGAATATATGTTAATTTTTAATTCAAAAACTCGTTCTAAAATAAATATTCGAATCACCAATTAAATTAACAAATATATTAATATTGAGTTAAATATTAAACAGTTCAAAAATAACACATTTATATATTCTGTATTTAAATAAAATTAAAAATCTTAAAAAAAAAAAAAAAAAAAAAAAAATGGAAGGGATGTGAAATTTCAGATATTATTAGTATATGAGTTAGAGAAACATTCATCTCCAAAAGTGAACTTCCTTCTTATTTTATTCGATTATTATTATTATTATTTTAACTCATAAAATGTATTGCCGGTTTTGAAATTAAAGGTGGGTCATTTTGTTTATTTGGCAAATGTTAAATTGTTAAAAGTGAAAAAAAAAAAAAAAAAACTCTTTTTGAAGAATTAATAATTCAATAGTGGAAATCGATTGTTATCGATTTGTTTCTAATGAGAATCCTTATTAATCTAGACCACAGTAACACGACACTGCAATCAAGCGAGTTGCAGCACTTTTCGATTTCACCATGCTGCTACTGTATTTAGACAAACTAATTTTGCGAAAGAGGAAACAAACACTTCAGTGGCAATTTGCAATATAAAGTAATATTCACAAACAATTTCATAAAACGTAAATATTATCAAAACAGCGTGACTATATACATATGCGATACAGAATTTATGGTGTCAATTTACAGTATTTTTACATTATCTTTAAAAAATGGTAGGGTTTAAAAATTAGCGATGACATACTGGCCCTGAGCACTTCATACTCGCAAATATTATATACAGTGAAGCATATAGCGGGGCATTATGGATTTCATACTTTTAATATAAATTTTTAATGTGGTGGTGATCAATATAATCGAATCCCTCACTATAACAGGGTATTATGCATTTAGTAACTTATAAAATATTAAAAACGACAATTGCTATAACAATACTTTCTGCGCTTCGCACCCATGAGACATGATAATGAAAATCTGCATTACACTGATTTAAAAATGTCACTGGTCCCACTGACCAGTGAAAATGAGAATATACAGGTCTGCAGGTATCAAACTTCACCAAGGTTTACTATCAAAACGTCAGTTTTACTCTTAACACGTAATTGCCAACCACGTGATATCGAGTGATGTGATTTCTCACCAAACGAACGATCACGCGTTATCGCGTGGATGTCGCTATCAAGTTTCCAAGCGGAATACACTCCTACTCATATTTATAAGGAAACTTTATGTATTGAAATAACTAATGTAAAAATAATTGTGAACAAGATTATATTTAGTGCACTTAATACATCAAGCATTCTAGAAACCAAAACTGATATAATTTTTTAATATGAAACAAAATTAATAAAAAATAATGCAAAATATTTTTTTTCTCCACCTTTTTCAGATGTTCATAATTATAGGGACAATCAAGATTTTTTCGTTTTATTTAACTTACTAGCGGATAAATTACAGTTGACATGCGAATTTGTTGGACTAGATTAATTCATATATAAGCCTTCAATTTTTCTTGGAAGGACATTACTGATAATTCCTTGAAAAAAAGAACGTTCATGTAGTGAAATATGATAAATGTGTTTTTTAAGTGGAAGGATAATTTCAATCCGCCGAATTTCTAATAAAATTCGAAGATTTAAAATTACTGAAGGAAATGTGATCAAACGCTTAACTGCTGGTTCGACAGGAGGGAGATCTGATGCAAAATCAGAGTTGTTTTACAGAGATCGAAGACTCATAATTCCTCTTACTGTTCTACTTATAATGACTGCTGCTGAATTTGCTCGTAATTTTTAACGAAAGGTTGGGGTCCACATTTATGCATGTTTAAAATAATTAATAATATGTTAAAATGAATAAAAAACCTGTAATAATCAATAAGCATTTAATGGGGGGGAAAGAACGTCTGTGTTAAAGTTGAATAAAGACAATATTAAATGGTAAAATGTTGCATTTTACCATGAAAAGCATATATTCTTGAGTAAACAAGTGGTTTTAACAGTTACTGGCACGATCTGAAGATAGCGAAAGACAGAGCAGATTTTTTAAAGGCAGATATGAATCGGGCATTTTAAAGGTGGATCTATGGTGCTCTGGAGAGCGGTTTCTACTGAAGGCAGAATGAATTTAGTAATTTTTTCTATTATTATGAACATCAAGAGAATATCCATAAGTTTTAAACGTGGAATTCTCAGATTTTTGTTAGATTTTAGGAGGCAATAATATTTTTTTCACATAAGACTTACATTTTTGCTCTACTTCTAGAGCAATAGGAAATAGTTTGAAGAAAGAAACTTCTGTATTATTGCCTTTCCCGTGGCTTAAAAGTTGTAAAAACCTTAACTTATCATATTGGAAAAGTGCATGCAAGTGGAAAGCAATTTTAAATAGTTTAAATGTATTCAGAATATCATCTATGCTGTATGAAATGGTATTGAAACTGAATATTAAAAAAAATGTATGTATATATATATATATATATACCAGAGAGAATGTCTGACTATTTCATCCTAAAAAGAGACCCCATAAAGTGTTAATTTAAAGAATAACTGAAAAAAAATTACTAAAATTGGAGCTGTCCTTATAATTGTGAACACCTGAAAAATCATCTTTTTGACCGTATTTAAAGTTTTTTAAGGTAGAAAAACGATAAAACTTTTTAAATATAGTCTATTAATGAAATTCAAATTAATAAAAAATATATTTGTTTTTATAATAGTGTTCAGTGTTTAGTTAATATAGAAAAACGGGTGTCCTTATAATTATGAGAACCAGTGTAGGTAGTATGGCAGCCACAGCGAAACGGTGCGTAATATTTACATTGGCCAAAAGGGAATTTTTCCCCCCCCCCCTCTATTTGTATGTTATTCCCAATTTTTTTAACTTGGCAATGAACATGTTAAGGGAATTTGGCACCTTTCACTTGGCACTATTGAAGGTTTCATATAAAAGTTTATATTTCCATTTAATATTGATAAATTGAACTACATTAAATTTTCTTCGATAAAATATATATTCAGGAGGTAACAATTCTGATTTTGGAGTATATATATATATATATACACTAAACGACAAAGAAAAAAGCTGCACTTGGATATTTCCCTTTTCACCTTCTACAACCGCCAATTTTATCGTTTTAAAAGCAAATTTTCGAACAGATTTTATTATGTTGTCCTCCACATACACTTTAGCACTGAGTCCAGTGTTACAAACAAAATGCAATTGTCAGAAAACCTGAAATTTTAGAAATTATTTCAAAAACTGTAAGAAGAACGCAGTTAACGATGTAACAAAAAGTATTAATTTTTGAATTAAAAAAAAAAAAAATTTAATACGTGAGATGACAAAACAATTAAATGTTAACGAAATATTGGTAAAATGGTTTTTAACAAAATATAACATTTTTTAACCCTTTAAACTGGAAATTTGGCTTTAGGCAGCCACGTTGCTCATCCAAGCAAGATAACCGCAAGCTAAAAAGCAAATGTTTAAAAAATCGATTTGTATCATGTTCAGAACTAAAAAAGGATTTAAATAAAAGTGTATAGCAAAATACTTTCTTCAAAAATAGTCCGGAAGCAATTAAACAAGGCAGGTTAAAAACCAGAAGATCGGCAAAAAAGCCATTATTAAGGACAAATATTAAAAAAAAAAAAAAAAAAAAGACATCAGTTGACCAAAAATTTTAAAAAATTAGCAGTTAATTATTGGGCTGAACTGAGTTTCTCTGATGAGTCAAGTTTAATTTATTTCAAGCGGATGAAAAAAAATACTAGGACGGTAAAAATGGGACTCACTTAATGAAAACTGCTCCCTTAAAACAGTGACACATTCTCCGTACATTATTGTACGGAGGAGCATACTTTTTAAAAGAATCAGACAAATTTTCATGCTCAAGGGGATCAATTAACTCAAAATAAACAACACGGTGATTATAAAAGTGGCGCATGACCGACTATTTTGGAGTTATTTCACACTTTTCTTCAAACAGCATTTCACGATGATAATGCACCTTGCTTTACGGCGTCTGTGGTATATCAATTTGAATCAAATTGTTAAAATTACCTATCCATTCCCCTGAGCACCTATAATTCTGTAAGTAATAATATCTTTTTTCACTCTAAGTTAAATCCCACAAAGAATATCGTAGAATTTCTTCTTTATTAGACTTGGAAACAGTCCTAATCTCAATTCGCTCGAAAATGTTTAGTCATAAAAAGGCGTGGGGAGAAACAGGAGGATTCGATGAAGAAATTTACTTACTATGGTCTCGTCACGAGTAATACTACTTTGCAGCCACTGCAGAGATTGGGGCACCTGTAGTTGTTGTTAAAAAAAGTACTTACCTGTGGACATATCTAGATTTTAATTTTACATGTTTACATAGAGCATTTTTTCAATATACCATCTTTTGTAGTGTTTTTATATTTTAGTGTACTTATAGAGGATTTTCTCATGTAGTTCCAAAATAATCATTTTATATTTTGATATACGGATATACATTTTAATTACTTTACATATTTTTATTGTGTGATTCTAGGCTCAAGTATCGTCTAAGTCGTATAGCCATACTGTGTCAAAATATTATGTTAATCTTATATCAGATTTCTACATGTTATTTGTTTTCTTTTTTATTCTCATTTAATATTTACAGGATTGTCGCTTTATATGCTTGATATATGTTATAATTGAATATTTTTATTTTTAATGTTTATTATTTTAGTTTAGCCAGAAGAACAGTATAAGTTCAAGTTTTCATTATAATGTTGTCAGGTTATTCTGTTTTGTATATAAACTATGAACTGGACTACGCCTGCAAGAATTAAATATATCACAAACTTCACCAGGACTATATTAGGACGTTTTGTTTTGTTCTTCTAGTTAGCAATATGTAAAGGAAAAAATATATATATACTCAAGATATTGTATAGCTCATATCCTATAACTATATGGTTTTCAATGTTTATTTTACATTATTGAAATGTGTATTTTACAGTCAGTAGTGTTACAGTCAGCATATATATATATATATTTATGTAACATATTTTATACTGCTAAAAAATTGTGCAAAGTATTGTATCTCTTATGTACAGGCCAAAACATAGGCATCCTGAGCTGGTTAGCAGATAAAAATTAATCCGGTAAAATTTACACTTTTATAAGCTTAAAAAGTCTACAAGTTAGTCCAGCAAAGTTTACAATTTTATAAGTAAAACATTTTTGCGGGGCATCTTTCTCACGCCATTAACAATAATATCAGTAATTGCATAACAGTCAAATTTTTCACCTGGAATGTGGTTTACCTCCAGGTGAGCATCTCGCTGGGGAGGGGGGGGGGATATGAAAGGGATAAAAAAATAGTTAAATTTAAATGATTAAAACCCCATTTTAAAATCTAGAAATCGCTAATAATTCGTAAGTGCGCCTTTAAACTTTGTTTCACAGCAGAAGACTTCATAACGCGAAAATCAGAAAAATTGAACAACTTTCAGAATAAAAAGTGCTGAGTAAGTGCAATCTTCCTTTTCTTGTGGTTAAGTAATGCATGTTAATTAATCCTGGGGATAAAGGCCTGAGCTGGACTGTCAATCATAAAGTTAATAGCCAATGATTAAGCAGGGCAGGACTAAATAATCCCGCCGAAATAGACGGTATTTAAGCTGGGACACACGAGAAATCGTGGCTTTTTCCGATATTGACTTGCTTAGTAAATCTACGTTAAATATTACTCTCATCATGTAAAGCTCGCTAACGAAACCTGCTGCCCGGTAGGGCGCCGCTACGGAGAAGGGCCGACTTTCGGCGTAGTTACGGGACTTATGACGCTCAGGATGTCTAACATTCAGGCCAAGACTGCATCTTGAACATAATAAAGGATTATTAGTGAACCTACTGGACTCCTCATCCTTTCTAAGATGCTCACATGACTGGAATACCGACCCACGTAATAATACGACACCCCGTTATACGTTATATATATATATAAAGGTATAATACTATGCCACTGAGCATTAAAACAGTAATTCCATATAGAGGCGGAATTAACCCAATGCAGAATACATATTTTTATTAAAAAAATTGCTTAGATCTAACAAATAAATAGTTTTATTTCATATATTAAAATATAACTTATTTATTTCATATAATAAATCATAATAGAATACAAAGTGTATGGCTATTGCATCATGTTTAAAAAGAAAGTTTTATGTAGATATTTATAAAGTACTTCGTGGAGAGTAATAAAGCGAATTATTAAATCGAAAATGTACCTAAGTATCATTTCATCCTGGTATTATGCAAACATGACAGTTTTATTTGTTTCAACCATTAATTTTAAAATTATCACAAATAAAAAAGGTAAGTCATTTTTTTCTGCAGTGCGGCTTTTTTTTTTTTTTTTTTTTTTTTTTTTTGTCGCTTAGTGTATTTGCAGATATGAAATCTTTAAATTATGCTTTCTCACTTTGCATCTTTTCATGAATTCATGATCGGGATCCGGACATATTCTCGCGGCCAAAATATCACGCGCTTGCATCATGTTTAAAAAGAAAGTTTTATATAGATATTTATAAAGTACTTCGTGGAGAGTAATAAAGCGAATTATTAAATCGAAAATGTACCTAAGTATCATTTCATCCTGGTATTATGCAAACATGACAGTTTTATTTGTTTCAACCATTAATTTTAAAATTATCACAAATAAAAAAGGTAAGTCATTTTTTTTCTGCAGTGCGGCTTTTTTTTTTTTTTTTTTTTTTTTTTTTTTTTGTCGCTTAGTGTATTTGCAGATATGAAATCTTTAAATTATGCTTTCTCACTTTGCATCTTTTCATGAATTCATGATCGGGATCCGGACATATTCTCGCGGCCAAAATATCACGCGGACTAAAGCTCGCGGAGACAAAATATAACTAGGACAAAATCTCGGCGAGACAAAACCTCTCCTTCCTAGATAAATGAATGGAGAGCAAAATAATGCAAGTGTTTATTGAGTTTGATGCAAATAAAATGCCAGATTTTAGAGCATTTTTCTTAGAATTAGATGTTAATTATGAGTAATGTTACATAAAATTTTGGGACCACACATGATATTTACCTTAGTCAAAGCACCGACAGACAGACCTATTATAAAAATTGTTTTGAATTTCACTTAAAAGAGTTAAAAATTAAGTTTATTAATTTGCCAAAATCATTCATAATGAATACAGTCTTACTTACAAATTTTATAATTTTTAATTCAGGTTTGTGAAAAATGTTCAGCTTTGATGTTAGTAGTAATGTACAGTATTTTTAGGGTGTATTTTGAATGCTGAAAGGCAAATAGTAAAATAAAAGTAAAATATCTTAAATAATTAGATTTTTACATATTGCTGTAGCGTAAAGAATATTTAATTTACTTTCTTTCTAACTTACAAAAACCTGGAATGACTCCACTCGACTTTCTAAACTTTAAGCAATTAACATCTGTATAAATAAATTAAAGTAATTGAAGTCGTTAAACAAACAAAACAGGAAATTGTAATAGGGTGTTAGAATATTTTTCTCCATATAATATGTTGTTTAATTTAACACTTTTGCACGTCAAATAATTTGAGCCTACAGGACACAATGATAAAAAAAATAGGACATAATGATAAAAAAAAATGTTGTGTCCCTATAAAAAATTATAAGTGCTAGATTTACAAAATCTATACAATTCGTGCTACGGTGACTTATAATATATGTACCAACTTTCAGCTCATTCGAACAAACCGTTTAAACGCTATCGTGTTCATTTAGACACATACATACATCGTAAAAACTAGCAAAAATGAATTTAGGTGACCTCAAAACATATAAATACATCAAAATCTTAAAGTCGAATTTTCATCATGATTACAATCCTTACATATGTATATCCGGAAAGTAAAAAATATGATCTATTTGAAAAATTGAATTTGTTTCACGAGTGGCCTTTGGTGGAGTCCACAGGAGCTACATAAATAGCGTGCAATTTCACATTATATATATCTTATACAATGGATTTTCATTACTTTATTTATGTTTAATTTTGAGGGGTTTTTATTATTATTATTTGCTTTTCACCAATAAAAATACATTTCAATGACACTGTACAACACTGCTGACATCAAAACTAAATATTGTTCACAAACCTGAATAAAAAATTATAAAATTAGTAAGCACGAATGAATTTATTATGACTAATCTTTACAAGATAATAAACATAATATTTTAAAATTATTTTTAAGAAAAAAAAAAATTATAAAATGTTTGCTTCTCTGACTAGGCTAAATATGCATGTCCTGTCACGAAATTCTATTTAATATTACTTATAATTATCATATTATTCGAAGAAAAATGCTCTAAAATGTGAAATTATAATTGTATCAAACCTAATCACCACTCACATTATTTTGCTGTCTGTTCATTTATCTAGGCAAGATTTTGTCGACGCAAGGTCTTGTCCACGAGAGATTTTGTCCAGTTGGGAGCGAGATTTTGTCCTAGCTAGAATTTGTCCGTGCGAGCTTTAGTCCGCGCGACATTTTCTCCGGTAAGATTTTGTTCAGCGATATTTTTTTTGTCCGCGAGATTGTCCCCAAAAATGCATAAACTTCTACAGATATTTAAGAAAAGACTGAATAGTATATACATATTTTCTTTTGATATTTAATAAAACTTGCTTAAAAGAATTAGTGATAGATTTTCAAATATATTAATTAGTTTTTCTGAATAAAATTAAAATGTTCCATGTCTATGTAAAAATTTACCAAAAATATATAATTTTTGTTATATTTTTTATTTTTAATATTTTTTCTTTTAAAGATATTGCAAAATATATTCCTAATTCTTTTAAGTAGATTCTATTAAAACATTCCAAAAAAATATTAAGTCTTTTTTAAAATACCAGTTTTGAAGATCATGAATTTATGAAAAAATGCAAAGGGAAAAAATGCAATTTAAATATTTCAAATCTGGAAATAAAAAATATATTAAAAATCGTTAGAATTGTTGCCTGAATATATATTTTACCGAACAAAACCAAATATAGTTCAATTTATAAATATTAAATGGAAATATAAGCTTTTATATGATCCTTCAATAGTACCAAGTCAAAGGTGCCAAATCCCCTTAAAAACGGGGAAGAAAAAAAAAATCATTACATAAACGTTTGCACATTTAACAAACACTAACTTAAAGAAAAATATAAAATAGTTATAATTTGCTAAAATAGAAACACATTTCAATACCCCCAAATTAATTAAATAAAAGTGTATCTGTAAAATATGGACAGTCACAGCTGGCCCTTGACCACTTAGGACACTTTCTGATGCAGTTCCTTAAAAGATTATATTTGCAGCAGAATGATAGTTAAAACGAAAAATAAAATGAACTGCGATGATGGGTTTAGGAGTGATTGTGACTGAAAGTTAAAAACCCTGAAAATCAGTTTCAAATTAAAAAAAAAAATTCTGAGACTGTTAAATGATTCTGAAATTTTTTAGACCAGAGGCACTCAATCTTTTTGTATCTTCTTTCAGCCAATCAACAAAAATATACAATTTGTTCACATATCACCTGAATGACAAATGAACAACCAATGAAAACAAAAAATGACTTTGAAAATACAGATGGATTAGATTAAAATCGCTGAAATCAGGGGGTAGTTCTAAACATAAACACCCCTGGTTTGTTGTTGTTTGTTTTATATGTCCGTTCAACCAAAAAAACAAAACTTTGGTTACTGGTCCTGCAGAACACAAGATGTTACTCATCACTGATCCAATTAACTTTTTATTTGATCTCGGACTGCCAAGAAATCCAAAAGCCGATGAAGGTATTTGGCTCGAATTATTTTATTGAAAACACTGCTAATTATATATGTATATAGTATTATGTTTATTGACACATCACTGACGTCTTGAGACAGCACATAATGTGGACTATGAATTATCACTACAACCTCTTATGACTGGCAGTTAAATAAATTAAATGATTACATCCAAACAGCAAATTAATAGCAGTGACATGATGTTGGTTGGTTGTGTGGCTGAAGGCCGATTGACTACTCTAGGATCCTAGACCTATAGGTGGAGTTTCCTCCATGTGCGGTCTTTCTAAGGGATTCTAGCCCGTATTTACGCGAGTTTCGGAGAAAATCGCTAAAAATGCCGAACGGCTAGGTCAATGAGCGTGACTTGGGATCAAACCGCGTTCGGCCACTGGTGGGACGATAGTGATATAAAATTAGGCCCATAGTCAAATTCATGGTATAATCAACGTTAAATTGCGTTATAATAAATATCTCGGAAGAAAAAAAAAAAAAACATGCAAATTTTATCTATCCTTGCGATAAAGTGATTTAACACTTTTCGTTTCAGAGAAGAAAAAGTTACCATTTGTGCATTTCTGGCGAAACAAAATAATCGCTTCTTCCTAGATTTTTTTAGCCTTGAATGGAGAAACTGTTTGCACTGGATTATGACTAATAATAATAATTTAAAGAAAAAACCTCACAAAACTAGTTCGAAGTTTCTTTCTTTCTTTTCTTTTTTTAATAAAAATGAGTTTTACAACGGGAAAAAAATGTCCAAGAGAAACAAACACAAATAATAATAATAAATAAAATAAATCTCTTAAGTTTCTAAAGTTTGATGAACAGAAAGTTTTCTACATTTAAAGATTGAAATGAAATCGCTCTTCTCATTAATATAACATCTCTGAAAACACAAAAGTACGGGGAAAAAATGTTTATAAACTGAGCTGCAAGAGAACAGTTTAATCCCCTGCAGAAAAAAAACTAATACTAAAACAAAATAATCCCCCTCTTATGTCAAATTTTCCCGATTTTCTGCACATACGCAATATTTCATACTATAAACGCTGAATTTAACATATCGCCACGGACATGAAAGGAATTCTATTTGTATTTCGATTTCATGCTTGAAAAAAAAAAACTGTTCGTTAGCCAAGTTTATGTAAAAGTACAGTCGGTAACAAAAGTGACCGAACACTAGCAAAAATTCCTATGTAAAAAAAGTACGCTTCATACGGTTTTATTAAATAAATCCTTGTCGAATCCTGTTCCTAGTTAGTGTAAGAACATGATTCGATAAGGATTTATTTAACAAAACCGTATGAAGTGTACTTTTTTAACATAGGAATTTTTGCTAGTGTTCGGACACTTTTGTTACCGACTGTATTAGCGGGAGAATCACGTGTAATTTATGAATGTAATGATCTACATATAATAACATGAGAAGTGTAGAGTGTGATTTATATGTCAAATTCGTTTAGTCAGTGTAGCTTATATTCTTGAAAAAATAAATTCATGAAAATAAATTTGAGTTGAAAATAAATCGGATCTGGCACCTTTAACTTGGCACCACTGAATGAAGCACAATGAGTGATCAGATTATTATTATTATTATTTTATTTTTTTTTTTTTTACAGTTTTTTTATTCTTTAAAAAAAATGCTTGACGAAATCGCCTTGGACTTCAGACATTCAAAAAACATTTAAATACTCTCATTTTCCACTATCGATTTAACCACGAGTGCAATTAGGAACCAACCAGAAATTGAAGAAAATTACAAATACTTTGGATCACCCTGTACCATAAAAAGCTACAAATGACTTGTAACTTTAGCACATGATTTCACTTACTAGTACATTTATATACTTTTTTTGTGGGAATTGCATAGTTATGTAGACAAATATAAATTTACCAAAAATTATTATTTATTTATTTTTAATAACAAGAATGGATTTTAACAAAATTTTGCAAAACTTGCAGAAAAATTGACAAAACATTAGAGAAACATTATTCTGAAACACAAAATTTACACTTGTAATTTTCGCTGAGATTTGTAGTAAATATTTTTTGTACTGCGCATGAGCGAAATGTGTATATATATATATATATATATATATATATATATATATATATATATATTATTACGTAAGTGGAAAGCTAGATATGCTGGGCAACCCAGAAAGCACATCGCCTCCCCAGGATATCTTCAAGATGTCTTCTGGATGAAAAGACATCCCGGAAACGTCCTTAAGATGTACTGTGGATAAGTTAACCCTAACTGTGCTGTTAGGGAACTTATGTTCCAATTTCACTTGAATAGCATGAAAATTAAGCAAATTATCGGTAAAATAATGAGCGAGATTTTAGATATTTTCTAGAGTTGAAATTTCATAAGGATTTTTTTACATGCTGCGTATTTAATTTGAAGATCCAATTATTTTAACCACGTCGCAAATTTTTTTGTGAAGAAAACATTTTAGGCTAGTAACTAACAAAATGTTCTTTATTTGCTAAGATTTGTGAGTTCATAAGATGTTTTCACAAAAAAGAACTTTTGTAACGTGGGTAAAATTGGATCTCTGAATTCAAAACGCAGAATGTGAGAAAACACTTATGGAATTTCAATTCTGGAAAATATCTAAAATCTCTGAATTTAATTTAGAAATTTATTCATCAATCATGAAAGTTCATTCCAGAGAATTTTGGAGTGGAAGGCTGATTTTTTATACTAACTATGTGAAAAATACCAGAGGTGGGAATCGAACCTATTGAGCTACCCTGGCTAATTACTAGCTAGGCATTTCTCACATAATCAGTCAGGGTAGCTCAATGGTTTGCGCATCCGCACGTAAAGCGGAAGGCCTGGGTTCGATTCTCGGCTCTAGTATTTTTCCCATAGTTGGTATAAAAAATCAGCCTTCCACTCCAAAATTTTCTGAAATGAACTTTCATGGTCGATGAATAAATTTCTAAATTAAATTAAAAATTTCGTGGTCTATTGGGGTTGTGCCATGATTATTAATGTCACTTGATATAGCTGTGTTTACAGACTCGGGTGACTTTGCGAACGAATATTATGTGCGAAATGCCTAGCTGATAATCAGCCAGGGTAGCTCAATGGTTTGAGCATCTGCACGTAAAGCCCGGGTTAGATTCCCGGCTCTGGTATTTTTCACACAGTTGGTATAAAAAATCAGCCTTTCACTCCAAAATTTTCTGATCTAAAATCATGTTCATTCTTTTGCAGATCAATTCAATTTTTACTCTATTCAAATGAAATTTTGATAAAATTTGCCCAATATGCATAGATATGTTGGACAAATATTATATTTTTGCATACTATGTATATTGCATAGTTTTACCTATACAATAACAAATTTTCTATCTTTCACGCAAATATTTACTACAAATGTTCATATCTCAGTGAAAATTACATGTTGGAATTTTATATTTCGCTATAATATTTCTCTAATGTTTTGCCAAATTTTCGGCCATTTTTGTAAATTTTTGTTAAAATCCATTTGTGTTATAAGCAAAAAAACTTGGCAAAAATATTAATATTTTTTAATAAAAAATTTATATTTGTCTAAAGAAATTGTATGCTTTTTTTTTGGGGGGGGGAGGGGGGTGGGAATTGCACAAATATTGTACATAGTAAGTAAAATCATATGTTAAAGTTACAAGTTATTATTAGCTTTTTATGATATAGGGTGATCCAAAGTATTTGCACTTTTCTACAATTTCTGGTTGGTATCCAAGCTGCACTCGTCACTAAATGAGTAGTGGGGATATTTAAAAAAAAAAAAAAAAAAAAGGAAGAATAATTTGATCACTCACTGTATGTTTCGCATAGAAGCTCATACTTCCAAATATTTATAAACTGAACTATATTAGATTTATTTAATAACATTCAGACAACAATTCTTGCTTATATATACACATTCGAACCTCGTTAACGTGATTACTTTCAACATGAACTGTTTCCACAATTCCCATCAAAATAAAGATTGGTTTAGATATACGAAAATTAGTTACTGATAACGTGAGCTATTGATAATATAAATTTTTTTTATCCCCTTTGAGATTCACGCTAACGAGGTTCAATTGTATACATCACTTTTTACAGCTTTTAAATCTTTAAATTTCGTGTTTTCAGTTACCTTATTTTCAGGAATTTATGATCTTGGAAAGGCTAAGCTTCGGCAGACGTTTAAGATTTTTTTTTTTTTTTTTTATGTTTAGTAGAACCTACTTAAAATAATTAGGGATGGATTTTTGAAATTTATTAATTAGTTTTTGAGAAAAGAATTTAAAAATACATGTCCATGTAACAATTTGCAAAAAGAAAAGAATGTTTTTAAGTAGGTTTTACAAGTCTTATTAAATATCTGTATAACCTACCTCTCTTCAGACTGAGAAAAAACAAAACACTGTTTAAAAAAAAAAATTTTTTTTTTTTGATTAAATATGGATATTAAAAGAGAAAAAAGTATTAATTAAATTAAGTAATTTTGTTTGCAATTAGCATAATTGCATACAAAACATTTTCAATAAAATACAATTTAAAATTCTTAAAATTACCGCTAATAAAACAATTATACATCTCTTAATATAATCTAAAACATTCAAATTTCATTTATTTTATTAAAAAACATAGATATATTTTTCTTTACTTCCCTCTTTGTCGGCAAGTCGACGTTTTTTTTTTTGTTTTTACACCATTTTAAGCTATGATGAAGTTTATCACTTCACTATTTGGTACAGCAATCTCTTGAAAAACTATTAAAACAGTCTTAACAATTGAATATCATGGATTTGAATGCTGGTAACCATAATCTTTTCATTTTACAGGCATTTTACGAAAGTACCCAATTGGGTACCAAGGGACCCAAGAGGATAAGTTTCCTTACAATTTTGAAGATCATGAATTCATAAAAAAAATGCAAACTGAGAAAACACAGTTTAAAGATTTCAAATCTGTAAAAGAAATTAAAAAACACATGAATTGTTGCCTAAATTTAAATTTTATTGAACAAACCTAATATTGTTCAATTTATAAATATTAAATGGAAATATAAGCTGTGCTACTGCTATGAAATCTACTTCATTGGTGCCAAGTCAACATCAAAAACAGTGTTTCATCTTGCTAAATAGTCTGACCTAGGGTGCCTAGATAAAGGAGTAATATAGGCACCCTAATCTGACCCAGTGGTGCTCTTAATCATCGCAGCATTTTTATAATGCCATCGTTATGGATAAACAGGTACTGATTTACGGCGGGACATTCGGGGCAAGCGCCCGCGGCAACCTGGTGGAAGGGGGCCCCGAATTAAATTTTTCAAATTCTTCTTCTGCATATAAAAATATTTCTTTTGAAATTTAATTTTTCGGCTAAAATGAGTTGTCAATGTAGCTCTGGTGCTATCCTTAGTAATTACCAAGAACTATATTTATTTATTTATTTGTGGGTATGAATGCATCTATTACTGGGAGGAAAATCTCGGTAATAATATTTTTCAATCATGGAAGAGTAAAATTGTTAAGGAGCGAGTTTATATTTTTTAAAACCTACTTTTTTTTAAATGCTAATTTGAATATACATTTAACTAATTTCAGAATTACATAATTATTTCAGTACTACTTCCTTAACAATGTTTCTGAAAGAAAAATTTTGAAGAAAAAAAAAAAATGAAACTTTTAAGTTTTTGCTTGCGATTTTCTTTTGGGTGAGATTTTAAGATTTCAAAATGTGAATCCTGCTAAGGCACTTACAAATTTAAAACCCGTTTACTGCTAAAAATTTGAGGGACTGTATGGTGGCGGTGGTATTGGTAGGATATTTAGAACAATATTTTTATTAACATATTCTTTGAATTTAGTAACAAAAAATACAAAATAAATAAGTTGGTGATAAGAAGTTCTACAGTTGTGACTGCCCAGGAACCCCTATACATGTGTAAATTATTCCCAGTGAAAAAGTTATTATATGCATAAAACTTATTGGTATTTTGGCAGGTTTTTTACTCAAATATATATTTCTGCCACCTGGAATTTGAGTTTTTCCTGTCGCGGTTTCCGTTTCAATTTTCGCTATTCCCAGCTTTTGTGGACCACAGAAGGCTACAGAGACTGTGTTATATATATAAAAAAAAATCTGTCCTATATAATATCAATATTGTTAACTTTAATTTGATAATCTTCATAAATTTTGCAATTTCAATTATATAAATACATATGTGATTAATTCTTTTAGAAGGCAAGATTTTTAACACGAAGTGAAACTTAAAGAATGTTGCATATACAGTAAAACCTCTTTAAGAGGGCCACGCACTGTGCTATAGAAAACTGGCCTTTCAGATAGGGTAGTTTTTAACATAAGTCAAGAAAATTATAATTCACGCAACAAATGCTGTAAATTAAGTTGTTTAAATTATTCAAATTTACATTATTTTTCTATACTTCTTTGCAACGAGGATTAATATTAGTTTGTTTGAATTTTAAATAATCTTTAGCATTAATTTTGCTTTCTAAGTATCCCTTTACAGGGGTCGATCAAGGCAAAAATTAGGACCCTTTTGCTGCCCCTTCACAAAATTCAAATATCTAAAATGGGTTCCTTAAAATGGACCCTTTCACAAAATTCAGATTCACAAAAACAACCCTTCCACAAGATTTTGTTTTATCAAAATGATAATTTTGTAAAAAATTTCCATGTTTACAGTATTATTTTCAATGACTGCCTATACCTGGTTTAATAAAATGTTATTAACTTGTTATTAAACAATAGATCGAGTAACTGCTAAAATGAAAGGTTTTACCCGATAATTCTTATTTCTTCGCAAAAAGAAATAAATTTTCGCAAAAATATTTTGTTTTTCATAAAAATGGGCCCCAAAATTTAAAACCTGGATCAACCCCTGCTTATATCCTGTATCAAATTGTTCGACTTAGCTTGTTTTTGAGTAAATAAGACATCTCTATTATACAAATACAATAACTCTTACTCATTAAATTATAAAATCTCTAAATGTGAACCGTAAGCTTTAATATAAACACTTAAAAACCCTCTTGGTTACGCCTTCGACAGAAACTGTCATCGATCGCACTCGAGCCAAACCAAAACTTGAAAGGAAAAATAGTCACTTTGACAATTAACACAAGAAAAACAAAGCATTCAAGTGGCGAAAAGTGTTTTGATGCAGACACTCGAATTCCCTTACGAAATTTATCTTCGAATAAACGAACAACTGCGAAGCGCAAAATCTCGTTTCTTCGATACTTGCACTAGATCAAAATTAGAGATGTAACGAATATTCTGAACAGATATTCGGTCGAATATCTATGATCGAATATTATTAGATATTTGGCCGAATAAATTCATGATAATAAAAAAGATACTTTTTAAACTACTTAAATATATTTAACGAAGATTATACATTAACGTTTTAATCCTCAATATAACCACAGAAACTGTGCATTTTGTAGAACTAATTTCTTTTGTTATTGCTTCACAAAGTTTTAACAAATTTAAAAGTTTTTGCAAAAGCAGGGTTGTTCGGTTTTTTCCATAGTGGAAAAACCGCTGGAAAAACCTGGTTAAAAACCGTCCCGGACAAAATACAGTTTGTCCACTATTAATTATTTGCGAGTACTAAATTAAAAATTATCTTTATTCTTTCCATATATATAAAACAATTCTTTAATTATATGTGTATACGTGTAGGGCTCGTGAAATACAGTCACCTGGTCGCCATCAGCGACCATTATTTTTTAACTGGCAATGTTTACAACTTTAAGAAAATTCAACCTTTTTTTTTTTTTTTTTTTTTAAGAATTGGTCCCAGAATCGGGCTCTGATTCTATTTTCAATGTAGGCCTCTTGCTGTTTTGATTCCTGTTTCTCTCACCACTTTTTGAGACACTATGTTGAATCAATACACCATTAGGGGATTTACACATCTCCATGCATGTTTCAGAATTTGGTGTTAAATTGTTGCACTGTTTTAGGGAAATGGTTCTGCTTACCTATGCTATTGACCTGGTGCTGAATCATTGTGTCAGTGTAATGATGTATCAATGATGATGATATATTGTTTTAATGAAAATAATAAAACTGGTTTCATGATGTTAAATTTAAACAGGTGTTTCCTGATGTATCATTATAGCCTAATAAATACTTGGTTTTTATGCATAAAATTTTGATTTTTGTATTCAAGTAAATTTTAAAATTGAAAAAGAAAAGTAAAAGAAAAAAAAAAGAACGAAAACGACGGAGGATATTTTTTACGGGCTACCAGAAATTTTTGTTGGCAACCATTTTTTTACAAATTCCTGGAACCCTGTGTATGTGTATATAATCAATTTAAATACTTCAAAATAGATATGAATGTAATAGACATGCAAAGTTAAGAATATTTAATAAATAAATATATCTGTATTTTTTCTAAGGGTAGATTGGATGCAAAAGTGATAGTTTATAGTTTCAATTTTAATTCCCCTCTGTTTCCCCACTGCTTTCAACTACATTGTTATTTCTTCTCTCATAGTCATAAATACCTTTTAAAAATTTGTTATTAAGCATGATGAAATTGAATGGTTCACATATCTTTCATGGAATTTTTAGAAAATGTCTACCTGTGTGTGGCATAAATTTTGTTCCAATTGTATCTCAGGAACTACTGCACTACATAGAATTACATATAAATTTATATGCAGCTGCACCATGACACAAATTAGTGCTTATTACTTTTTGGTAAAAATCATTCAACAGGTGGCGTTGCTGTCTGGATTTTTCTCAGTTTTTAACTTGGCGGTATAGGACAAAATTTCTTATAAATGTACACAATAAGAATTATTTTTAACGAATCATTATAAAATTAAAAAAGAATTATTTATTATAGTAATAATCAAATAGGCAAAAAACTTTGGACACATAGGAGCAACGCTTCTCCCCCTGGGGGGTGAAGTTTCCTCTGAGGGGAACAAATATTCAATATGGGTATCTTTTAAAAGAACTCGCCAATATCTTTAAGACGAATAGTTGAACTATTGATCTATGATAATTTGAATCTAAGTTTTCCATTTGCTTTCATTTTTAACAAAACAAAAAAGGGGAAAAAAACATTTTTTAAGATATCCTTAGTAAACATAAAATTGACTTTCTTTGGACATTAAGTGTTACATTTCTCTTAGAAACAAATCATCTGCATTCATCATGGAAATTAATTTTAACAAATAAAAGTTTTAATAAAAGGATTGGTATTGAGTGAATTTTGTTTAGGAAAATGTAGAAGAAAGATTTATGTGCAAGGCCTGATTAAAGCAGGGGCATGTAAGACATGTGACCTGAATAGCAGGGGGCTATATAACTCGCCCTGAAAATGCCATTTAGCCTTTTATGCCCTATAAATGGTATATAATGAAAATTCTGCCATATTACTTCCATAAACAGGTATATATGTGCCTGTGTTTATTGGTGCACAGTGCGAGGAGGAGGAGGTGGGCTCACAAAACTATGTGTGCCCTGGGCCTCGCATGAAGTTGGTCTGTTTGTGTAGGGCCTGATTAACTTTGTGTGAGACCCAGGGAAAACATACTTTTGTGGGTCCCAACCCCCACCACTCATATTGTGCATGAATCAGCAAAAGTACATATATATACCTGTATATGAAACTAAAATGACAGAATTTTGCATTTTATGATACAATTTCTGTCCTTTTCACAGGCAAAAGGGAATTTTCAGGACCAGTTTTAGGGCCCTTTGCTACTCAGGGCCTGGGCACCATGTGCCCTGTGCTAATCAGGCCCTTGTTTGTGTGTGCATATGTTCTTTTCTTTGGGTATGCGAGTATAAATTATAGCATATTTGATGACCTTATATTAGAAATGTGATCACTAAAACGCTCAATTTCATACGCTGCCAGTGGACGGCAATTTACGAAGTAAATTTTTCTAGAATAAATCTTTCTGCAATGGACAATTTCTTTTCTGCAACAATTTCTCTGTGTCGCTTAAATTCTGCCACAAGGATAATTAGCATAGTTGAATTAACACTGATAATAAAAAGAAAAATATTAGTTTAGCACAATTTAGAAGAAGCTTATTTAATTATACACTACATTTTACACAATTTTTCTTTTAATGTGTTCTTAGAATAATGTAAATGTGTTAAAATAAGCCAGAATAACTTAATTTAATAAATCCTTTTATCTAAATAGAAATTTATTATGATTTGTGTGCATTTTGTTTAAAATTTTTTTTAAAAATCACCTTTTTTGTTCATATTTCATTTTAGTACTAGCTATATCAAATTACATGCTTCTATAAAATTTGATTTTAATAAAGTAATTATCTGGCATGGTGATTAGGGCCAAAGGCTGACTGACTGTGCTTGGGTCCTAGGCCTGGGTGGAATACCCACCATGAAGGGGGGGGGGGGTTATAAAGTGTCCTAGCCAGGTAGATGAGATCGTTTATTTTTTGTTATTGTTGGCATGGTTAAGAATAATGCAATACCACCCCCCCACCCCCCTTTTTTTTTGTATTCCTATCAGTTGAGAGTTTAAACAAAAAATAAAGAATGATGCTACTGTCTACTAAGACTAACATGAAAAAAAAAGGGGCCAAAAATTTGGACCTTTGAGAACAGTGAACCATGAGCATCATTAAATTTGGCCCACTGCTACCTACACTAAGCGACAAAAAAAAAAAAGGCACACTGCAGAAAAAATGACTTATACCTTTTTTATTTATGGTTAGAACAAATAAAATTGTCATGATTGCATAACACCAAAGGGATGAAATGATACCTATGTACATTTGTGATTTAATAATTCGCTTTATTACATGCTATGAAGTATTTTATAAAAATCTACATAAAATTTTCTTTTTTAACATAATGCAATAACCATACACTTTGTATTCTATTATGATTTATTATATGAAATGAACAAGTTATATTTTAATATATGAAATAAAACTACTTAATTGTTAGATCTAAGCAATTTTTTTTAATAGAAATATGCATTCTGCATTGGGTTAATTCCACCTTTATATGGAATTACTGCTGTAATGCACAGTGGCATAGCATTATACCGTTTTTTGATATAAATCTCAAAAATTTCATTGAGCTAAATATTGTAAATAACTTTTCTAGTTCTTGCAAAGTTGTAGGCTGCGAATTTTGAATCCTCCTTTCTCTTCCCGCGCCTTTTTATGACTAAACATTTTCAAGCGAATTGAGATTAGGACTGTTTCCAAGTCTAATAAAGAAGAAATTCTACGATATTCTTTGTGGGATTTAACTTAGAGTGAAAATGATTTTATTAGTTACAGAATTATAAGTGCTCATGGTAATGGATAGGTAATTTTAACACAATTTGATTCAAATTGACGTACCACAGACGCCGTACAGCAAGGTGCATTATCATCATGAAATGCTGTTCGAAAAAAAGTCTGAAATACCTCCAAAATAGTTGGTCAGTCACTACTTTTATAATCACCGTGTTTTATTTTGAGTTAATTGATCCCTTGAGCATGAAAATTTGCCCGATTCCTTGAAAAATTGTGCACCTCCGTACCATAATGTACGGAGAAAATGTCACTGTTTTAAGAGTGCTATTTTCATTAAGTCAGTCACATTTTCGTCCGCATTCTAGCTTTTTTCACCCACTTGAAATAAAGAAAACTTGATTCATCAGAGAAAACCAGTTCATCCTAATAATTAACTGATAATGTTTTTAAGTTTTTGGTCAACTAAAGTATTGTTTTTTTCTAATTCTTTTCCTTAATAATGGCTTTTTTCGCAGATCTTCTGTTCTTTAAGCTGCTTTGTTTAATTGTTCCCGCATTGTTGAAGTAATTTACTATACACTTTTTAAAAAATCTTTTTTAAGTTCTAAACACAATACAAATTGATTTTTTAAACATTCGCTTTTTAACTTGCGGTTATCTTGCTTGAATGAGCAATATGGCCGCCTAAAACCAAATTTCCTGTTTAAACGGCCAAAATATTTTATATTTTGCTAAAAACCATCTTGCCAATATTTTGTTAACATTTAATTATTTTGTCATCTCGCGTATTAAAATAATTTTTGATTTTCATTCAAAAATTAATACTTTTTGTGGCATCGTTATTTGCCCTATTCTTATCATTTTTGAAATAATTTCTAAAATTACAGTTTTTCTGAAAATTGCATTTTGTTTTCAACACTGGACTCAATGCTAAAATGTATGTGAAAGACAACATAATGAAATCTATTCGAAAATTTGCTTTTTAAACGATAAAATTGGCGGTTGTAGAAGGTAAAAAGGAAAATATTCAAGTGAGGATTTTTTTTTTTTTTTTTTTTTTTTTGTCGCTTAGTGTATAGTAAGGAAAATGACTATAATAATGTTGTAAAAGAATAAGCACAACGGAACTAAAACTAAATTATTTATTGCAACCAAACCAATAGTGCAACTACACAGCATCTAAGGTAACAAATTCTTAATTTTAAAATATATTTTAATTATGAAGAATATGCAAATTATATTTTACTAGTCTTTAAAACTATTAAAAAACTATAACTTCACTGTAGATAACAATACAAAAATCTGAGTATTTAATGTTTCTATAAAAAAAAATCCCATGTCCCACTTTGTTTCTTTTGTCATTTATTTTACACAGTTTTATAGGTTTGTACAGGGCCCGAAATTTCAACTCAGATTACACTCGCCGAAAAAAAAGTTTTACTCGACAGAAAACAGGTTTTTTTTTTTTCTTTTTTACGCTTTTTTTTTTTTTTTAACTCTATGAAATGCTTTTACAAATATGCTTAAAATTGCATATATTAGAAGTGTGTCATACACCATCTTGTCTCATAATCATCTATAATTACAAATTATTATAATGTATTGTATTTGAGATTTGAAAAAGATTAAAATATCTAATAAAAAGAATCATTAAAGGAAAGAATCATTAAAGAAGAAAGAAGAAGAAAAAAAAACTCTTTGTCAAACAATATCCTGCGAATTTTTTTTTTATTATGAAAGATTAAGCTTCCTTATTTACCTATTTATTTATTTAACTCTTTACATCAGAAATGTCTTTTTCATCCATTTTATTTTTGTAATCAGACGTAATGTTGATGAGTATAACTTGTTCATTGTTGTCATTTGAAATAGCCATTTCGGATTAAAAGTTTTTCGATAAAAAGTTTTTCTATATCAAGCCTTTCATGATGAGAGGCTTGATATAGAAAAACTTTTTATGTATAAACTTAAAACTATTTATCCTTACGTTTTGAACTCTGAATTTAATGGCACTAATGTCGCTAATAAAAAGGACTGTTGTATTTTCGGCAAATTTTGTTTAAAAAACAAAACTTTTAAATATAATAGAAGAGGTTGCAGAGGAAAAGGTAAAACCAACATTAACAACGATATCTTAAAAGCTTTGGATTCAATAAATAAGGAAAACATTAAATTTTGTGATATAAATATAATAAAAACCAAGGTCTTCAGTTTGAAAAATAAGGTTATAAAGTGGTTTATTGGAAATAAATTAAAAAGCAATTGTTTTAAAAATATTTTAATTAAAGATATAATTTTAGATTTGTTCAAATATAAAATTGGTAATTATGATTTGGATAAGGAGGGGAATTCGAAAGAACACCCTCAGGAAAATTTGGTTTTGTCGTTCAGAGATAAAATTTTTGACTCCATTAAATTAAAAAAAGTTTTGAAAGCTTGTGAAAGTTTATTTCCATTAAAAAACAGTTTTAATATAAGGATTGCTAATAGTTTTGATAAAACTTTAAAAAATCTAATTTGCAATTATAATCAGTATAGTAAATGTATTAATTTAATTAAAGAAGATGAACGTTACTGCAATTCATATAGTTTCAAAGACTTTATTGATCCTTATTATGGTCATATTGTCTCAGGAAATTTAAATATAATTGAAGATGATCATTTAAAAAGTATTATGAATTTGAGATCGAGCTTTAGGTTGAATTTTAATTATAGTAATAAAAAAATCATTGATTTTAATAGAAAAGGATTTAGACATTTTTATTTTAAAAATTTCCTATAAATATAGCTGGCCTTTTGAAGATTTTAGACAATGGAAATTTAAATTTTTGTACCTTTTTGAGAAACAATTGCTTTTCCTTAGAAATTAAATTACTATAGTAGATTTAACCTTGATGAGTTTAAGTATAGTACTGAACTTAAAAAAAGTATTGAAATTTTAAAAGATAAATTTATTATTGCTACAGTAGATAAAGCAAATGGTAATTTTGCTATTATTTGTAAAGTTTTTTTTTTATAAAAATCTTCTTTTTAAGGAATATTCAAGTAATAGTTCTTTCAATAAGTTAACTGACCACCCCTCTATTATCAAAAAACGTATATTGGCCTTTGATAAAAAACTAAATTTAAGCAGAAATTGTTTTAATTTTCCATATCTATTCGTTACTGTAAAATTTCATAAAAATCCAGTTAAATTTCATTTTACCTGTGGTACTAATAGCTATAATGATAAAGCCGGTAAAATCTTGTATAAATATTTAAATTCAGTTTTAAAAGTAATAAATTCTGCGAATGATTGTAACATTATAAACAATAACCAGAAAGTTTTAGAATATTTCAAGATTAATTCAGAAAGCATTGCTTCAGTAAATACCTATGATTTTGAAAATTTGTTCAGCAGTATTCCGCACAACTTGGTAATAGAAATTTTTGAAAGCATTTATGATGAATTTGGCAGCTACTTAAATTGTGATAAAAATTACTGGATTGATCTTATCAGGTTTTGTATTTTTGAAAACGTTTTGTTTAACGGAAAAGATTACTTTTTACAGCGGAGGGGGATCCCAATGGGAACGAGTTTTTCGAGTGCTTTCGTAAATTTATTTTTATATTTTTTTGAAAAAAGTTTTATAAATATTACTTTCTTCAGATATATTGATGATTTAAATATTTTTAACTGTAATTGTTTTGAAAATATTTCAAGAAAAATATATCCTAAAGAATTAATTTTAAACCGTACAGATACTGATAAAATTTCTTTCCTAGATTTAAATATAAAGAAATGAAGATAAATGGCTCATTGGATTATATGATAAAAGAAAAGATTTTAATTTTAAAGTTAATTGTCTTACTAATTGGTTTTCAAATATCAGTAGGAATGTTTTAAAAAACATTATGTTCGCACAACTTAAAAGAATTCGTACTATTTGCAATAATGAAGAAGATTTAAAATATGCTCTTGAACAGGCCTGTCCAACCCAAAACACTTGGTGGGCCGCAATGGAAATCCATTTTATTAATTCGGGCCGCACCATATGTATAGTAAAAAAAAGCCCCCCCCCCTTCTTTCCCTACTAATTTCGCCATAAATTAGTATAGAGACATTCGTCTGTATATTAAAACTGGCATCAACTTCATTTTTTTTAAAGGCAACCCACAATTTCGACAAGCTTTTTGGATTATTTGGATCAAATCAGCCCAGAGGATAGTATAGTTTACATGTTTCTTTCAATTTTTCACATTATTTGTTTAAATATGGAGATGCTAAATGCATGTAATAAACACTAATTCATGTTTTCCCCAAAAATTAATTGAAATTTCATTTCATCATCATTACATATGCATATGTGCATATATGCTTTTGAGTATATGATTCATGTATGCATATACTTCTTCCGGGGAAGAGCAGGTGAATATTCGAAGCAGAATACATTAATTTAAATAATTTTTATTCACAAACTAACAATAGAATTGTGAAAAATGTATGACTATATATTAAAACTATAATAAAAGGAATGAATAATGGATCTAATAATATTTCATTACAACAGTTTTTTAGCAACCATAATCGTTGAAAGATATTCGAAAAGTTGAAAGATATTCGAATGATCGTTGAAAGATATTCGAAAGTCTGATTGCATTTATTAATTTTTGATCCGTTAACCAAAGTTGTCACACTAAATATCGTTAGCCTCCTCGCGGGCCGCAAGAAACTATGTGGTGGGCCGCATGCGGCCCGCGGGTTGGCCACCCCTGCTCTTGAAGACTTAAAATGTACCTTGCAAATTAACTGTTACCCGTCCCAATTTTTAACTGTGAGTTTCCAGAGTTTTCCTATCTCGGTTTGTTCTACTTCCTCCTTCAAGGGCGATATTGAAGTACCGACGAGTAGCCCCGTCGGCCGAAGTTAATTTGTTTTCCAGATGAAGGGTTGTATTCTTATTTCATTTTATACTTTCTTGTTTACATTCAGTAATTCTTTATTGTATTGTATATATTTTTTAAATGAATTGATGTAATTTTATAACTTCTACAATTTGATAATTTTATGAAGTTTTTTTAGTAGTTTTATATATTATATATATATTTGATTTTTCTTCAGTTATTGGTGGTTTTCTGTTTGGTGAGAAGTTGGGGGCTAAGGATAGTTATTAGCTTATAGCTACTGTCCTTTAAGAAACTTCTCGTTCACCCCTACACTGAGGGGCCTCCCTGATGAAGATCTCAGTGTTTTTTGGGGTTTAATTTCATTCATTTGTTTATATATTTCTAAATTTATATATATATATAGTAATATTTTGCAAAAAATTCTAAGGATTTAACAATTAAATATTAAACATAACTAACAAATATATATTCACCCTGTAAGGTTCTATAACAGGTAAAAAAAAAAATGGGGTTCTTTTGTTGCCCTTCAAAAACATCAAATTCATTAAAACAGCCTTTTTAAAAGATTTAGTTTCATAAAAATGAACTTTTTATAAAATTTTTCTGTGTTTCCAGAATTATTTTTAATGTTTACCTATAACTTGGTTCAATGAAACACTATTAACTTGATAATAAACATTTATATGGAACGACTAATAAAATGAAAGGTGATACATATATTTTTTTCACAAAAATAAATAAAAATTTCACAAAAATGGACCACAAAAATTAAAATCTGGATTGACTTCTGACATATAAGTGTAAAAAGTAGGCAGTGATAATTTTGTTTAGTACCTATTCCTTTATTAAATAAGTTTTCAAATATGAATAAAATATGTCAGTACCAATATTAATAAAATTTTAAAAACTTTTCGCACACTTTTTTTTTTTTTTTATATTTTACCCATATAAAAATTCATAATTATTTGTAATGTGAAAATCGTGCATGGAAGGGTTAAAATATTTTTCTTTTGTTACTAGTTTTAATTTTACACAAAATAACTTAATAATAAAAATTTACATTCTAAATTGTGATAAAATACTGAATAAATGAAATAAGAATTCATTTTACAATTTAAGCCAAACCAAATATCAAGAATATGAAGGTCATTTACTTAATAATTATTTATTATTTTGTTATAAGTTTTCTGTTAGTCTAAAACGATTCTCTTTTGAAATAAACTTAAAATTCAAACCCAACAGTGTTATTTTACGTTTAACATAAAAAACAAACAATTAAATCCCAAAAACTCATTAACCCCCTCCCCCCCCCCCAAAAAAAACAAAAAAAAAAACAGGTTTCATAAAACCCTGAGTTTTATTTCTGGGAGTCTACTGCACACAATAGTCAAGGCTGTATCCAGAAAAAAAAATTTCAGGTGGGAGGGGGCCCAACTTTCACTCAGATGTTGGTCGTGCACCCACCCGCACATATGCACACCAAAAGCGTGTGCATTAAAGTTTGTCTCCCCCCCCCCCAAATCACCTTAACTTTAAAACAAATATAAGTTATTGCCTTAAACTTCATATCTAGGCATAGTAAAATGGTTATATACTATAAATGAGATTGGTTGCCCCACCGTATGGCCGAAAACAACAGAATTAATGTTCTTAAAATCGGAAATGGCAAGAAAAGATTTAATAATAATTTTAAAAAGTGCCTTGGGCCTAAAAATGATGGAAGGGGGCTCGAGCCCCCTTCTGGATATGTCCCTGGCAATATTTACTCTGTATTGTATATGTAAACACACACAACACACAGTAAGCAGTGTTGGCATACATGCCTGCCGCTCTGTGAAATAAGATCTGCGGTTGCCAACCAGTGGTCCCCAAAAATTTTGGTGGTCCACAGAAAAATATGAACATTGTTTGAATTATTTTATTTTATATTACTTGTTAATAAAATTTCATATAACTTATTAATAAAATTTCATATCACTTATTAATATAAAATCTCCAAAGATTAAAATTAAAAAAAAAAAAAAAAATTAACTGGTTAAAATTTTAGTTTGTATGCGCACTGCCTATGACAGTTCTTTTTGCAATCGCTTCTTGCTGGGTCTGAATCTTAACTACATGTGGCACCCCCTTATCCAAGCACTCTACGTACACACAGATGGTACAGCATTAGCACATGAACTTTGGTCAGAGTACCCTCTGCTTGGGGAAACGGACGACAATCTCCCCTTTAATTTTACAGCCTCAAAAGTAAGTTAGAGTTCCAATACCCAAAACTTAGAATCCTGGTTTTTATGGCTCCTAGATATATTTTACATTTAAAAATAATTGTCCCTATCTGTTGCCCCCCCCCCCCCCCCCAAACAAATTTTCAGCTTTGAAAGTATGCATAATTGATTCCTCATATTAAAGAATCGAGTTACACAGACAGGTTTTCAAGTCCCCTGTTGCAATTTAAGATTGTTAAATACATGTTCCTTATTTTTCCCTGATAATTTTAAAGCTTTGAAAGTATATGCAATCAGTTTCTCACCCATAAAACCCCAGAAATGTGATTTTTCAAAGCCTTTGTTCCAAGTTAAAATTTTTAATTTATCTGTCCTCTCTCATTATTAGTTTTACAGCTTCGAAAGTATGCTGCAAAAAATTGAAATCTCGTTGCACCCATTTAGACAGAAATTTTGTGAACTGTGAAATTTACGAAAAAATCAGGATAAGTACAGGAAAATATGGCAAAGTATAAAAAATACGAATTAGCCATAAAATTTATGGCTAAATTTTGACAGCCAGGTTACAATTTTTTACAGTGTATGCACAATCGATTCCTGACCCCAATATTTATTAACACAGCTTTTGTAGCTTCTAGCTCTATTTTAATTTTTCTAAATGCCTGTCCTTATTTCGCTTCTAATAATTTTATGGATTCGAAATTATATGCAATCTATTCTTCACCGTCTCAAAACCTAGTAACACAGATTTTCAAAACTCGAGTTCCAATAAATATCTGCTTGCTTATTTCTACTCCTATTATTTTTAAAGCTTTGAAATTATGCAGAATGAAAAAAAAAAAAAAAAATCTCTTAATATACTGGTATGTACAAATATATCGTGAGAAGTGGTGCTGTTATATTGAAATTTTCCCTGCTTGCATGAAAGCTAACATTTCAATTTCTATAAAATTTAGTGTCTCAAATTTGATAGGCAAAATGGATAAATATGAAAACCTGTAGGCATAAGAAAAAATAAAACAAAGTGGGGCAAATAACATGGATAGTCTTGCAAGATATCACTGATTATTTCAATTTTTCTCACCACAGATTATTTGCATTTTTTAATGCAATTATAAACATGTTAATTTTAACTTAATTCTTTTTCTAAATCACTCATTTACATTAGACTTCAGAATTTTCTGCATCAGCAAGGAGTTAAATAGAATATTTTTTTTAACCATCTATCACAAAAAATAAAATTTCAAATCAGGCATAAAAATCGCTTTGAATTTCTTATCTGCTTTTGGTACATAGCTACAATGTTTCTAAATTTATTATATTATTCGAATATTTCAAATGTACATTAAAAACATAATTTCACATGGATTTTAGTTATAAGAAAACATACATATTACTAGATTTAGTAAATACAGTTTTATATATAGAAATAGAAATTTATTGCGATAATTTAATCTCTCAATTTTTTTTATAATTTGGAAGCAATAATAAAATGTTCATGATTTCCCTGTAAATGTGTTATTAAATGTATTATCAAAGAATTTTTAACCATCATTGTTTTGATTAAATATATATCTTATTTTGTTATAAGATAAATTTTGTTATAAGTATTTCTATTGTTTTACCTTAAATAAGTTTATTTAATATTAATAAAATAGGGTTCTTTAAACTTTATTCTAAAAATATATTTTCATTTCTTAAGTAATCATACTAATGGTCCGCGGGATATTAAATTGTCAATTTGGTGGTCCAGGAAGAAGTCGAAAAGGTTGGCGACTGCTGCTATGGATCATAACTCTATAATACTAGCAACAATTTAAAATGTTTTTTTTATATTCTGCATTTAACTAGATTACAGCAAATTGAATCAATAGATTCCAGAATATGTCCCAACAAGAACAGAGCTGCAATTTTTTGAAGTAATTACATATTTCATTAAAACTGCAAAGTAAACAAAACAAAGTAATATTACTCATTCCCTAAATTAGAAATTCATACGTAATGTATATTAATTTATTGAAGAATATAATAGTGATTCAGATACACAACCCAAAAAAAAAAAAAAAAAAATCTCAAGTTTTATAAAAACAAGCAAGCATAGCATGATCAAGGTGATTTTTATTTCTGTGTGTAATGAATTATACATTAAATACAAAAATAAAAATATTCATCTCTTTTCTTCTTTTCCAAATGGGAATAAAAATATAAATATAGTAAATCATTCCATAACATATAAAATAATAATAGGTGAAATGCAATGAATAAGAATATCCAGTTAGAATTAGAGCTGGGAGAATCATTCCAATAAAATAAGATTAGGGGAAAGAGAAAAATAAAATTGTCAAAATAGTACCTCCTACTTAATTCTTTTAAAATTTAATAGAATAATTTTAAAACGAAATGAGTTTTTCTTTCCTCAATGTTTCTACAATATTTATTTTTAAGCATACTTTTTCATTCATTAGTTAATATTACATATTCTATTAAATTTTAAGAGCAAGATTAATTTTCTAATGCATCACCCTTCTACAAAATGTAAAATTAATACTACAGGATTCAAACAAGTTTCTCTTTGCAAATTGAACATGAAAGTACCTAAGTTATGAAATTATTAGAGGGAAAAGAGAGAAAGGCGCTACAATAAAAATGTAAGACAAGACTAAAAGTTCAAGTTTGTTTGTTTTTTCAGAAAATTATTCAACATTCAGAATAACTAAAATTACTCTTACCTCCCAATAATTTCACAAAGATCGTAAACATCATCAAACAAAACTTCTGCCATATCCTTTAAAATATTCTATTCATTCGAAAAATCACGAAAATTAAATGCACAAGCTAATTTTTATCATTGATCAGAGGATTTCTGTCAATGTTCTAAATTTAAATTTTACTCATATTGAGCATACATATTTACATAAATTCATGCAACACAGAAGCCGGTTCATTGGGATTAGAGTTCAACTAATTACTATTACACAATTCATAATATTCCGGAGATGCAACCAACAAGCAGTAGACTTTTCTATAATTGATAACAAGAAACTCTTAAACTAACATAAATACGTAAATATTTGCAATGTTTTACAACTGTCTGCGCTCACGCCTTCGTACCATTCAGTCATATTAATAACTCTCGACCACCTTGGGTTCTCTTCGCTAGATGGCTGAAACTGAAACCACTTTCAGCTGTTTTCTTTCCAACCACCTGAAACCAAACAGCGCAAGAAAAGTACGAAGATAAACAAACATGGAGTAAAAGAAGAAAAAACACCAAAGTGAAGAAAGACAGAAAAAGAATTTAGAAAATACATATTTTAAAGTTATGTATTAAAAAATTGAAGAAGATTGGAAAAGAATTAAATTCTAGTAACACATTATGAAAATTTTGTGTGTAGTAAACTCAAAAGTAAAAGCATAAAACTAAATTATATATAAATAAAATCCATTTGTACATGAAATTTTCAAAAAGCTCAATGTTAATATAGCTTCTTTTTCATTGATTACCATGATTTTCACTGTTTTTTCTTTTCATTGATTTTCAAAATTACAAAAAGCAAAATAAACCAATTAAAAACCTGTATTTTTAAAAACATTTTACTAAATGCAGCAAATCTGAAAATGCGTACTTTTGATTGGTTAATCGATCAATCGATTTTTAAATCGGTTGATTAATAAATACTATGTGACAAATTCAGAGTACCTTTATAACAGAATATAATTAAAAATTGCTACAATTATCTAATTATAGATGTATTATTTCATTAATAAATAAAGACTAAAAATAACATTTCATTGATCAATTATTTACTTTCTGCAATTTTTCAAAACTTAGAAAAGTGCTTAAAGGCTGTCTCCAAAAAATGGGACATTTGGTAAATTAACATCTGTCATGTATTAGACTTTGTTCCATGTTCCGATCGTGCCTGACCGCACGAGGTCGCTGTTTCTGTGTTGTGCAATGTGAACTCTACGTATAAACTCTATGTTAGTTGTTATTGTTCTTCTGACGTACTAGCGTACGGTAACTTTAAGTGTTCCTGTATATAATGCTTATTTTGTGTAGTTTATCGTGATTAAATGTGTGTATTAATTACGTATTCGTTATTTGTGGACCCCAACACACAAGATACAATACTGGCGACGAGGATGGGATATATTTCTTAATTTTCTTCTTCTACGCATTACAGTTACGATTCCTTTGTTCGAAATGTCTCTAGGTAAAGTTGAGGAATTCATCATCGGAAAATCTGTATGGATTGAATATAAAGAACGTCTGGATTTTTATTTTGCTGCCAATGGTATTACTGATGATGTTAAAAAGCGAGCAATATTTCTGAGTGTTGCGGGTCCTACACTGTATTCTTTAATAAGATCATTATGTACGCCAGCTTCTCCAAATGAAACTGACTTTGCCAATCTGTTAAAAATTCTAGATGACCACTTTTCGCCAAAACCGTCAGAAATACTATCTCGTTTCAAATTTAATAAACGAGATCAACGCCCGAATGAATCTATTGCAGAATTTGTGGCGGAGCTTAGGAAACTGTCGGAAAACTGCAATTTCGGTACGCAGTTAGATTCAATGCTACGAGATCGCCTGGTATGTGGGATTCAAGATGAAGACATACAAAGGAAGCTTCTGTCCGATACACAGTTAACTCTCACTTCAGCTATGGATGTAGCTTTAGCCGGCGAAGCAGCAGCTAAACAAACCGTAGAAATTCGTGGGTCCAATGCTGTCCACCTTCTGAAAACAAAGAAAAAAGCTCCCGAGAGAGTACTGGATAACAATGCAAAGGGTACGCCTCAGGGCAAGAAGCCATGTCAGCGGTGTGGGAATTATCACCCCTTTGGTGAATGTAAATTTCTTAAAGCTGTCTGTCGTTTTTGTAAGAAGGTGGGGCACATACAAAAAATGTGCAATTCTAAAAAATTCCAGAAAATTGGGGGTAAAAATAATTCGAAACTTCAAAATATTGACACAGGTAAGTCAGATATTTATGAAGATAATTCTTATATTAATACTATAAATTCAGTTAGTACAGTGCTTAATTATCCACCCCATGATGTGTTAATTAATTTAAATGGAATTAAACATAAGATGGAAATAGATTCCGGGTCCCTACATTCTGTAATTAGTTCGGATACTTTTGTTAAATTGTGGCCCATTAATCCCCCTAGTTTAAAACGTATCTCTGATCAGTGTCTCCAAACATGGAACTCTGAAAAATTAGATGTTCATGGTTATTTTGATGTAAATGTTTCTTATAAATCTTATGATGTTATTTTGCCTTTATTAGTTATTGGGGGTAAGGGTAAATCATTGTTAGGTAGAAGTTGGTTTGATGCGTTGGGTATTAAGTTAAGCACAGATAATTCTTCTGTCAATACCATTTGTGTTCAACCTCTCGAGTCCATTTTATTAGAATTTCAGGATATTTTTAATGAGACTCTAGGGAAATTTTCGGGTCCGCCCGTGTCAATAAAAATAGATGAAAATAGTACTCCTAAATTTCTTAAGGCTAGGAATGTTCCGCTAGCATTACGCAGTAAGGTGACAGAGGAAATAGAGAATATGGTTAGGAAGGGTATTCTAGAACCTGTTGCTTATTCTGACTGGGCTACACCCGTAGTACCAGTAGTAAAAAAAAATGGCAAAATTCGTTTATGCGGCGACTACCGTAGTACGGTGAATCAAGCAGTTAAACCGTTTACATATCCCTTACCTACGGTTAATGAAGTTTTGACTACGATGACTGGCGGTACCATTTTTTCTAAATTGGATCTTTCTGAGGCTTATCTGCAACTTCCGGTGGACGAGCCGAGTTCTAAAATTCTTACTTTAAACACAATTAAGGGACTTTTCAAAGTTAATAGACTTCCATTTGGCGTTTCAGTAGCCGTCGCTATTTTCCAAAAGCGGATGGAAGAGGTCTTAGCAGGCATCGAAGGCGTCCAGCCGTACTTAGATGACATTTTCATTCAAGGGAAAAATACTCAGGATCATAATGAAAAATTAAAACAAGTGCTAGAACGCTTAAAAAAATTCGGGATTCAGCTTAAACGGGAAAAATGTCAGTTCGCGGTGCCAGAAATTGAATTGTTAGGTTTCAGAGTAAATAAAAAGGGCATTCAGCCTAGTTTCGATAAAATTAAAGCCATTCATGAAGCCCCTAGCCCAAAGGATAAAACTGAACTTCAAGCTTTTCTTGGAATGTTAAATTTCTATGGTTGCTTTCTGAAAAACCGCTCAGATGTTTTGGAGCCTTTGCACCAGTTGCTTCGAAACGACAGAGTTTGGCGTTGGACGGCCAACCATGATAGAGCGTATAGGGCCGCTAAGGAATTGCTTAAGAAAGACGTAATTTTGGCACACTTCGATGAAAGGCTTCCCGTAGTTTTAACATGTGATGCCTCCTCCTATGGAGTTGGAGCTGTCTTGAGTCACGTATTACCGAATGGCACTGAATCGCCGGTAGCATATTATTCCAGAACGTTAACGAAGCCTGAGAGAAATTACAGTCAAACTGACCGCGAAGCTCTGGCTATTATTTCAGCGGTAAAGAAATTTAATCAATATCTCCAGGGGCGAGAATTCAAAATCATAACTGACCATAAACCTCTTTTGGGACTGTTTAATCCTGAGAAACCATTACCCCAAATGATGTCACCCCGTGTTATTAGGTGGAGTTTATTGTTATCCTCTTACGATTATAAGTTAGAGTATAGGAAGGGTAAAGACATTAGTAACGCTGATGCTCTGAGTCGCTTACCTTTGCATTCTCCGGAAGCCAACTCGCTGGAACCGGCAGACATTCTGTTGTTGGAAAATGCTCCGCTTACTCAATTGAGTGCTAGTTTGATATCGGAAGTGACAAGAAAAGATCCTGTGCTATCTAGAATTTCACTAATGGTTTTAAACGGATGGCCTTCAAAACTGACTGATGAAAATTTCAAACCTTATTTCAGACGTAGGGACGCTTTGAGTGTTCATAAAAATTGTGTCCTGTGGGGTAGCAGGGTAATTATACCTTCAGCCCTCCAAAAAGAAGTACTCATCCTCCTTCATAATGGACATCCCGGTATCGTGAGAATGAAAGGTCTTGCACGCAGCTATGTGTGGTGGCCTAATATGGACAGCGCCATCGAAAATACAGTAAAAACTTGCAGCCTGTGCCAGGAAAATCAAAGAGCACCAAACAAGGCTCCCATACATCCTTGGGAGTGGACAGAAAAGCCATGGTCACGCCTTCATATAGATTTCGCCGGTCCATTTCAGGGGAAAATATTCTTCATTGTGGTAGATTCTCATTCTAAGTGGCTGGAGGTTATACTAGCTTCCTCCATGTCATCTACAGCCGCCATTGATAACCTTCGATCTATTTTTGCTACTCATGGACTTCCGGATTCAATAGCTTCTGATAATGGCCGTACATTTAAATCTGCTGAATTTCAACAATTTTTAGCAAAAAACCAGATTCGTCAAATTTTCGTAGCTCCCTATCATCCTTCATCCAATGGCCAGGCGGAAAGAATGGTGGCTACAACCAAGCAGGCTTTAAAGCATATAATTCAAGGCAATTGGAAAACCCGGCTAGCTAGATTCCTATTTTCACAGCATATTTTGCCATGCACTACTACCGGTAAATCACCTGCTGAACTCTTGATGAATAGACGGTTGACGTCACTCTTGGATAGGTTACATCCTGATCTGAATAAAGAGATGAAATTCAAAAAAGAAAAGCTAGCTGAGGAAAACAAAACTAAACGCCTACGTCAGTTTCAAGAGAACGATCCAGTGGACATTCGTAATTACAGTTCAGGTCCTGCGTGGATTCCTGCTAGAGTTATAGAGCCAACAGGACCAGTCTCCTATAAGACCCAAAATTTAGCAGACGGAATAATCCAGAAACGTCATGTTGATCAAGTTCGCAGCCGGTCACAAGATGCGGAAACATCAACTCAGCCTCCTGTGATTTCATCTTCGCCATCTCCGGAAGATGTTCCGGTTCAACAAGATTCACCAACCGAGCCTTCTCCTGTGTGTCCTGTGGCCGAGGAGCCGAACTTTCCTGTTCTAAGGCGTTCTGAACGCTCTCGATCCTCGCCAAAACATTTGACTGACTATATAGTTTATTCCTAGGGGGGAGGAGTGTCATGTATTAGACTTTGTTCCATGTTCCGATCGTGCCTGACCGCACGAGGTCGCTGTTTCTGTGTTGTGCAATGTGAACTCTACGTATAAACTCTATGTTAGTTGTTATTGTTCTTCTGACGTACTAGCGTACGGTAACTTTAAGTGTTCCTGTATATAATGCTTATTTTGTGTAGTTTATCGTGATTAAATGTGTGTATTAATTACGTATTCGTTATTTGTGGACCCCAACACACAAGATACAATAACATCTAAAGAAAGAAAAATTAGAGAGCCTACAGGGAATTCCCTGTAGGCTAAGCTTACCAAATGTCCGCATTTTCTGGGGACAGCCTTTGTTTTGAAGGCATTTTTCCAAATTTTTAAAAATATATATAGAAAGTAGTTCTTATTTATTCAAATTTTTGAATGCCGAAATGGGAACATGTCCCCATTTTTTACTTTTAAATTGGGGACACCATGTTTTTTATTCAAATTATACATTAAAATGCAGCAAGTACACACATTAAATAAATATGCGATACCGATACATATGTATATATCTTTCCTTCCGAGAGCTTAACGAATACATCTTTATCAGGATTACAATATCTGATTATAATAAAAATTATTCAACATTCCCATGTTTCGAAAAGTTAAAACATGAGGATAAGTTTACAAATGATGCATTTTCTAGTTCTAAACTAAGTCCCTTCATTGCTCAAGACTCAAAAATATTTTCAGCAATGATCTCACATTTTGTTCAGTCACAAGAATATTCTAGGTCAAGAGTACTTTCTATAATATTTTGGGCAAGCAGTCAATTTTTCTGAAAATTTATATATAGCATTATGATAAGTAAAAATGTCTCCACTTAGAACAACCTTCAAAATAGGATTATTAATTGTCAAAACACTTTCATTGAAGACTATGTGGAGACAGCTATAAAAGTTTTTCACGTTTTTCAGTGTAAATATGAGTAGAAACATGTCTTTTTTCACAACATAAATTATGAATAAAAAGAAAGTACAGAAAGAAAGAAAAAAATAACAAAAATTTTAAATATTTAAGCAATTTTTCGAAAATTGGGGACAAACGACAGAAAATGTGGTCTCCAATCGCTGTTTTGGTTTTTGGGGACAGATGGTGGAAATTGGGGACAGTCCCCGGAAAATGGAGACGTTTGGTCACCCTAGATAATATCAGCAATTTTTAATGCTTCTCTGTTATAAAGGTACTCTGATCTGGTCAGCCTACTCCCACACAGCACACTTTCTTGAAACAAGGTTGGCTTTCAAGTGAATTTACCATGACAGAGCAAAGTTGCCAATTCAAGGATATCTCAGACCAACTTCAAGTTTGGAAAATTACGCATGCCAAATAAAGCATATTACTGGCTTAAACTTTCCTTGACGTCAAGTAACTGTCCGCGCATGCTCTTCTTATTTGCATATAGTGCCTTGCTAACTCGGTTTTATCATGTTGTTGTCATCTCGCGAAGTACGAAGCAAGTGCGGGTGACATTAAAGTGAAGAAGGTAAATGATTATTGATTTATTTTTATAATAATTTGTCTAAATAAGATAAAATAAAGCAAGCGGTAATGTTTCAAAGTGTACACCGTGTCCTAAAAGTTTAGACAATCAATAAAATTTGCATTAACATAAAAAGTAATAACGTACAATTAAAATTCGTGAGATACGCAATAAATAAAAACAGTTTTGCTGATATACACATATGAATTATGGTCAAAGGTTTGAAATTATAAAATGTACATTGAATGATATAAAAATGTGCTGTCCCAAAAGTATAGACACAATACAGCATTACATGTTTTCTTTTACATTTTGTTCACAAAATAAAATATTTTTATTGTCGTCTGCTTCTATAAATGCAGAATAATTTTTTCCTTTAATTGAACTATCGTCTGCTATATGTTTAGCATGGAGCGTGTTCAGTAGAGCGCCCGAGATGGATCAATTCGACCGGGCGATGACGTCACTGATCCTGGACCGGTCTTGGATCGGGCCAGGAATCTACTGAACGCTTTGGAAAAATTTTGACGTGATAGGAACAGCGCCATCTATCTAATTTGACCTGTATTAGCAATTAGCAAGTTATTGTATTTCTGTTTATTTTGTCTGGACTTTTAATACGTAATTCCATAAAATGCTAAACTATATTACGTTTTTTCTTTAAAAAAAAAAAAAAAGAAAGATCTTTTATGTAATAACAGTTTTACTTCTTTCTTATTAATGTAGAATTCTGTACTCTGCTAACAAAAAATAAGAAGCTATTAATTGATTGTACTGACAAATTACTAATATACATTACTTTGGTTATGATTTTTCTAAATTCACGTATAAATTTTAATCATGAAAATGTTAAGAATGTTACGTTACATTTATTTTTAAAGGAGCAGAGTAGATTTATCTTAAATGAGCACTTAAAACACCTTTCTTTTCTCTTCGAATTTTATTATGAACAGAAATGTACAACAAAAACGTTTTTGAAAAAAAAAAAATAAATAAATTATATAAAATATGAAATATGCTGTTCAGTAATGGATTTATATAAAAAATAATCTTACTTTCTTCTTCGATTTATGAATCAATATAAAGAGCTTTTTCTCTTATTACCGACTGAATATTAAAATAAACTAGCAATGTAAACAACACTGCATAATTTTATAGCTACTTTTTTTACAGTCTGTTTGGTTTATTAAATTTAATAATTGACATCTTAAACTTATTTTTACCTAAATTAAAAATATGTGGAAGGATTTTAATTTATTTACTTATAGTTAACTTATTGTTTTAAAGGTAAAAAATACAATCGTTTACAAACTTTTCTATTTGTAAACAAAAAACAATCGCATGAATGAAAAGCTTTGTCTGAAAAAAAAAAAGAAATATAATTCTTCCCAGCTTATTTTTATATATTAAATTAACAAAATATGATAGCGTCCGAATTAAAAAATATATATATAATTTTTTTTTTTTGTTTCAATTAAAGTGTGTAAATTTTTGTTTTAATTTTATGTTTGAATGTTACGTTCATCAATAAAAAAAATTACGTATCGAAAATCGTTATTACGTAAAAAATCTTTTTTACACAATAAATAAATAAACATAATATAGTTTAGCATTTTATGGAATTACTTACCTTATTTTCTACAGCACAAACAATGCATATAAATAGGTACATCTGTATTAATCCTCAGCTAATCAAACAAATAAACAATCATTGTCAAAAACAGGTGTTCATTGTTCAGGTTTTCACTGCGTAATGTCAATCAGAGCCTGATTTTCAACCTATTGCGCATTTGATCCATCACGTGACCCAATGGATCAAGAAATTTTTCTGGGCTTTCTGATCCACGACCGGTCGAGATCGGTCCATTCCACTGAACGATGTGACTCTGGATCGCTCTCGATCGGTCGACACCACTGAACGCTTTGGCTCGGAATCTTTCGACCGGTCGTGGATCGGGCGCTCTACTAAACACGCCCATAATAATTTAATGAGTTCTATGCATTGTTTTGTTTGTGATTCGGAAAAGATGTTTCCTGCGTATTCTGATAAAAAATGCCATGTTCTAAAGAAATTTCTAAAGGTGAAATTATTAAGATCTTACAAATTAAAAGTAAGTTTTTAGTTACTTTTATAAATGTAAAGCCAAATTGAAACACTTTAACACCTTTTAAAAATATAAATTCGATGGTAATTATTAAAATATTAATTTCATAAGCCAATTAACATAGTCATAAAAATGTCTCATCCCTCCCTTATATGAGGGAGAGATGAGACAGGTTTATGAAGTTAAAATAATTACATAAAATGCAGGCATACTATGAAAAAGGACGAAAACAGTGGGTCACTATGTATGTAAGGTTAATTAATTATTTATAACATCTATTTTATCCAACATTAGAATATAATGTACCACTTAAATAAAATTTTAAATGCTCGATTAGTTCATCTTTTTTTTTTTTTTTTTCTTCTAGCAGAGAAGGTATTGTTTTTAGTTCAAATATTCAAAATTAAGTTTTTGTTACATTTACATGTTTTGTGGTACCCTGAACATTAATAAGGTTTTTAGTGGCTAATCTGTGTGTGTTATCAGCATATCTCAAGAACAAATATTATCAAGAAATCCTAACTGTAATTTATGAATGTAATTTCTTTTCTATATTTTACCATATCCAGGAAAATTGCTTAGGAATGAAAATTAATTCCTCATACATATATGGTTAATAAAGTATATTTAAAAGTTAAAAAGGTAGACAAAACTCCTGTGAGTGTCACACCAATTATTTTCCATGATTTTGAATTTGTTTCGAGCATTTTCTCTTCCATTTATTTATACATTTTCCTCTTGATATTCTCTGTTTATGGAGAATCAGAATCTTCATTTTTCTTCCTTTTCTTACATGTCCCATCCCTCCATGAACTGCTCTGTCCCATCACTCCCTTTTCTTTTCATTATTTTTCAAAAAAATAAATTATTATTAAACACATGCAACTTTTAGGATTAATTTAGCTACTAATTCATAAAAAATATATTATTAGGTATATAAAATATGAAAAGTAATTATGCTAACATCAGTGAGTGACGTTAAAAACTTGCCTTGAAAATTAAGCAATTGTTTACTTTTAGTGCTATAAAATAGTGTTTTTGTTACATGTATAAACTTACAGAACTCTCACACTAAAAGGACACATAGCAACAAATATGGTGCTGTAGTTACTTCACCTGGTGAAAGTGACAGAAATTAAAAACATTGTTTATTTTAAGAACAATTTTAGGTATCCCAACCCTCCCGATTCCCCCATATATATATATATATATATATATATATATATATGTGTGTGTGTGTGTGTGTGTGTGTGAGTGTGTATATAAAATAAAATAAAATAAAAATAATACTTAAAAGCATTTGTACAAACAACTGAAATCTAGACATCCTTCTCCAGAGAATGTTTTTTTAATAAAAATTACAAGTTTTATATCTTTTGCGAGAAATATTAAATTTCATTTGATAGTATAAATGTTTATTTTTATTTATTTATTAATTTTTAAGGGAGATACAATATATTTTATTTATTTTCCAAATTAAAATAAATGGTAAATTTAGAAAAATAAGTGCATTCTCAGTATTTTTTTTTTTTTTTAGAAAAATAGTTAGATATTTTAATTTCGGAAATCTGTGTTTTTTAAAGAAAATCCTAACCACCACTAATATCTATGTCTAAAGAGAATTCGAACATGGCACTTTAAAATTCCAGTACAAACATGGACATTCGCATTTGTTTGAAATCTACTTTAAACCATAGTTTCCAGTGTAATAATGCTCCCCCCCCCGCCTAAAAATAAAATCTGTATAGCAATTCTCCCCCCTCCTTTCAAACTTTTAACTCAATATTTTATCACCTTCAAAAAGATATAAGAGAATAATATTGCTTTGCATTACAAAGTAACATTCTCAGGCAAGTGTTTTTATGAACTTACTTTATATTCTTACTGCTGCCAGCATTTTAATTTATTCGAAGTATTTTTAACCCCGCCTTTATTTCATATCAACTATTTTTTAACAGTAAATTTTTTATTGTAGTTACACACCGGAGAAAAAATTTCTATAAAGTAGTGAGAAATAAAGCCGGGGCTGATAAAACTCCGGAATAAATTAAAATGTTGGTAGCTATGCTAAAAGTAGTTTGACTACATGCACCATTCTTGCTGATACCATTCTTGCTGATTCTTATGTAAAATAACCTCCTGAATCCTAATATAACTCCCATTTTGCCCAGTCACCCACAGTTTTCTAAATACACCACTCCCCCCTCAATTTCTTTCCCTGTTCGATAATTTTATGACCATGAATTTGATATGAAGAATGAAAAAAAAAAAAAAAAAAAAAAAAAAAATTAACACCTAAAACAAAAAAATATAAAGTTTAAAAAATAACATTAATAACAGATTTAAAAAATATAAGATATGTAATGCATAATTTCAGTGCAAATCACCCCCCTCCCCAAAAAAAAAAAAAAAAAAAAAAAAAAAACTTGTTGCAAATGTCTATGTTTTAGAATTTTCCAACTCTGTAGCCCCTCAGAAGATATTTAACAGTTAAAATTATCCTCCCACCGCCTAAAAATCAAATTTATAGCCACAAAATTACCAAAAATGATAAAAACAGAGGTCCATTCCTAAAAAATTGTGGATGATAGGGCAAAATGAGCGTCCTATTCGGATTCAGAAGGCCATTTTACATAAGAATATGCTGAAATGGTGTCAGAGGCAATTTTCCTGCCGAGCAGTGTAATTAGAAAAATAACAATTTATGCAATAATTTTTTAATATGTTGGTCGATGTTTTACAACGGAAAGGGATCAGGCCAAGTTCAGACCTAGATCCTCAGAGTTAACGTCCTAAACGCTGCCTCACTTTTCGCTCCTGTAAAAATTTATTTATTCAATACACCAAAAAATTATTGTATAAATGGTGAAAATTATTATCCTAAATATCTAATTGCCATCAAACAGTTATGGAGTTAAAATAAACAAGCTAGAACCCGTCGAATTCGACGATCATTTTATTGACCGTAATGTTTCAAAAAACGTCACATCATTATTTAAATGCATTTCAAGTTAAAACATCTAATATAATTTACGACATTTCACTTAAAAAAAAGAAAGTCAGAAAAATGCTTATAAATAGAAATATTATATATGACATCACTTTCTACAAAATACAGTCAATGTGACGCCAAACTGACTCCAAATAAACAGTTGCTATCTTTTATTTTCTATTCGTTTAATACTAAGACTACATGTTAGCTGACCCGTCCGGCGTTTCCCGGGCCCATGGTAATAACCTTAAATGAACTTTAAATTAGTATGGTTTTACATCTTTAACTCGATTTTGTTTGAATTTCTACTTTTAAATAAAAGCATCGTGAAAAAATAATCAGCCGTAACAAAAAAAATACCTCGAACCTAACGAAACTCTGCCTTGTGACCCTGGTGCCTTCGGCAGCGCATACGCCGGTCGCTAATAACATAAAAATATTCCCAAAAATTAACCTGGAATCGAACGAACCCGCCCGGTGTTGCCCGGGTCCATGATACCTTAAATGAACCTTAAATTTGTATGATTTTATACCTCTAACTCCATTTAGTTTGAATTTCTGTTTTTAAATGAAAGCGTCACGAAAAAAATAATCAGCTTTAACAAAAAAATTTACCTCGAACAGAACGAAACTCTGCCTTCTGACCCAGTGCCTGCGAAAGCGCCACACGCGAGCCGCTAATAACATAAAAAAATTCCAAAAAATTAACCTGGAACCAACCGAACTCGTCCGGCAAAGCCCGGGCCCATGATAATAACCTTAAATGCACCTTAAATTTGTATGGTTTTATATCTTTAACTCGATTTTGTTTGAATTTCTATCTTTAAATGAAAACATCACAAAAAAAAAAAAAATCATCTGTAACAAAAATAATTACCTCAACAGAACGGAACTCGGGCTCGTGACCCAGTGCCTGCGACACGTGTATACAGGCCGCTAATAACATGAAAAAATTCTCAAAAATTAACCTTGAACCGAACGAACCTCTGACTCGTTTTGCCGCTGCCTGTGACTTCAGCACCGTATAGCAGGCATGCTACACGCATGCTACGCACGCGCTGCAAAATCCACTTTCCTCCGCAAGGGAGCGCAGTATGTTGTATACGAATATCGCCAATCGTCTTGAATTTCCAAGACCTTTCAAATAAGGTGTCACATGGTGGTGTCAACTGCAAAATCCTTTAGTTACACTTTCCACCGCCAAGGACCACAGCGTGTTCTATACGAACAACACCAACGGTCAGGAAATATCAAGACCTTTAAAATAAGTAGTAACATGATAGGGTCTACTGCAAAATCACCTAGTTCCATTTTTAACCACCAGGGGGCGCACTATATTGTATACACACATCCCAATCAACATGAAATTTCAAGACCTCTATCACCAATCGCCTTGGATTTCCAAGACCTATCAAATAAGGTGTCACATGGTGGTGTCAACTGCAAAATCCTTTAGTTGCACTTTCCATCGCCAGGGGGCGCACTGTGTTCTGTACGAACATCACCAACGGTCAGGAAATACTAAGACCTTTAAAATAAGATGCAACATGATATGGTCTACAGCAAAATCACTTAGTTCCATTTTTCACCACCAGGGGTCACACTATACTGTATACAAACATCCCTAATCGACATGAAATTTCAAGACCTTTAAAATGAGGCGCTACATCTGTGGGTCTAGAACGGATTTCCCTCTCAAACTAATTTCCCCCCTTTCCCTTCCCCTCCAAATCTACTTTCCCCCCTTTTTCCCCCTTTAAAATCGAAAATTCCAAATTCGCGGATATTGATTTTTTAGTATTCGACTCTAAATCTACCCATATGTACTCTACACATATGTACAATTTCTTCCCCGTGAAGTAATTTGGAGCTTAGTTAAGCTCGTAAACGTGTTTTTAACCCGTTAACCGTTCGACTTTTTTTTATTTTTCTCTTTTCATAGCACATCTACAGACCAAGACCTTTTTTTAGACACCTCAACCAAATTTTTACACCAAGTAGTTCTCTCAATATAGTGGAGACAGACAAAAACATGTTTCAAATTAATAATATATAGATAGTTTTCTTCTAAGACTGAGTTCATATTCCCAAAACAGACAAATTGAAAATTTTTAACTTTCATATGAACGAGCCATGTGAGTTATCATCCTAGAACTCAGTTGAAAGAGAGTTGGGAGTTAACATAAGTGCCCAAGTTCAAATTCTGGACAAAATGATTTTCTGTTCTTGTAAAAATTAATTTGGATAACTTACCAAAAATCTACATAAAATGTGATTGATCGTCCCCGAAATAAGAATGTATTAAGTTATCTACATCAGGTTAAGAGCGTAGAATAACTATCTTTTCCGACAGCCAAATCCCATATTATTTTATGGGGAAATTTATTTATTGAATTCATTACCTTATTTAATTTTTTTTTTTTAATCCATTTTCATACTGGGAAAATTCCCAATATTTAAATTTGTATATGTTTTCTGAAAGTAGTTTCATAAAGTTTTCATTTTTGACTTTAAAAATACGAAAAATTAAACAATTGCATTTTTCGCTTTTTTTTCTGTACGAGAAGTTATTGAAATTTAAAAGATATTTTTTTGGAAAACGAGAACATATATAACGGTTGTGGTTTTTCCATAAGTGAAAAAGGAATTTAAATAAATACACTAGGTTATGAGTCATTCTGCAAATAAATTTCTGCATAGAATAACATGAGCTTTAGCTGTCGGCGAAGAATGCATGCCATTAAAAGCATGCTTGATAAGCAATATTTGCTTCATGTATGGACTGCATGGATACCCCTTGTATCTGGGACAGTCGATGATGGGGCGCGCCAGCGTGCCACCTGTCTTTGCTTCATGTATGCTATAGAGTAGAGAAGAGGATTATTTCTCCGCAGCTGGCTTCCGGCGACGATACGTACTACTCCGATTCAAAAAATTAGAATAATGTAAAAAAGAATGAGTTTGATGTTGCTAACGCGTCAATTTGCATACTGCGTCCAGGAAAAAATATATTAAAAGTATCTAATTATCTTCAGAGCATTTATAAATATAACATAAATATTTATTTTTATCTGATATATTAATAATTAACTATTTAAAAAATATTAGAATAATTCAAAGAAATAGAATACTTCGATAGCATGGTTCAAAAAATTAGAATATTCAATTTTTTCTTATAAGTTGAGAGAACGGCTGCGGGATTAACATCTGCGGGACTATAAAATGTGCTCCGTTGAAAATGAAAAGTCGTTTGGCATTTGATTGTAGCGTAGTATTTGCTTAATATGGGACGAAAGAGCGATTTATCTGAGGCTGTGAAATATCGTATTGTGTACTTGCACGAAATAGGAAAAACACAACTTTTTATAGCAAAAGAAGTGAAATGCTCTCAAGCAAGTGTGAGTAGAGTTTTGAGAGAATATTCTAATAATAAGTGTTTTCAAAATAAACACTTTAAAAGTGGTCGAAAGCCAGTAACTTCAAGAAGAGATGAAAGGCAATTGAAAAAGATTGTGAAGAAACATCGTTTTCGGAGTGTGAGATATGTGCATAGAAAATGGAAAGAAATGGGTATAAATGTCTCCAAATCTACAACACTACGACGACTTCGCAAATTAGGTTTTAGATCACGTGTGCCTAAGATAAAGCCATTCTTATCATCTAAGCAAAGGGCTGCTAGAGTTAAATGGTGTAAACAAAGGCTATTTTGGGATCACGACGATTGGAAAAAGATACTTTTCAGCGATGAAAGTGTGTTTTGTGTGTCTCACGGAAATCAAGGTATACGTGTCTGGAGACTCAAACATGAAGCTTATAAGAAAGAATGTTTAAAACGTTCGTTTAAATTTGCGACCTCTGTTATGGTATGGGGCTGCATGACTGCTGAAGGCCCAGGCAGGTTGTGTATTGTTTCCACAACAGTCAATTCAGAAGTCTATCAAGAAATTCTTGAACATTTCATGATTCCTTCAGCTGAGGATTTATGTGATGACGATTTCTTGTTTCAGCAAGATTCAGCTTCTCCCCACACTTCCAAATCAACAACTAAATGGCTCAAAGAGAAGGACATACCTGTACTCCCTTGGCCTGCAAACTCACCCGATCTAAATCCTATCGAGAATTTGTGGGGAATTATGAAGAAACGACTTCAAGAAGTTGCGCCTAGAGACAAAAAAGAACTTATTTCTAGTATAAAGAGCATATGGACGAATTTGGATAAAAAAGATTGTGAACCTTTAGTTAAAAACATGCCAAAACGTTTAAGAGCTGTCATTAAAGCTAAGGGTGATGCAACAAAGTACTGATTAGCAAGTAAAAATACTTAGAGTTTAAATTATGTTCAATATATTTTCATTATTCTAATTTTTTGAACCATGTTAGAAAGTATTCTAATATTTTGAATTTTTTGTTGTTAGCTGATTTAAATATATTTTCTATTTCATTGTAATGTGTTTACATTTTTATAATCTGCAAAATATGCAGATTCATATTATAGTACTTTATATTTGATATTGTTGATTATTTATTTGATAAATTCGATTTTCATTTCCCTTGACCATATTTCTTTTCATTATTCTAATTTTTTGAATCGGAGTAGTAGAAAGTTCCTTTGCTTTTGATGTTCAGTAGGCAGTAAAAATGTCCGAACACTAGCAAAAATTCCTATGTAAAAAAATTATACTTAATACCGTTTTGTTAAATAAATCCTTGTTGAGTTCTGTTCTTAGTCAGTCTATGAACATGATTCGACAAGAAATTATTTAACAAAACAGTATTAAGAGTACTTTTTTTACATAGGAATTTTTGCTAGTGCTCGGATACTTTTGCTGACGACTGTATCATGTTAAAAACATGCTTGACAAGTAAAATTTTATTCACGTTTGCTGCATCAAGTATAATTCATACTTGATGCATCAAGTATAATTCATATTTGGTGCATCAAGTACAATTCATACTTGGTGCAGCAAGTATAATTCATACTTGATGTGTATTACTTGATTCGTATGAGCTGTGGCAAACTTAGTGCATGCTTGATACATATTACTTGATTCATGTTTGAACTATCAAGTCTAAAGCAAGTGGGACAAGTGTAAACTAGGATTCTTGATCTTGACTTGCATTAAACTTACAGGCTTGAGATGTCAAGCTCGATGCAAGTTTCTTGACTTGAGTTGTCAATGTTGATGACAGCTTAATGCAAGTTCTCTGTGCTGTCTGGGCTGTAGGCTCTCTAAAAAAATGAACGAAGAGATAACTACTGGATCACAGGCATCGTGCTATGGATTTTTACCTTGCTACATTTGTGTGAAATGAAGAAAAGCAGTTACAGGGTTCTCAGCAGTCACTTTATTGGATACCAGTTTTTGTTTGTATAATAATCTTCATTAATCGTTTGTAGTAGTATATATTTTCGAAGGAGAAGGAATAATACAAAGATTGCTTTATGTGAAAAGTGGTAATCAAAAAATTGACGTCTGCAAACCCATTAATTATATGACCACCGACCTAGAAAGAGAAGGAGACACAAAAAATATGCATAAACTAAGGAACTGTAACAAGACAGGGCAACAGGCATCTCTTCCGCGGAGGATCAAAATCGTGTCATGTCTGCGTACAACCCAAAGAAGAAAGTTAGGCTGAGAAGTCAAATTCTAATCAGAAGTTCTAGAAACCCGAAGAAAGTTCTCGAAAACTACCCTCCGTTGCAGCGCTTAGAATACAGTGTGCAAAGCGACCAGCAAATTACGTGCCCCAAAAGATTAAGCCTCTCACAAGAGGCCAGTGCGAATGAGTTTGTTGCTTAAAACCCAAACTACAGCGTCTAGAATATACAGTGTGGAAAGCGTCTAGAATAAACAGTGTGATAAAATTGTACTAAAAAAAATTAAGCCTGCCACCAGATGTCATTGTAATCGAAGCTAGTGTCACATCATCAAAACTAAGACTCCTATAATACGAGCTGGCTCACAGCTGATCATATTGTTGCCCAGCGGAAATACAGCTTTGGCGACGTTTAGTTGCAGACGTATTACTCAGCGTCTTTATCGCCTAAAATGGCGAGTTTGCCTAAACAGAAGAGCGAATTATTGTTTGTACAAAGTTGGGCGGTAATATTGGCGAAATTTTCTTATAACCCTTGTAAAAAGTAGCCATCACTGTTGCTGCTAATTTAATTAATTTTAAATATTTATTCACGTTGAAAAGTAGTGTAGGTTGTAAAATACAACATTTAGACAATGAAACAGCAATAAAAACAAATAATTGATACAAAAAATGCAAGAAAACATATCATAATTATACTACATATTTGTGATTGAAAGCTAAGCGTACAATTTTCTTTTGGACAATTAATAGCGAATTTCTTTCGCCTTTCTTCATCTGTTGGAAATCTAAACGTTCTCAAAGCAGTTCTGGTATGATTTGAGCAATTTTCGGCTGCAAAACCTCCATTTTATGTGATTTAATAACATTTGAAAATCGGACCGCGTGGGCAACAATCACTGAGTGGGAAACAAAATGCCTGATGAGCCAGCCTGTATTGAAGGAGCTCTAATCAAAACCGAGACTCCCTATTGGTTAATTATGAGCTTAGATCACGTTTTTGATCTGACGAAACTGGGAAAAGCCAATCAGGTCTTCGATTTCAGCAAAAGCTTCGATCACAGCGACATCTGGGGAAGCTTAACTTTTGTAGCATTATTTTAGCTTCACGGTTATAAGGAAAGGGTACGTGACGTCACTCACGGTGAAATTATGGGTAGAATGACAAAACATTGGCATTTCCATCAATACAGGCTTATCTTTTGCCACTCGAGAGTGGCAAAGATTAATTAACGGAACGTTTGTTTGTAAACATGCCCTTTCCCTATAGGCGATTTCCACACTGTTTATTCTAGACGCTGTACCCGAACCTAATGTACAGTCAGCAGCAAAAGTATCCGAGCACTAGCCAATAATTCCGATGTAAAAAAGTACACTTAAAACTGTTTAGTTAAACAAACCTTCTCGAATCATTTTCTTAGACTAACTAAGAACATGTCTCGACAAGGATTTATTTAACAAAGCAGTATTAAGTGTACTTTTTTAGACGGGGATTATTGCTGCCGCTCGGATACTTTTGCGGCCCTGTATTTATTGGTCATTTATGTGCTAAGATCATGTGACTGAGCAGACGAAACTGGGAAAAGTCAATCAACTCTTATACAACGTTTACGATTTGAGCCATTGATTACTGATAGAAGTACAGTCGGCAGCAAAAGTATCCGAGCACTAGCAATAATCCCTGTCTGAAAAAAGTACACTTATATAGCTTTGTTACATAAATCTTTGTCGAGTCATGTTCTTAGTCAATCTAAAAACATGATTCGACAAGGATTTATTTAACAAACAGTTTTAAGTGTATTTTTTTATATCGGAATTATAGGCTAGTGCTAGGATACTTTTGCTGCCGACTGTAGAGGTCGGATTCCCTATACTTAAGACTACTATAAAATAGGCTGAATCATTCGCCGCCATTTGTACGTCAAGTCCGTCATTGCTAAACTTAAAATTACTATATGATAGTCTTATATAGTCTCATATAATAATCTTATATGATAGTTCGTCACTGGCAAACCTAAGACTATTATATAATAGTCTTATATAATCTCATATAACAGTCATATACAATAGTCTTAGTTTTAGCAATGACGGACTTGACGGACAAATGGCGGCGAATGATTCAGCCTGTTATATAGTAGTCCACAGATTATTATACAGATAAGACACTCCCGTATATTCTTCGGCAACCGGAATTCGACTGCAGCGACCCTATTGTCAACGGCTGTAAGTTTCTCGAGCTCTCCAGCTTACGCAATCGCTCGTCTTATTTTTATTGTATCTATGTTCATATCGTAATATTAGTGCAACGTTAAACCCAACATCCAACCGACTAACCATTTATTGATGTTTACGTTTGGACTTTGTTATTGTTTACGAATTTGATTGTTGAAAGCAATTTATTTTAAGAAGCAAGTATTAAATATTAAGCTAATAAATTTCGAAAATATACATAAACCAGAAATATTTTTTTCATTTTAAAGCATTTTGTATTATTTACACCAAGCAATGTTAAATATTTAAGATTTCATACCATACAGCTATTTCAGCATTACAGTTTGTTATATTAATTTGTACTCTTGAACACGAATGTGTTTGGAAAAATTTATTTTCAAACATAATAAAAATTAGTTTTATTTCTTAGAAAATAGCTGTGAATGTTATGATTTTGTAAATTTAAAAGTAGTAGAAAAAGTGAATGAAAGAAAACTGCACATACGTTTTCGTTGGCAACTTTATTATTGTTTACAAACTTGATTGTCAAAAGCAATTTATTTTAAGAAGCAAGTGTAAATATTAAGAAAATAAACTTTGAAAATATACATAAAATAAAAACAATTTTTTCATTTTAAAGCATTTTGTATTATTTAAACCAAGCAACGCTAAATATTTAATGATTTCATACTGCTATTTCAGAATTACAGTTTGTAATTTTACTTTCTACTCGAATATGAATATGTTTCACAAAGCATATTTTTAAACATTATAAAAAATAATTTTTATTTCTTAGAAGAATAGCTGTGAATGTTTTGAGGATAATTTTGTGAATTCAAAAACAATAGAAAGTGAAGAAAAAGAAAACTTCCCATACTAACCTGCTACTAACTACTCGCGAAATAGAAAAACAGTTTTCGATCAAAGATGCTATTCATGTATACTTAACACATGGAGTTCCCCTCTGTTGACACTAGTGGTGCTACTATATTTCCGGTTCGCGTTTTAGCTTCACTGTCCTATCTGTATGATAATCTGTGTAGTAGGTCTTACTGGCTATAAGGACAAAGAATCTGTAAAGGGAACACTGATGATGTGTTCCAGCTGGCACAGGATGCAAAAACCATCGAGTAGATATATTAGTTAGCACGGATTCCCTGTACCACAGATTATCATACTGATAGGGAAGTGAAGCTAAAACGCGAACCGGAAATATAATAGCACCACTAGTGTCAACAGAAGGGAACTACATGTGTTACGTCTACATGAATAGTATCTTTGAACGAAAATTGTTTTTCTATTTCGCGAGTAGTTAGTAGCAGGTTAGTATGGGAAGTTTTCTTTTTCTTAACTTTCTAATGTTTTTGAAGTCACAAAATTATCCTCAAAACATTCACAGCTATTCTTCTAAGAAATAGAAATTAATTTTTATAATGTTTAAAAATATGCTTTGTCAAACATATTCATATTCAAGTACAAATTAAAATTACAAACTGTGATTTTGAAATAGCAGTATGAAATCATTAAATATTTAACGTTGCTTGGTTTAAATAATACAAAATGCTTTAAAATGAAAAAATTGTTTTTATTTTATGTATATTTTCAAAGTTTATTTTCTTAATAATTAGCACTTGCTTCTTAAAGTAAATTGCTTTTGACAATCAAGTTTGTAAACAATAATAAAGTAGCCAAACGAAAACGTATGTGCAGTTTTCTTTCCTTCACCTTTTCTACTATTTTTAAATTCACAAAATCATAACATTCACAGCTATTTTCTAAGAAATAAAACTAATTTTTATTATGTTTGAAAATAAATTTTGCCAAGCACATTCGTGTTCAAGTGTACAAATTAATATAACAAACTGTAATGCTGAAATAGCAGTATGGTATGAAGTCTTAAATATTTAACATTGCTTGGTTTAAATAATACAAAATGCTTTAAAATGAAAAAAATATTTCTGTTTTATATATATTTTCGAAATTTATTTGCTTAATATTTAATACTTGCTTCTTAAAATAAATTGCTTTCGACAATCAATTTCGTACACAATAACAAAGTTGCCAAACGTAAACATCGATACAATGGTTAGTTGGTTAAATGTTGGGTTTAACGTTGCACTAATATTACGATATGAACATAGATACAATAAAAATAGACGAGCGTTTACGTAAGCTGGAGAGCTCGAGAAGCGTACAGCCGTTGACAATAGGGTCGTTGCAGTCAAATTTTGGTTACCGAAGAATATACGGGAGTGTTCTATCTGTATAATAATCTGTGGTCAGCATAAGCTAAATAAACCTTAGTATACAGATTTCATATGGCAGACGTTCATTTCAAAATACACTTTCAATACTGTTTCCACAAGTATGATGCATGTACTAACTCTGTCTGCTCCACGTACTACTAAGACTCCTATATGATAAGAGCTGGCGCAGTGTCCGCCATTTTCTAGCCCGTCTAGGAAAGTGTTGGCGGTAGAAAAAATTAGGTTACCTGATTAGCGTTGTTATCGCCTTTCAACTTCTATACTGATCAAGTGAGCTAGAACGTCTTATCACGAAACAAACAAGTTGGCGATTTTAAGAACATCGCCATCATTCTCAAAACCGCAACCCTTCACGTTAAAAGAAATGTAATTTTAAAGTTCATTTTAAAAGAGTTTAAAAACAATAACTTACAAAAACAGTACATTCATATTAAATTTGTCAAACAACTTTGAAAATTAAATTAAATAAGTTGAAAATAAGGAAAATCTTTCGATACAAAGTTGTGCTCCTGCTCAGGGTATTCGCGAGCTACATCTGCAATTTATAATCCGCTTTTTCCTTCTTTCTGGATTAGAAGAAAATATAAACAGGCGGTGCCCTATTCTGGAGTTATTCGTGCAATTTATTGCCAAAAAGCCAACAATAATAAATCGTCATCCGGTCTTGTGGGCTAGAAAATGGCGGATGCGTCAGCCTATCAATGTAGGAGTTCTACGTACTACCAAGAAAACGATGACGCAAACTGAGCAGAAGGAACGAGAGTTTGCTATCTCTGGCGTATTAGCGCATTAATGAAAGGAGGTCGTTTCTATTGAAATCCAACTATTCGAGGGTTAGCACGCGTCTTTCACCGGGTTAAAGATATTCATTTAATTTTCGAAGTACACCTGAAGCTTTCACTCTAATAAAAACGTTGATATAAGTATTAGTTAAGATATATCCATCAAAATAACTTATTCTATCAATAAACAATACATTTTACTATCCAAAAACAGTAATTTAAAAAGTAAAATTTACCATCATTAAGAATATTCAGTTAATTTTCAAAGTACACCTGTTTTTTTTTTTTTTTTTTTTTTTTTTCAGGTATTTGATAAACTAGAAACTTCGACCTATCAGAGTTAGTCCCTCATATGTCCATCACTTGTTTTATCAAAGTTCCCTAGCACAATTTACCTGTCAAGATAGCACCCATGTTTATTTTAATAGTTTAAACTCTTGAGACAGAAAATCATTATTAAATGAATAATTAATCGCTTTAACCATATTACAAATACATACATTTTAGTAAATTATAGGTATATTTAGATACAATTGTACTCATTCATTATGCATGAAATGGAAAATGCATGAAAATCTGTACAGCAGTGGTCAATGCCCCACACATGTATGCTCGCTTAGCCGGCATGAAAACGAAAAAAAAAAAAAAAATAATAATAATAACTGGATAATCACTGGATAACTTGTTATGTATAAACCAGAAAATGCATGAAAATCTGTACAGCAGTACTATGCACACATGCCGAGTTCGTGTGCATCAAAACAAACATAAAAAAAAAAAATCACTGGATGCAGCTATCTTGTCATGCATGAATCTGAAAATGAACGAAAATAGTTATCAGACCATTCACTATAGTGTACAATCTTATTTCTTTTATTATTTTTTTCAATAAATCAAAGAATAAATAATTTTATTGAGACGTAATTCTTAATAACTGAAACATTCATATATACACACTCGTTTAAATATCTATAAACGTACACATTCATCTTTTAAAGCAATTAATTTGTCATACATACAAACAACGAACGTTTTCTTACCCAAGAGTTCAAAAATAACTAATTAACTAACTAACTAACTAAAATAATAATAATAATTTATATTAACAACATTGTAATCCACAGCACTATCAAACTCGAACGAAGAAGACAGCAAAAGGCTAATTATTACTGTTACATTACCATCAATGTTTGCTCGATCATAGGCGCATTTTCAACCAGAGCAGAAATATCTTCTAAGCCAATTAAAATGAAGCGCTGATAGGGTTTCGTTATGTACTAGTCTTAGGTTTCACATGGAGAATAGAATGACGTGAGCGGCTCGTGGGTTAGCCAGGCGCACTGCGTTATGGACACTTTGGCAGGGGTTGCCGGATACATTTTTCCTAATCCCACTCGTTTTAAAAATACATGCCATCTGATTGGCTGATTGTGAAAAATTCACAAAAGAAATTATTAGATTTAAATTTGCATACGATTTTTGTTTGCTCTACGCCAGTTCGCTACATTTTACAATAGTATAAATGAGTGAAATAAAGAGGAAAAGTAACTAATATATTTTTTTTAAATTTGGAATAATTGTAAAAATTTTAAACTAAATAATCTTCTTTACATAAAATTATTAATTGCTCAAGAAATAATAAATGTCTTACATATATTAAAATTTTAGCTCTACTTTTCAATAATTCTTTGAATTTAAATTAAAAAAAAAAAAAAAAAAAAAAAAAAACTTGTTAAGATATTACTGACCATTATATATGTATATATATTAATTGGAAAAAAGATAAATATTTTGAAAAAGAAATCTGTAACAAAAAGAAAACTATTTTCGGTACTTCATCAAATCATCAAATTTTAATTTCCGTTTTAAATTCACAAAAGTAATTATTATATTTAAATTTACGTTTGCTGTGAATGAGGAAGCATTCTTGTCTTTGACTTCTCTTTTATTCACATAAACTTTAAATTTTGACATGATCTGCCTAACTCTAACAATTAGGAATTCAATCAATCAGAAGGCTTTGTTATACATGTATTTTTCAAACGAGTAGGATTGGGAATAATGCGCACTGGATACTAATATAAACCAAGAAGGTGGGTGAGTTATATCATGCTACTGAAATCCAATTTGTATAACCGTCTGTCTCCATACTAACCGCTGAACGCAGAAAGATACAGAAAGTACTGAAAGATGTAAAATAATCCAAAGACTCCTAGTTGACCATTTATATTATATCATTCCAATTAGTTAAAAAGATATCAGTTTAAAACCGAAACTAAGCAGAAAAACAAACTGCTAAAAATGTGTTCGCCTACAGCAAGTACTTAAAGTGTTTGGGCGACAAAATATAACTAGCAGCAGCGGAATTTCTCCTATGTGCAGAAATATTTTTACTTGCTTTTCACTTGTCATTTCGTCAATTCATGTGAGCGATTTAGTTTTCTCATTTTATGGTGAAATTTTATTGCATTGCAATTATCGAATCGAAGGCAGGAAAATTTCTCGCAGTGAAAAAGATTTATAATCAAACACCATAAAGTTTAAAAACATGCAAAAGTTCAAATGGTAAATAATTGAAATTGATGCAACAAAATGAAATAGACACAGGAAAAGTCTTCACTGATGACGGTACACTAAATATTACTGAAACAGCTGTCTGCAATCAAACAGGGTGATTCATAAAGAAGTATACAATTTCCATGCAGTATAAATGAAGAACAATATAAGATATTATATGTTACCTGTAACAGAATTGTATAGGATTATTCTAAATTTTGTTAGAGACAGTCACAGATGTTCTACGTGTGACCTCTTAGTTATACGACACACATCGAACCGATAATCCATTTCCGCCCAAACGCGTGTTAAGGTATCTAAATGAAGTCCATCAATAGTGGCTATGATACGCTATTTCAACTTCGCTACATCAACAGGAAGAGGAGGTACGAATACCTTGTTCTTTACGTACTCCTTCAGAAAGAAATCACAAGGTTTTAGGTCAGGACTTCTGGGTGGCTATTGGGTAAATGTCATGCTGTAATCCGCGGCTCAGTGACTTCTTACGATACAGTCGGTTATCCAGGGCTTCTACCTTTGCACAAACAGCCTGTAGTTTTAAAATTTCATATCATCAGTAGACAGATTTTCTAGTTAGATCTTCTTTTCTGAATCATGATACAAAATGTCGTTGCACAACAATTGAAGATTACGTTTTGTTAAATTCAAGAACACAAAAAGCCTTCTCCACTGCAGACGCCGCCATTTCGACTGACTAGTCACATAACACACACGTTATTGCTTACGTCTCTTCCGTAAAGGGCGAGACACAAACTTTAGGAGTGCATCTACCTTACGGTTCGCTGAGGTGGTGCATGTCTTTCACTGTTACTGTTTTACAGCATATGGAAAGTGTATACATCTTTACGAATTACACTGTATTATTCCCTTTGACGTTCTACATGTTGAAGATTTTTCCTGTGTTTATTTAACTAGTGCCAAATCTCTTTTTAATAAAGAAAATGAAACGACAAATTTAAATGTTTATTTAATTTGAGATTCATTTACAGCCTGTCACGATGAACTGTTTCAAATAAGCTTTTCCTCCTCTGTCTTCCTCCGTCTCCGTCTGATGATGTTTCTGAAATACGCTAGCAAGCCCACGTCTACAGGTACAAAAGCAATCTCGTGCACTGGAGATGTGTTCCAGCTGGCATATAGGAGGCAAAAACTTCATAACTGGAGGACTTTTTTAGGGAAATTGCTCCTTCCTTTCCTCTTCGATCTTCCTTAACACGTTGAGAGCTGCGTGAATTCTTAAGGAAATCCCCGTCAGATCACGCGCGCTACGTAGAAGCATATTATGTTTACCGTGTTTCAATAAATTCCATTAAAATGCCTTAATGATATAATTCTGTAATAAATAAATATAAATTTTAAATAATTTTTCAGTAATTACTGATAACAATGTAATTTTTTTTAGTTTTATATCATATTTTACACTGTCGGCCACGGCCACCGGTGGTTGACGCAGCCTAAACGGAAAGTTCAGTGTCAGCCACCGATGGCTGACATGGCATTCAACGTGTTAAACTGCAACTGTTTAAACACACATTTTCAGATGATATCCCTAACAACACACCTGCCCCCAAAACATCCTGAAGATTTCCATAGGATGCCCATAGACGTCCTTTTTATCCGTAGGATATCCCGAGGATGTCGTTTGGAGAGGATATGCTGTTAGGGATGCTTATTTATTTTTTTTCTCTTTTGGCGTTAATGGGAACCACACATTTAAAATGCAATTTTCAAATGTATTAGATTAGGTCTTCAAAAAGAAATTTTGTTAAAAATGAATTACGCAATTTTATTATTTAATTTTTTAATTAAAATTAAAAATGACTGTTTCTACTTTAGAAAAAGCATTCCAAGTCCGAAATATAGTCTCACCAATAATTAATTAAATTAATATTAATTATTAAAATGAATGTGTAAAATAAGTTGTTCAACATCTCCGTTTATTTTTCTCTGTAATTTTACGTTAGACTTAAGATAATAGATTACACAGAATTTTCTGTTAAAATTTTTAACAGTGTATAAAATAAAAAAGTATGGCAACACTGAAGGGATGGGCAGCAAATCGACCAACTAGCGACTACTAACGGGTTAGGGACAAAAGAAAAAAAATGTGCACAATCATCAATTTAAAATTATAAATTGCGACAAAAACTATACTTGGAAAAATAGCGCCATATATTTCCCCAGTTGTAAATTTTGATTTTTTTTTTTCCTCTGAATCCTCTGTCCCCTGTCTTGTTTAATCTTCCTACAAAGTTTGGAGCTATTGAAGTATGATGTAAAAAGCTTGAAATTTCGTCTGCTCTGTACAAGCGAGCTTTATAGCTAATGTTAAACTCTCATAGCAAATAGTTCCATTTGTACCGAACAGATGAAATTTCAGGCCACTGAGGTCATCACTTCGATACAGAAAACTGTAAGCAATGTCATTTCAATTATAGCCATCCTGTATTTTAAACCGTTACCGCCCAGTGATCTATTTATAGATCGCTAGTGTATTTGTAACTCCTCCTACAGGCGTAACTTTGAAAGTTAGTGTGTTATATTGTTTTTAAGAAACAAACACAATATTTGCATATATGTATGATATGTGCCATACATTTAAATGCATCGGTTAGTAACATTATTATTTCATGTATCATCTTTTTGTAAAATAAAAATTAAAGCATAAAAACTTTTAGTAAAATAATGCAACATTTAAATGAAACGCCCATAGGCGGGGTTTATGTTGAACAATACTTAAAAAGGCGAGCGTTAACGAGTTAATAATTACAAGATAAAAAGAACTTTTTATACACTACGTTTTTAAATTTTCTGTTGAATCATATAAACTTGAAAATTCTGTGTATTAATAAATGCTTTTTAAAAATTATTTTGATGAATTATCCCATCAACTTGAAAGAAAATGATCAAATGCGTAATAAAGAGGGCAATTATAAGAAATTTTCAAACATTTATTAATTATGAATTCAATTCTGCTTAAAGACGGCTAACAGTATTAAAAGAATCGTTGTCATCGTGTTCTGAGCTATTATAAAAGTTTCAAACGTCTAGCTAGTCCCGAAGTTAGTTAAAAATCGATTGCAAGATTTGTACTAGACAAACAAACAAGAAAGCGAGTTAATAAAAACATGGTAAATAATCAATTAAAAAAAAAAAACTTTTAAAACCCATCTTCTTAATGTATCATATCACATAAATCTTTTCGAAGTTATGATTTTGAAATTTTTTTTTTTTTTACATTAAGGTGAAATGATAAATTTCAGCGGAAAAGAATTTGTGCTCTTTTATAAACCACGAAAGTACAGGCGGTAAGGCAGTCGAAGATTCGATACACACCTGACCGAGTTTCAAAAAATTTTTCTGAGGCATTTGATCCATTGACCGATCACTGCTATCATTGGCCATTAGTTATTGCTCTGGTTGTGCCATTTATCGGTCATTACAAACTTAAATATGCATAAAACTTTTTTTTTTTTTTTTTTTTTTTTTTTGTAAATAACTGTATAATTGTTTTAGAATTATAAAAATTTGCATACAATTTTGCTCCCTGGAAACAATTTTTTAATTTTGAGTTTTAAAAAATATTTTAAATATGTTTGTGTACCTTGTGAATTTATCGATGAGTTAATTTTTATAAAACATTTTCATGTTTGAATACTAAATTTTTGTCTTAAATTTTAATATTCGAACATAAAAAAAGCTTCTTAAAAAACTCTTAAAAAATTCTTAGGATACTGTGTAGTCAACGAAAAATTTTCTTTTATCAATTGATATCTTTTCTAGTAATTACATGCAAAAAGTAACACTCCGGATCTTCGAACGCTCGACTACCGCGTTACTAACATGGCGCTCTAACTACCTCAGCCATGGAGAGACAAATGAAAAAGCTTATATTTACCTTAAAATGGAGGCGTATTTTTTATTAGCTTGAGATTCACAAACATACCGTAGTGAATGACAGTAAGTACATATAGAGCAAGAGCCCACGACGGCCAGACCTTCGTTATTTAATAAAAGCTGAAAATTCTTCTGTGCGTGTCCCCTATACAGGTAAGAACGACCAGGGACTATAGAGTTTGGGTAGTGGTTACTTGGGCAGGTAACAGGTAGTAAAGGTGTATAAAATAGTACCTTAAATTCGTTAAAGTATAAAGCTCAATTTTTTTATATTTTATTAGGGATAACTTTAGAAATCTCGTCATCCATTGCCGGACACTTATGACAGTTGCTACCCCCTGCCAGACACCCCTAAATTTTAATAAATTATAATTATACTTTCGTTACAGTATAAAAGCTAAATTTTATATATGTTACTTGGGAACCTATAAAAAAATGTTACCTCAATAGCCGGACAGTTTTAATGGTTTTTACACCTTGCCAGACACATCGAAAGTCCGCTGTAGGTGCGAGCGCGAGCACTTAGTCGATTGCGATCTTCAAAGATATCCAATAAAAAAATTATTTTATTACGTTCATAGTCAGGTTATATAAAGTAAAAAATGTAATTTTATTATTATAATATACAAAAAAAAGCATTATTACATGTAAAAAAAATATTTATTCGTTGTCGTCGATATTTTCATTTTCTTCGTCACTACTCGCCCAGTCGATGTCATGATCGTCTTCAATATCGCCTTTTTCGTCAGTTTCTGAAAAAAAAAATAAACAAGATTATACAATTATGAATAATTAAAAAATTATGTACAATAATTTGTCATAATAATTACATACCTGATTGAGTTTTAAGCGAATCACTAACATAACTTGGTAGTTGATCTCCTGAAAACCATTTGAATTGGTATTTGTCATTTTTCAATACCCAGCCGTTATTGTCTGGTTGATATGTAGTTGGATTTTTCAGATGAGCATTATTCCAAATGGTACATATATAATTTGTTCGCAGAAATTGTTGCAATAGCTCGCTTTTGCAAGGTGGTAGATTGCTAGCGTCAAAATTTCGCAACTTTTTCCGGTCAAAAGCTTCGTTTACATCGGAGACTGTATACGAGTCGATGAATAATTGCAGTCTAGCGTCATCAACACCAATAACATTAGGGACATTGTAAACATTGCATATAAATCTCTGAATAATATCGAAGATGTTTCGTTGAAAATCTAAATTTTCAATTAATTCGCTGTTGCCGAAGTTCTTAAAAGCTTCCTGGTACTCGGGATTTTTTTTTAATTTCTTGTATGGTATTGATTTTTCTTTTCTGAAAAATGCAGGGTTAAAATCACAACCTGTGATGGCATGAAATCCAGGTAAACTCTGACAAATTAACTGTCCCAACTCTGCATGTATTTTAGTTAGGTCCACATATCTTAAGTTATTGCCAGTACCCGTAAGCATCCGAACAACGGAATCACTTTTAAGATGATGCATGTTACCAAGCATTATAGCCGCAATATCAGTATCAGCACTTCTTATTACTATTTCTGCTGGATAGTTGATGTTACATGCATGGTATACTATTTTCGTATCTGCTTCCTCGTGTGATGGGCATGACAACTCTTCATCAACCCTTGAGATAACTTTGTTGGAATTATCAACAGTGAAAGAATGACATTTTCTGAAATTGATGTTTATCGTTTTGTTGCCAATAAATGGCACCACTTCATCAGTAGCCCAATGTGAAATAAAAAAATTAACCAGAGCCTCTTTAAAATTTAAATTTTTTAACTCTTTCGCGAAATCACTTGATCGAATTTGTTCAGGCCCAGTTATAAAGTACTCCAATTGCGCGGATTCTAGCCGTTGGGAATGCTCGTAATCTTTGATCGATGGAGTAAAGTATTGATCAAAGATCACATCAATTCTCGATGCTTGAAATTGAGTAACCATTTGCAACAATTTTTTTGAAATATTTACAAATGTTTTCGGAACATTCTTCATTGTATGCAACAGGAAGAAACCGTCAATTATCATAATATCTATATGATGTGGTTGCTCATGCTGGACCTCTTTCTCTAGACATTTCATCAGAGCAGATTTATCTGTCTTACAAATAGCGCCATCCAAATGGCACATGGACAATGGCACTGAAGTAATTGGGTAAGACAAAATCTTTGAAATGTCTACCTTAAAATCCATTGAGATACCCAGCATGCGTCCAAATAAATCTCTTTGGATTTTAATTTCTTGAATTTTACCACCTACTTGAACTTTTGTCTTCTTCTTATAATCGATAGAAAAATTGTCAAGGGAATTTTTTGTAATAGCTTTTTCAAATCTGGTAATATCTGAAAAACATTCGGAAACAAATGTTTTACGAAGATTATCTCCATTTTTTTCAATATTTAGTAGGAATGTCTCTACTGATAGCGATGCGGATTTTCCAGATGAAATATTTAATAGTTGGTCTTTCGGTACTTCTGAACTGAAGGGATTAATAAATCGATCAAAAGTAGCGATAAATTGTCTCAATTGTTTGGAATTCTTCTGGATATTATGAAGATTTAAGTCTGTTGAAACATCTTGATGAGTTCGCAGTCCTAGTTCTAGATAAACTTGACTTATTATTGAGGACCTAACATCATGATTACGAGCCCACCGTTGACGAGCCGAAATCGAATTGGTAAAGTGTATAACACCTGTGAGCCTTCTAGCAGCGTCTGCATTTATAGTTTGCTCTAACACCAGGTCAATTGGTTGTCTAGAAAATGGTTTGGTGGTCCGTTTGATACCAAAGCAACCTTGTTTAAATCCTTCGTATGAGTCAGGATGAGTTTCTGCAACTTTCTGCAAATTATCATAATATTTTACGGTCCACCGTGCATAATTTTGTCGGTTGCATATAAAAAATATATTTGTAGTCTTAGGCAATGTTGATATAAAAAGCTCAAAATCCCCCGTACGAATGCTCCGTGACAAGTCCAAGTAATGATGTATAAGATTTATGTAAATTAAGTAAAATTGTGAAGTTTTACCATGCTCACCATTGAGACATTGTTGCTTGAAAATATTGTAATTATTCATCAATTCTTTCAGTTCATCATTTTCAATGTTGAAAGACGATATTTCGCAGTTTTGTAGTCTTTTCACTTCCTCTATCATATCATCTGTTAGTGTTGAGTTGTCATGTTGTAAAAATGATTCAAAATGTAGAACCTCCAATCCCAATGCTACCAAAGGATGCAATCTTTTGCAGCGGTTGAAGTGCTTTCCATCGAGAAACCCATTCACAGAACCACTTGCCAGCAAACTACTCTCAACCATAACATTTGTTAACCCACAGTCACTAATTACTTTACCGACTGCTTTAAAATAAGCCATCATAATGTGAAACGGTCCGAGGTGTATGAATAAATTATCAAATTTGGGTTTTTCCGTAGACTGTATTTGAAATGCTACTTTAGCTATAGCAAGATCGTAGGTTACCTGGATGGAACGTTGATGTAAATCTTCAACAATTTTTTTACTCTGTTCCATACTTTCTAGCACTATAGATGTACTAGTTGGTGATGCATTGATTGGGGTTAAATAAGAAATAAGTTGTTGTGAGACAGCATTATTACAAATCCGACTATTGAAACCAACCCACATAGGAACGTCAGGTAACTTCAAAACGTGACTGATCATCCATATATTGTCGATTTCGGTGTATAGCTGCGAGTTTGTAGGGCGTATAATTTCTGTATTATCAATTGTTGAATGTAGTTCACTTGTCATTTTCGGTTTTTTAGGATACGGAATCTCTTCTATAGATATGGCTTCAAAAGTTCTTCTTCTTCTTTTTACCGTTGTATGTGGTAAATTAATTTCATTATCTGTAATCGGCGCTTCAGACATGTTAAGTTCTTCGGGCATCTCAGATTCTTCGGTTATATTGGCCTCAATGTTCTGGTATATAATTCCTACGGTGTCATGTAGAGTATCCTTTCCGTTTGTAGTTTCCACAAAACGATCGAAATTATCATATGCCACACCAGTAAAAAGGTCAGGATTTCTTTTAATCGTTTCTGGGTATAAACTGGATTGTTCAAAAGAAGTATACGTTGTCTCAGTCTCTAGTTCCTCGATACCCTGATAGCTAATACAATGCCCATATCGATTAATAATATCGATAATTTTCCTACTGCTTGTTAAGCTCTTTAAAGTTATACCTAACATGATGTGCTTTGATGTTTTTACACGGCCATTATGGACAGCATAGATTACGTCTTGAGAATAAGAACGCACTTGACGAGCACATTTCAGGCTTTTTTTCCATTTGTTATTACATCCACCTAGAAGAGTAAAGTAAAAGTCCAGTAATTGCGGTGGTATCGAAACTTCTCCTGACATTAAATGCTCTGTTGTTAGATTTTTTATCGGTAACTTATTTTTTTCCATTTGTAGTATTAATTTTCTTAAAATTAATGCAGCTTTTTGTAAAGTATTTTCGGTTTGTAAGTTTTCAAATATTGTATCGTCTATTGTTTGTAAATATTTGGGTGCTATAATTTTTTTATTACAAATAGTAAAAAATTTAATATCTTTAGAAAATTTTTTCAACATTTTTTCTTCGAGATGATGTGCAGTAAAAACAGAATTCACTTCAACAGAATTTTCTTCAAATATTCTTTCCAATACATCGGTGTACATTTCATGCAAATATACTAATAAATAACAGCGCCCTTTTTTAATTACGTCTTCCTCGATGATGCCACTTATTTCATTAAAAGCTAATTGTTGATATTCCCGATGAAAATGCCAATCACTTTTACTGGATGGTTTTTTAGAAGATGATATTTCATTATTGAAACTAATTCTACATTCTGTATGATATGATATTTTTGGACCAGAAATTTTTTTTAATTTATTCAATAATTCTGCATACTTCTCTTGACCTTCGATGTTGGGTAGTACGCTAGATTTAAATTGGTTGGTATCAGCTTTATGAAGTGGAAGCATTCGTGAACGTTTTTTTTAATGTTTCCTGTCACAAAACACACAAACAATTAGGTAGTCGATATTATTAGCTTCCTTCTCGGTTAGAATATTTCCATCCTGAGTTAAATCATTATCTTCACTAAGATCTGGTTAAAAAACTTCAATATTTTCTTGAGAAGTTGTAGATTGAAGTCCTATTGATTCAGAAGTTAAACTTGATTGCATTGTTACTGAAGATTCTGTAGAGGATGACTGTAAATGAGATGGTTCTGTGGTCAACTTAGGTATCAACGACGAGGTTGTTGAGGTATTGTCTGTAGAAACACTAGCTGATTTTTGTTTTTCACTGTTTTTTGTCCAATTTTCAGGTTCAGAAGTTAAGTATTTTTTCATAAGTCCTGTAAATGCTTTATAACATCCCCGGTGATAACCATTTTCTGTATACTCATCAGGCAGAATAATGTCTTTATATTTAAGGTTATGTTTTTTTCTGATTTTCAAAAAAAATTGACATTTTTTTAAAGTTTCCTCCGAGAACAATATTATCTTACCATCACTTTTATTACACACAAAACAAATTAATGTGTCTCCCATGATAACACTTTTTACTAAAATTACACTTTTATTTCACAAAAAAACGACACAAATATCAATGGTAAAACGTGGTTGTAGCTACACATAATTCTTCAATACATCACTAAAAGACAGATGATGCGCAGTGAAAGATCGCAGTCGACTAAGCGCCCTATCTCACTCGCACCCGCTAGAACAGTCGTTACCTCGCGCTCGCACCTACAGCGGACTTTCGATGTGTCAAGGTGTAAAAACCATTAAAACTGTCCGGCTATTGAGGTAACATTTTTTTATAGGTTCCCAAGTAACATATATAAAATTTAGCTTTTATACTGTAACGAAAAATTAATTATAATTTATTAAAATTTAGGGGTGTCTGGCAGGGGGTAGCAACTGTCATAAGTGTCCGGCAATGGATGACGAGATTTCTAAAGTTATCCCTAATAAAATATAAAAAAATTGAGCTTTATACTTTAACGAATTTAAGGTACTATTTTATACACCTTTACTACCTGTTACCTGCCCAAGTAACCACTACCCAAACTCTATAGTCCCTGGTCGTTCTTACCTGTATAGGGGACACGCACAGAAGAATTTTCAGCTTTTATTAAATAACGAAGGTCTGGCCGTCGTGGGCTCTTAGGCTAATAAGAATTTGAGGAAAAGAGATTCATTTACTGCATGTCACAATGAACTGTCTTTTTTTTTTTTTTTTTAATAAGCTTTTCCTCTTCTTTCTTCCATCTGACGTCGATGTTAACGAAATGCTATAGCAAGCTCACATCTACAGGCAAAAAACAATTTTGTGCACTGAAGATGTGTTCCATAACTGGCATACGAAGCAAAGATTTGACAACTGGAGAACTTTTCAGGGAAAAGTGCTTCTTCTTTTCCTCATCGGTCTTCTTTAAACTGTTATGTAACTACATAAACACACATTTTTACATTTAAGGATAATTTGCTAAACATTTTTATACATCATTATTACACGATTTTTTTTTTTCTGTTTTGACGATACTGAGAAGCATAAATTTATACACTTAAGCTGCATATTGCAAATTTGTTAGATGAAGTTATGTATTCAAAAATAAAGTATTTAAAAATGAAATATAACTAAAAAATTTTATAAACAAACACCATAAAATTAAAAAACATACAAAAGTTCGAATGGTGAACAATCGAAAAGGATACAAGAAAATGGAGTGACAAATTTAAATGCTGATCTATTTTTAGATTCATTTACAGCATGTTATGATAAACTGCTACTTCAATGAGCTTCTCTTCTTCTTTCTTCTTCAATCTGACGTCAATGAAATACGCTAGCAAGCCCATATTAACAAGCAAGAGAGCATTGTGTGTACTGAAGATCTGTTCTAGCTGGCATAAGAGCCAAAGACGCCGGAGGACTTTCCAAGAAAAAGTGTCCCTTTCTTTTCTCTTCGATCTTTCTTAAACTTCAATTGTTTAAACATTTTATGATGATATGCTTATTTTTTTTTCTATTTTCGTAGTAATGGGAACCATAGATGATTTATATACTTAAACTGCAATTTAAAAATTTTTTAGATGAGGCCAAGTCTTTAAAAAAAAAAAAAAAAAAAAAAAAAAAAAGTCAAAAGTGAAGTATAACTCAAAAATTTTCGAGAAATCTGTAAAATTCTGGAGGCGCAGTGGTTCCAAGCCCTTCATGTCTAAAGCCTTAGTAGAAGGATTAAAAATTGTTTTGCAAGGAGCATTTTTGTAAATAAAAAAAAGTTATTAAACTTTTGAATTTTTATAAATTTAAGTAGTTTCTTTGAAATATGTAAAATTTTCAGGCGAGGTAGCTAAAGCTGTAAGTCCCCAATAATGAAAAGCGTGTTTTCTCTTTTGACTAAAGCTGAATTGTCGCCAATTGACCAAACTTATGTTTGATTTGATTGAAAGAATTGAAGATTTATAAATAACACCATGAAATTAAAAAAATATGCAAAAGTTTGAAAGGCGCACAATATTGAAAAGGATGCAACAAAATTAAAAAGAAAAAAATTATTTACTGCATTTCACGATGAAACGATGAACTGTCTTTCTTGAATAAGCTTCTCCTCCTGTTTCTTCTATCTGATGTCAATGTTAATGAAATGCGCTAGCAAGCCCACATCAACTGATATGAAAACAATTTCGTATACTGAAGATGTGTTCCAGCTAGCATAGGGTGCAAATAAAACTTGACAACTGGATAACTTTCAGAGGAAAACTGCTCCTTCTTTTCCTCTTCGGTCTTCTTTAAACTGTAACTATATAAACACACATTTTAATATTTAAGGATAATGTTTTCTTTTCTTCTTTTTCTGTTTTGGAGACACTGGATACCATAGATTTATACATTTAAACTGAGTATTTCAAATTTGTTTAATGAGGCATGCATGCAAAAATATTTTTATTTTATTTTTTTTAAATAAATTATAATTAATTTTTTTTTAGAAACAAACACCATAAAATTAAAACACATACAAAAGTTCGAATGGCAAACAATTGAAAATGATACAAGAAAATGAAATGACAAATTTAAATGTTGATCTATTTTTAGATTCATTTACAGCATGTGACAATGAACTGCCTGTCTTCAATAAGCTTTTCCTCATCTTTCATCTTCCATATGACGTTAATATTAATGAAGTGCGCTAGCAAGCCCACATTCACAGTTACGAAAAAATTTCGTGCACTGAAGATGTGTTCCAGCTGGCGTAGGTTCCAAAGACTTCATAACTGGTGGATTTTCCGAGGAAAACTGTTCCTTCCTTTCTCTTCGGTCTTCTTTAAGCTGCCATTGTTTATAATTTTAAGCTCTCCCATTGAAATTTTCTTTAAAAATTGTGTTATATATTTTTTTAATTTAAGCTTTTTAAAAATGTATTTTAAAGTAACTTCATTTTCTGCCGTCTTGAGTATGGCATTATCTCATAATATTTCCTAAAGGTTTGTAAATCCCAAGGATAATAGCAAAATATGTGCCAAATTAGTGATTTATTAAAAACACGCTAAGCCATACCATAAAGTGTATTTTTGCCCACAATTAACAAATATTAGTTCTTATTTTTATTTCAAATTAATTTAATAACTCAGAAAGTATGTGTACTATACTTAATCAGCAGTCTACGTGATGCAATCTATTCTATGTAAATAAGTCTTACTCTACTATTCAAAATGTACTGTGTAATAAATGCATTTATTGTCATTATCATTATGAAACTGATTGAACTGATAATTACACGTAATCATCATTTCAATCAGTTTCATTTCAAAGGGTGATATTTACACAGTAAATATCCAACCAGTATACTAATTTAAAGGAAAATGATTAACGTTATATCACAATTTGAAGACAAATTGTTTTTCAGATATCTAAACAATGTACCTGATATAAGGTAAGCCATCAGGATAGTATCAGATATTAATATGTTGCAGTAATAATATAAACAATGTTATTTTAAAAAAAAAAAAAAAAAAAAGAATAAATATAAATTCTAGGCACAGGCTTATACAACATACAGACATATTAAATTCATGTTTAATAACTACAAAACCACTGAAACGTGTATACATACTACATACCTTGCAGCAACTTCTTCACACAAATAAACAAGCATTTGAATTCCAACATTATTAATTAATAATTCGCTTTTTTGAAAACTCAGAGTAAAATAATAACTTATACGTCTGTAAAATAAAAACATACGTCAATATAACCATGTATTCGAGTTTCGCTAAGCATAATATAAACACTCGACGATTTGTTTACGTATAAGATGTTTCCAATTCCAATGAGCTATGAACGTTTCAATTCAAAAACCCCAAAAAATCTCATTTAGAAAACAAAATCTATTCAAGTACTAAATGAATATTTTAAATTACACTTCAAAGCACCTAATTCAGGAGATAAAAGCACCTGAAAAGTATACATATTTTTAAAATAAATTATCAAATAATTTTCTATTGCCATTTACATATCAGTAAGCAGGGGGCGTGTACCCACTGACATTTGCTTACGTCATCACCTCGCTTGCGTATGTGACTAGAGCGTGTATGACTAAAGTCCCTTTGTTCTCTCTAAACTAATTCTCATTCTGTAATTTTTTTCTAACTTTATGTTATTGAATGTACAGTCGGTAACAAAAGTCTCCGAACACTAACAAAAATTCCTATATAAAAAAAGTACACTTAATTCAGTTTTGTTAAATAAATCCTTGTCGAATCCTGTTCTTAGTCAGTCTAAAAACTGGATTCGACAAGGATTTATTTAACAAAACTGTATTAAGTATACTTTTTTTAACATAGGAGTTTTTGCTAGTGTTTGGAAACTTTTGTTACCGACTGTATCTATCTAACTCTTCTTAGGTCGGTGTCAAGTCTGAATGAAAAAAAGAGGATTGCAGTAAAAAATGGTAAATTCCAAAAATGACTGTTTAAGTGACATTCTTTAATTCTGCATTTTAAATTATCCAATCACTGTCGTTCTTTCTGACGTAGGGGGATAGTCATTCGAAACGTACAACTGCATTTTGTTTACCCACCAATTATAATCAACTAACCCTTTGTTTAAGTGTTAACAAAATGACATTCATCAACCAACCTTTACTTAAATGCACTGTAAAAAAATATGTCCTTTTTGATGCCAGAAATTCTCTGTAATTTGAGAAAACACGTTCTGACAACGTATTTTTTCTTAAATAACGCGTATTTTCTCAAATTACAGAGAATTTCTGGCAGCAAATAGGACATATTTTTTACAGTGTGTATGTTTTTACTTTAAATTAACGTATTCATATGCAATTTCATGTAAAAAATATATTCAATAATTCTAAGTTCAAAGTCTAAACTATTATTTAAATTAATTGTTAATTATTTAAGTGTTAACTACCTTCATATCAACCCTTTGTTTCATTCTATAAAAATTTCTAAATTTCCGAAATAACATTTGTGAAAATAATTCTAAGTATCAAACTATTTCAGTCTCGCGCCGACAGATGGCAGCTCTAAAATAATTCAGAATCTCCGGATGGCAACACTCACAATAGCACCCCCGTGAAAAAGGAGGGGGAAAACCTGATTCCTAAGTGCCTCCAACCTGTTTCATCACCCTAACAGCTCGTCCCTCCACTCTGATCCTCATAGACCCTCATGGCCTGCCACCACACCGTGTCTCAGAACTCCTCTTTTTTCTCCGTATAATGTCCCATTTTAGGATCCTTATATCTGACTGTTGTGTTAAAATCTGCTAAATCGTTTGTTAACAGGATCAGGCCCATCCTTAGTGGTGGCACGAATTTCTGTATTGTGCACAGCTGGCCAAAATTGATCCAAATTTTCGCGAAAAATTCCTTAGCGCATAATTGAGGAATTACAAAGTATGGTAACGACTAATATCGTGAGATTGGGGCAAAGTGCGTGTGCACGTGAACTAGAACATGATAGGAGCAAAATAATTTAATTTCTTGTATTTATGTCTTCTGCAATTCACACACACATAGACTAATAATTATAAATCTACAATTTAGTGTAATGCTTTTTCATTAAATGTTTTTCAACGTATATTTGCATCGTACGTATTGCTCATAGGTATATATTTATTGCCATAAAAAATTAGGTTGCAAGAAGGAATTGTAGGATCGTAACGAAACTTGGTATGAAGGTACGTGTTAGGTAGATATGGAAATGATTAGAAATGCAGCGTGATTGCGCATTGCGTAATGTCACCAGAGGACGTTGAACTTCGTGCTCTCCTTGAAGTATAAAACAGTTAAGCAGAGTTTGTTTGAGTGTACAAGGATGAAACGCTGGCGCAGAATTCATACCGGTATTTATTTAAGAAATTTCTCAACCTATGGTATCGTTGATTTACGAAGTAGAAAATTTTGTTTCATTGATAGTGGTATGAGTTCGGCGCCAGTGTTCCATCCCTGCATGTACTTAATCTGTCACAGAGGGACGCCTTTAAATAGAGATACTGTTACGCCGCCATCGAAGACAATATGGGCAGCTGTTAGTGTACGAGAGGAGAAGAATCATCGGGATTCATCGAGAGGGGAAGCATCGGAAGCTGGGTGGGCAGCTCGATGAGTACCACATGCACATAGGCCGTTTTAATTTTAGTGTGAGAAGGTGTTTGGACCAGTGGACAAGAGGGAGGTCGCTTACACGATGATAAGGCTCAGGACGTCCTTGACAGACTAGTAGTCGAGAAGACCGTCATATCATACGACACGCACGCATAGCGTCAATTGTCTCATTGTCCTCCAACTGCCTCATTGTCAACATCTTCACTACGGTTTCCTATATCTGTTCGCACTCTTGCAAGGCGCCTGTCTAAAGGACATTTGCTATTTCGGTGCTCATTACGTGTGTTGCCAATGACACCTCCCACCGACTGTTACCTCCGCTTCTAGTGGTGTCGCGCTCGACGCGATTGGACTGCAACTGAATGGAGCCAGGTCGTCTTCAGCGACGAATTCAAATTCAATTTGGGCAGTGACGATAAACGTGCATGTGTGTGGAAGCCCCGTGGTGAACGCTTCAATTTTGCCTTTGTTTTAGAGCGGCAGGCTACAACCACAGCTGGTGTGATTGTATGGGATGCCATCGCATACGATACAGGGTCTCCCCTAATATTGATCCACGTCACCATACAGTCCAACGGTATGTTCGTGACATGTGTTCAGCCACATGTGTTGCCACTTATGGTAGGGCTCCCTGGAGCCATTTTGCAACAGGACAATGCTCGACCGCATACAGCAAGGGTGTAACAGGACTGCTTTCGCCACATTATCACCCTTTTCTGGCCTTCTTGATCCCCAGATTTGTCACCGTTCGAGCATGTCTAGCATCACTTGGGACGTCAATTTGACAGCCTAAAAGTTTGGTCGAATTAAGAGGGCGTTTACAGGAACTGTGGAACGAGAGGCTGCAGGACATCAATGGGATTTGCATGCCTCAATGCCCGCCCATATCGCATCGTGTATTCACACTATAGGTGGCCCAACAGGGTACTAAAATCTTCATTCATTTGTAACTTTTTCTGCAATAAATGACAATTTTGTTTTGATTTTGTAATCACTTACTTATATCACTTTTATACTCACGTACAGTCGGTTACAGAAGTCTCCGAACACTAGCAAAAATTCCTATGTAAAAAATGTACACTTAATACAGTTTTGTTACATAAATCCTTGTCGAATCCTGTTTTTAGACTGACTAAAAACGGGATTCGACAAGGATTTATTTAACAAAACTTTATTAAGTGTATTTTTTTTATATAGGAATTTTTGCTAGTGTTCGGAGACTTTTGTTACCGACTGTATGTAAAATTTCGTTTCATTATTGCAACTCTTTCTTAGTGCGCAATTTTTTATGGCAATGAATGTATAATAATGATATAAGATTGATTATTAGTTTATCGTATGGCATTGCTTATTCGTATTCTGAAATTGAGCATGTATAATGTAGAAGATGTATTTTGTAAAATATTTTTGGGGAGTCTTCTTGAGGCTATAAATTTTTTTAAACTTAAAGCTATGTTTTGAGCAATTTTCGATAAGCATAAATTATATGAACAGTATAAACTGCTTTTTATTTAATACAGAAGTTTAAATAAACGTAATAATCATTGCTATATATTTATTCGGAATATAAATTAAATTTATTTGGTACAAAAAACGACTATATAATATTTTGCAAACAAAAAACCATTAAACATTTTGCAAACCATTAAAACCATTGCAAACAAAAAACCTTATCTCGTTTAAAGATAATATATAAACAAAAAACGTTTTTCATTCTTATTTTGAAGTTTCGTCAAAATATTAGAGTAAGAATAGTTTCATGAACCTTTCATTTATCTACATTTTAATCTTATTGTTCATTTATTTATTTATTTTTAATGTTCTGTGCTATATCCAGGCAATCTTACACATTGCTAGCGGGATTGAATAAAAAAATGTCCATGTTCACTGAGACTTTTTCATGTATCAGTATACTGATCTCCCATTTCTTATTTTAGTTGTAACAAACCTAATATTTTCTAAAAATGTATGAAATGTTTTCATTCATTCATTTTTTTTTTATTTATTTGTTTACAATACTTATTATGTACATTTCCTTTTCTAGGTCAAATTTGACTGTAAACTTCTTCTTTTTTGCCAGCTGGCTGCATTTTTCAAGGCACTAAATATTAATTGTATGTCTGGAAAATGCATGCTTGCTAGCATATATTTGAATTTTCGCTCAAAGCGGATTACAAGTGGAATATCGATTACAAATTAAAATCATTTTAAAGAATTTAATACAGGCAATTTTATTATTATTTCTCATTTATCTTTTACCTATAAACTATATAGGAAAGACTTTTATTATTGTAAAAATTGGGTAGATTTGATTGATTGTTGCATTAAAAAAAAAAAAAAAAAAGTGCTGTTGTATAAATAATTAATGGGTTGTGTTCTTACAAAATGTGTTTACATTTGATTGCTAGTAACATTTAGAAAAATTTTTAAGATGTAGAGAACTGTTGTATAAATAATAGGTTGTTCTCTATAGTTAATATTTGTTATTCTTAATTGATATGCTATTAACATTATACATGACTAATAAGAATTTCAGTTATAGAGAAAAATATAGTTATTGTAATTTTTATTAAACTTAATTAATTTTCAGTAACTTTAAATATTAAGACATATTATTCTTCATAGATTTTAAATAAGAACTTTAGTTACAAAGAAAATGTATATTTATTACAATTTTCATTAAACTTAATTAATTGCCAATAACTTTAAATATTAAGAATTGTAATTCTTCATTGATATGCTGTATTAAGACTATAGATGACTTTTTTTTTCTTCTTTTTTTTAAATAATAAAAAAATAAGCACTTCTACTTGTTCGAGAAATAATTTTAAGGGTGCTAGAATCGAAGCTGTCATCTTAAAATAGGCTGTCGGATTTGTATTTCCACGACGTTAATCCCCTGTCGAAATATTTGTATTAAATTCTACGAGCCTTTTCCGATCTCGAAAAGATTACGATAAATTCGTACTAGTTGTTTTCGAGGTTTATACAATACCCGCTAATATGGGGACGATGTTGCTATAACTCTGACTACAGCGCCTAGAATATACAGTGTGGCAAGCGCTTATGATCGAATGCTTAAAATACTGCTAAAAAAATTAAGCTTCCCAGATGGCGCTGCGATCGAATTTTTTGCTCAGATCGAAGAGCTGATTGGGTTTTCCCAGTTTCGTCAGCTTAGTCACGTGATCTAAGCACATAATTAACCAATAGGGAGTCTTTCAAACAATAAACCCGATCGCACTTACCTCTGGTGAGAGGCTTAATTTTTAAGGCACTGATTTGCTGGTCGCTTTCTACACTATTTATTCTAGGCGCTGTACCCTGACCCTAACACACATTAATGCTCCTATTACACACAGCGATTTTTCGCACAATTTTTGAGCCAATTTTGTTGGCTCAAATCACCTCAACGTCCACTGAATAGGAATTGGGAATACGAACATTTTTTTTTGGCTAGTCATAAAAAGTTGTTTGTAGGAGCAACTTCTCCTACTGTGATATACCAATATGGAGAAAGCTCCTTATACGCAGCGAGAAAAGGCAGCGCCGGCAAGAAGTTATTCATTGTTGTACTATTTGCTCTCCCATGGAGACTTCACGCAGTCACCGTTAAAAGAGCGATAAATAGATGCGCCTTGACATGTACTGTACACCGTGCAAACCAGTTTTTCGAACAATTTTTGACTCAACTATTGTAATTCTCTTTCGGATTTCGGCTTCCAGAAATCGGAGCAAAAATTGGCTCAAATGAAAGTTGTGTGAAAAATTTTCTTGTATATTAGGAGCATAAGACGGGGTTTTGCAAAATTCACCCTTCCCTTGGGGGTAGGGGGAGGGAGGCGGACGGCAGAAACAAGTTTCAGGGCAAAACTCGGCTTCAAATTGCTTCAGGATTGCTTGCACATAGAGAGACTGAACTCAAATACAAAAATAAAATAAAATAGATATTAATAATAATATTTTCAATTTTAAGGGTGGAAAGAGAAAAATCTTTTTTTTTTTTTGGTGTGTGTGTGTGTGGGGGGGGGGAGAATTTGCAAAATCCGAAATTTACAGAGAAACTCTTCCAAAAATACCGCGCAGAAGTTGACATCACTGTTTATCTTCTGAAATATATTTCTGAAAACCAATTTTAGTGTTTATCAATTTTCGATTTTTTTTTTTTTTTTTTTTTTTTTTTTTTTTTTTTTGGGGGGGGGGGGGGATATACGACGGGGCAGATTCGAGAGCCCCCTTTCCACATTAAATTGATCCTGGGAAACTATGGAAGCAGCATTCACGAATTTTGGTGTGTGGGTTGGTTATTTCCATGAAACACCAACTGCGACGAGATTTTCAAAATTCCACTTCTTAATCCTATAGGGGGTTGGATGGGGTGAGGCAAAAATCAATTTTCCGAGCGTATTTCTGTCCAAAATTATCGCAGGACGACAATTTTTTAGTATCAGTGTGTGCTATGTGTACTCAACACGCACTATAAAAGGATTTTGCGAAGTGCACCCCTTTGGGATGGAGGGTGTGGTAAAGAACACTTTCCAATAGTAAAATTTTTTTAAATTTAAATTAGGAAAGTAATTTTTCGTTGTATCGATTGGTTATGTGCGCTTAAACAATCTATAAATGGATTTTGTATAATGTTCCTCCTCACCCCCTTTTGGGAGCGAGGCAAAAACACGTGTCTAAGCGTAACTCCATTTAAAATGATCTCAGGAAAGTAATTTTGTATTATATGGGGGTACTTTATATGTATTCAACACGCATTATAAAGTGATTTTGCGAAATATTCTCCTTTCCCCTGTGTGTGTGTGGGGGGGGGGAAGCAGAAAACACGTTTCCAATAGTAACTGTTCTCTAAATTATTTCTTCTCTAACTTTTTTTTTTTATTATGTGGGTATGGTAAAGAACACTTTCCAATATTGACTCTTTTCTAATTTAGATCAGAAAAGTGATTTTTCGTTGTATTGACTGATTATGTGTGCCTAAAACACTCTATAAACAAATTTTATAAAATTTCCCCCTCCCCACTTTTTTGGGAGGGGGAGGGCAAAAACATGTTTCTAAGCGTAACTCTATTTGAAATTATCTCAGGAAAGCAATTTTTTATTATGTGGGTGTGTTATGTGTACCCAACACGCATTATAAAGTGATTTTCCGAAATATTCTGCTTTCCCTCGTTGGGGTGGGGGCAGAAAGCACGTTTCCAATAGTAACTCTTCTCTAAATTACCTCAGGAATGCGAATTTTTGATGGGTGGGTTATTTATGTGTACCTAACGCATACTATAACGGAATTTTGTGAATCTCCCATCTTTTACAGGTGGAAGGGGCAAAAAGACAAGTTTTTGATAGATTTCAATTAATCTTTTTTTTTAATGAGATTTTTATATTAATAAAATAGTATATGTAATTTTGAGAATTAATTTAAATATAGTGAGCGGGCAATGCCTACTAGTTATATAATATTCACACATTTAGAGCTCGATTAAGGCCTAGGACGATTTTGGTGCGCCCCCCCCCCCCCCCAAAAAAAAAAAAAATAAAAATAAAAATAAAATAAATAAATAAATAAATAAAATAAAATAAATAAATAAATAAAATAATAAATAATAAATAAAAGCTTTTTTTTTTCAAAAAGTTAAGGTTGGTTTTTGGTTGGTTGGATTTAACGTCGCACTAGTATTTCGCAATGGGTAATTGGTGATGGTCTGGGATGTAGCCCTAAGGAGATCCGTAGACATGCCATCACAATGTTGATCCTCCACGGAGAGGATGGCTCCTTCACTTCGGTGACCCTCAGAGGTATAATTTGGATTCAAAAAGTTGAAAAAATGTAAAAAAAAAATATTAAGAAAATTTCTCAAAGTTAAGAAAATATAACTGGATACCAACTTGAAGTTTAGGTTCAGTGGGTTCAGCGTTGCATTAGAGCTAGATAGTAGGAAAATTGACGACGATCTGGGATCTACCCCTACGTATTGTCCGTAGACATGCCATACAATTTTGATCCTCCATAAAGGGGACTGGATTTCAACTAAAGATTATTATCATTAGTTAACTTTCAGTTAATTTTTTCAAGGAAATCTTTGCCAAAAATAGTATTTTAAATTTTTTAAATTATTTTGGTACCCCTAGACACAGGTGTCCTAGGCCGAGGCCTAGTCGGCCTGTGCGATAATCAGGCCCTGCAACACATTCGAGATGAAAAACTTTGTATCTACACTGATGGAAAAAAAAATCCCAACACCAGGAAGGAGCTGTGCTAGATAAACGAAATTTGGTAGGCGTGTTTATACATCTGAAAGATGACGTCGATTCAAATTTCGAGCTACGCGCATAAGTGTGGCGCTAGTAGCGACACTATGAACATGCAAATGAGGTTTGCTTTAAATAAGCGCTGTAAGGTTCGTGATCGTTATTTACAGTTGAGATTTGACGTAGTGGGTTAATGTTAGTCAAGGATGCCTCTAAGAAGACGAAGAAGCCATTATCAACAGCTCACTGAGTTTGAACGAGGTCGTGTAGTAGGGCTACGAGAAGGTGGGTTTTCTTTCCGTGATATTGCAGAAAGACTTGGTAGGAATGTATCAACTGTGCATGAGTGTTGGCAGCAGTGGTCAAGGGAAGGTACTGCCTCAAGAAGACCGGGTTCCGGGCGGCCACGTGGCACTACTGAGGGGGAAGACCGCCGTGTTCGGCGTATGGCTGTGGCTAATCGTACTGCGTCTGCAGCTGAAATTCGAGCTGCAGTTGGCACCACAGTGACACAACGAACTGTTACAAATCGGTTACTTCAAGGACAGCTCCGAGCCAGACGCCCTGTAGCGTGCATTCCACTGACTCCAAACCACTGCCGTTTGCGACATGAGTGGTGTCAAGCTAGAGCTCATTGGAGGACGGAGTGGAGATCTGTTGTGTTTTCTGATGAAAGCCGGTTCTGCCTTGGTCGCAGTGATAGCCGTGTGTTGGTTAGAAGGAGGCCAGGTGAACGCCTGCTAGCGACCTGTCTGCGGCCTAGACACACAGGGCCTACTCCTGGAGTTATGGTTTGGGTAGCAATTTCGTATGACAGCAGGAGCACTCTCGTGGTTATCCCACGCACCCTGACTGCAAATTTGTACGTCAGTCTAGTGATACAACCTGTTGTGCTGCCATTCATGAACAGCATTCAAGGGGGTGTTTTCCAACAGGATAACGCTCGCCCTCATACCGCTGTTGTAACCCAACATGCTCTACAGAGTGTCGACATGTTGCCTTGGCCTGTTAGATCACCAGATCTTTCTCCAATCGAGCACGTATGGGACATCATTGTACGACAACTCCAGCGTCATCCACAACCAGCATTAACCGTCCCTGCATTGACCGCCCAAGTGCAACCGGCATGGAACTCCATCCCACAAACTGATATCCGACACCTGTACGACACAATGCATGCACGTTTGCATGCTTGCATTCAAAATTCTGGTGGTTACACCGGTGACTAATGTACCAACATTTCACATTTGAAATGGCTCTTCTCGCCAATGGCTCTACCTGTGGTCTTGAAACTTTAATCAATTAAATATGTTACCTAGACAAATGTATTGCTGAAATTTCATTACTGTACAATAATTTTTTCTTGGTGTTGGGATTTTTTTTTCCATCAGTGTATATGGTCTCAAACCTGTCAAATAAATAACACAGTATACTATCCAATGTTTTTTTTGGTACACCCAATACGGCTCCTGCGGCAGCCTCAGCCATCTTGACTTGAGTAGACAACAGTGAACTTCATTTGCCCTGCATGCTGATATGCTGTATGCGAACTCTTCTTTTATCATTTCTTCAAGGAAAAGAATCATGTACAAATGTTGGCGCATTTTTTTTTTTTATTTTTTTTTTACTTTTGTAAGTGTCAAGAAGGATGAATGATATAAAATGGACAGAATCAAGTTTAAAGATGTCAATATTTGCATTCATAATGTATTCAGTCGGCAGCAAAATTATTGAAGCACACATCCACATTTTTCATAAATATTTTTTTTAGTTTAATCACTAATTTTTGTCAATGACTTACACTTTTATAAACAGCATAAAGACTAAGATCATGACGGCACAAATATTTATTTAACAAAACAGTATTAGGTGCACATCTTTTAAACACGAATTATTGCTAGTGCTTCAATAATTTCAACAATATTTCTTATTTAAAAAATTTACATATCAATAATTGAAAATGCTCAATGTTTCGATTGTTTCGAGAATTCCGATTGACTATATTCGTATTCTGGGAATTAAATTGGTTGCTTCGGATGATTTGTCCGACTCGGGTTACTGATTTGAAGGTAGAAAGAAGTCGGGGGTTGTCTTCTTACTCACCAATTAAAATTTTAGTGGAGTTGTGGCAAGTTATGCTAGATCATAAAGTGCACAGCACAAAGCTGAGCATTTAGAGACATTGCTCTCCAGCAAGTCCAAGCTCCTAACCATCCCTTCTTGAACTTACAAGCGAACCAATCGATTCACTAATGTTTTTATTGGTGATGAACAAAGGGTGAATAATAAATTTCGACGAACTTCCATATGTGGCACCATTTTTCCCTCTCGCCCCAAAAATGGCCTAGAAAGTCTGCTCAAAAAAACTGATAAGTGGGAGGGTTCTATGTTCAAACCCATGTCACGAATACGGGTATTCCGAAAACGATTCTGAAACTCGCGTGAACAGGGCCCTATTAACCTTTCAACTGAGGGAAAACACAAATGCATTTGGGAGCCCCGCTGATTCCTTGATCCAAAGGTAAATATAGTCTTACAGAGAGATTAAAAATTGCCATTTAAACACAAAATGTAATACGATAGAACTGAGAAAAATATATAAAAGTATTTTTTCATAGTATTGTCTTCAAAGTACAAACTAGTTAAAAGGCTGAATTTTGTAGGATCCGGACATAATCTCGCGGCCAAAATATCGTGTTGATTAAAGCTCGCGCAGACAGAATCTTGCGGGGACAAAATATAACTAGGACCAAATCTCACAGGGCCAATATCTCGCTTCCCAAATGGACAAAATCTCGCAAGGACATAATCTCGCGAGGACATAATCTCACGTCGACAAAATTTCGCCTAGATAAATGAAGGAACAGCAAATTAATGTGAGTGATGATTGGGTTTGATGTAAATAATGACATATTTTAGAGCATTTTTCTTAGATTAATATGGTAATAATTACCATAGTAATATTGCATAAAATTTTGGGACCAGAAATGATATTTACGCTAGTCAGAGTATTGACAGATAGACAAACCCATTACGAAAATTGTTTTGAATTTTGCTTAAAAGAGTTTAAAATATTAAGTTTATTAGCTTGTGAAGATCAGTCATAATGAATTCAATCGTAATTACAAATTTTATAATTTCTAATTGGGGTTTATGACCAATGTTAAGCTTTGATATTAGTAGTGATGCGTAGTATTACTTTCTTGTATATATAACAGAAGAAAATATTGGATTCGTAAAAAATATCGACTTCCGGTTTTCGATAGATTTACGTATTTTGAGAGTTCCAGAACACGGTTTGACCATTTTTAGAAGATGTCTGTCTGTGTGTGTAACAAAAATTTTCAGGCGACAGTATCTCAGGAACTACTGCACAGAATTGCATATAGTTACATGCAGATATACCTTGACATAAATCAGTGTCTACCAATTTTTGGTGAAAATAGCTCTACAGGTGGTGCTGCTATACAGCGATTTCCGCAATTTAATGGAAGGCTATATCTCAAGAACTACTGCACAAAATTGCTTATAAATTAATATTCAGATGCACCCTGACATAAGTTAGTGCCTACCAATTTTTGGTGCCGATCACCCAACAGGTCACGCAACTATAGATCGATTTTCGCAATTTAAGGGAAGGTTATATTTCTCGAATTACAGCACAGAATTGCTTATAAATTTATATTTACATGCACTTTGACATAAATTAGTTTATATCAACTTTTGGTTCCAGAAGTTTAATAAGGGGCGCTGCTATACAGTGATTTCCGTAATGTAAGAGGAATCACTGTATAGCAGCGGAAGGTTATATCTCAGGTTCTATTGCGTATAATCGAACAAACTTGATATATGAAAAGGCCATTATGAGATGGTATGCTTATTAAGTTGGGTGCATATTTATACGTAGCCTTTTTTATACTTATTATTGTGCCTCATTATTGTAGTGCATATTTATACCTTGCCATAAATTAGTGCTGATTAACTTTTAGAGAAAATTGCCCAATACGTGGCGTCGCCATCTTGTTATATATATATATGTATATATATATAGGGGAATGTCTCCTGTTATGGGCATTCTCCGGTTATGGACACCCCACCATACCGTTTAACAAAAAGCAAATATGGTGGATTTGAGTACTGTCAAACATGTATTGGGACAGTACGCAGTTTTTGTGCTAACACCGAAGTAAATAGATGCATTTTCTTGGTAAGTGCAAGCATCGAAAAAAAAAAAAAAAAAAAAAAGAAAGAAAAAGAAAGAAAAAAATCTGAGAAAAAGCAACACAAATGTGATTTGTGAATATTTTCAAAATGCGATGAAGTAAATTAATTAAAAAATGTAAATGCAAGGCATATTTATGCAGTATTTTACCTATATTTTGTGATGCAATATCGAATTTAGCCTAAATGTGGACCGAAAATTGTTTTTTTCTTCCATAATAAAAATGTCTGGCATTCCGGGTTGTGGGCAGCTTCATGTAACCGGTTGTGGGTACACTTGTTTTTTCATTTAAAAGGTGTGTTTGACTTACAAACTGTACAATATGATCGTTTATGTCAAAATAACATATTTTATTTGTATTTTTATGTATGTTTAGGCGAATTTAGCAATGTCAACCCCGAAAAAGTCAACCGATCCAAAAAAAAAAAAAAAAAAAAAAAAAAAAAAAAAAATTACTTTTAATGCGTTGGTTAAAGCAATTTAGGATTACTTAATGGATAAGAAATCCATAAAATCGACTGCCCGAGAATATGCACTTCCTTCCATCATCTGAGTCCAGTGTTGTGCACGAACGCGTTCATGAGTTTAGCTCAAAATTTTTTAGTTTTGAGTTGAACTTCGCTCGGTTTTTTAAATTATGAACTTGAGTTGAGCGTAGTTCGTTTTTTACACGAACTTGAACGTGAAAAAGCAATTCAAACTCAAACTCATTTTAAATATTTCTGTCTGAAATAGGAAAAGGAAAGTAGAAGAAGAAAAGAACAGAAACGAGAATAATTGCGCAAAATGGGTCCCGGAAAAAAGGGGAGCTTGGAAGAAGTGGGCACTTGGGGAAAAAGGCACTGGTAAAAAAGGCACCAAAAAAAAAAAAAAAAAAAAAAAAAAAAGAGACCCGGAAAAAAGGTCATTTTTGCAATATGCAAATCGCAAAAACAATAAACATCAAATAATGAATTTAAAGAATGATTTTTCCTAATACATTTTTAGAAATTTCAATCAATTAAATTGGTACCACTTTCACTTAGTATATACCTGGGGGATGGGGGGTCTAGGAGCAGATTGAAAGACAATAGTTGTTTTTATATCACGTTCTTATTGATTTTAATGAAACTGTGTCTAATAGTCACTTGCTCCTTATGAAAAAAAAAAAAAAAAAAAAAAATACTGTGTCACACATACTTCGAGGGGCTGAAGGCGGGGGAGGAAATTTTTTTTATAACATCGACCTGAGATCAAACCCAGCACTTCCTGCCTAGCAGCTTTGAAGGCATTTTTACATACATATATTAATTTGCAATTTGACTGTAATATTATAGTGATATTTAATTACATTAAAAGTTTTTATGGAAATTATGCTATCAAAGAATGGCAAAATCTCGTTATTTGTATATTTTACGAAATATTCATAAATTGTCTGTATTTTACGAGATGCTCTTTTTTTTTTTTTTTTTAAATAAATATTTACGATTTTAAAAATATTTTGCATAGATTCAGTAAATTTTTAGTTACGAGAAACGATAACCATATAATATAAATAAATTTTGAAATATTTAAGGCAGCGTTTAGTGGAATAATCATCATTTTTGTAAAATTCTAATTTTAGTTTTAGGAGCTTTCTAAGATGAAAATGGTGATAAGAATTTCCCGCTTTCATACATGTCAATAGTTATTTCTTAAGACAAATAAAGAAATAAGTAATAATTATTTATTTAATAAAACAAATAAATAAATAAGGAACCATATAAATATTATGATGCGCATTTTTCAGCATTTCCCCCCTGTTCTTGTGCTTTGTATGCCCTAACTAAAATTTGAAGGAATCTAGAATCGAATCTTCGTTCTTCCAGGTCAAGATATTCTTAACATCGTGGAGTTTTTCTGGAAACGAAACGGATCCAGTGTTTTGAGAACTGTGACTATGTACCCCTTTTTGTCTGCATAATCGCAGGAGAGACTTCTTGTGTGGGCAATTCTGGTACACAAAAGCAATTGCCTAAAGCCCTTTCCTTTTTTCATTGATGAGAATAATAGTTAATGGTTAAAATGAGCGTTGTCGTATGGGAATAAATACCACACAGAAGTCGTTTGCAATGAGGTAGGTTCTTGTATGAAATAAAAATAAGTTACTTCTTTGCTTAAAGGAATATTTTTAATATAAAGATTATTTTAATGATAAATAGAAAATTTAATGATTTAATAGAAATATTTATATATATCAATAAATAAATAAATAAATAAATAAATATATATATATATATATATATGTATATATATATATATATATATGTATATATATATATATATGTATATATATATATATATATATATATATATATATATATATATATATATCAAATGATGTTTTCAAAAAAAAAAAAAAAATATATATATATATATATATATATATATATATATATTGAAAACCTTTTCAAACATTGCATTAGATGAAATCAAGCCTCACATGAAGTACTAGAAAATTATGAATAAGTCCATCAGGCAATTGATAAATTTTATTGAAATGCTAAAAGTTTTATGATGATATATAATAATAATAATAATAATTGAAATTAATTTTTATTTTCCTTAATTTTCGGCTTTTACAATCAAATACATTTTTTTTTTCTATTTTATGATAATTACGATATTTATTTAACCGCAGTGCACTATGCATTTAGAATCGCATAAATGCACTAATACATAACATTGAAACAGAGGTTATTTTTATTGCCTGAGAAAGTACAGTGTAGCAATGTAAAAATGTGACTTATCATTCGTGTTAAATTATTTTTACTTTTCTACAAAGAAGTTAAAAAAAAAAAAAAAATATCTGCCTTTGCAGTTTTTTTTTTTTTTTTTCTAACAGTGAAGACGCATTTAAAGAAATATCTAAAGTAGCCTACTTTGTGTGAGATAGAAAATAGTGCAGAATTTTTTACCGCTTCGAACGTTTCAAATTATGAGCAAGAAATATGACTAATATATACAAATTGTGATTAGGTTTAGTTTTGGTTAATCCAAAATACATAAAATTCATACATTTTAATATTGTGAAAAACAAATTTCAGTGATAGGTATTAATTAAGAAAATTGCATTTTCTTTTTATTGTTTAACTGTATGTGTGTGCATTTGTATATCTCTAAAAAGACGTGCATTCTTAGTATTATGTCATACTGACTGACTGATTTTTATTACAGCAATTTGTTTGATAATACACATTAGAAGAATTTCTTCTTTTTAAAATAGAGTTTTGTAAAATAAGTAAATGAACAAATACGAGTATAATTCATAATTTCTATAATTACTAAATCTTACATAGCTTTACATGCTCGCGTATTGAAAAATTTCTCATTATCTAATGAAAACAAATGAATACGAAAATTGTAATAACGCTTTTTAATAAAACGTCACCATAATCATTATTATTATAATTACTAAAAGGAAATTTTGTGACAAATTATTACTAAATAGTAGTTATTCAAAAAGTTTTTTTTTTTTTCCAAGTCTGAGTCGCAATTATAAAAAAAAAAAAAAAAAAAAATGATATGAAACAGGCTGTGTTCTATATAAAATTTATTATGATTATGACTGTGGAAAAATGTTTTTTTTTTTTTTTAAATGCAATCAATATTAATTTAATCACGTTTTTAATTTAACTGTTTATAAAATAATAAAAAGTAACCATTTTCATATTATGCATCGTTTTATTTATCTCTATGTTAAATTATATTTTCAATTCGGCATGCTTATTACTTTCGCTTACTCATGTATGGAAGAGGATGTATTGTTTGGGGTAGAATTTTTTTTTAACTGAGTTTGATATATTTACGCGTTTTTACGTTCCCTAAAACAGACAAACAGGTTTTTAGCTGTTTGTTCCAAAGTATATGTGTCTGTCTATTATCAGTATAACTCAAGAACAAATATTAGCAAAAAGTTTAAACTCTGCATTCTAATTCTTTTTAGTACGAAAATGTTATTTGGAATCTTGTACTGAAGTAGGACAAATGAAGTATGCACAAGGACATTCAAAATTAATCAATTACGTCTATGGGTGAAATTTCAGTTAAGTACAGATTAACAAGTATTTAGACTGCACCAAACAAAATAAAATAAATATGTATTTCTTATAAGCAAAAAAAGCATATTTTACTTAGAATGTGGTATGATAGACTAAATCAATCGGTTTCTATTTATTTATTTATTGGATATAATTGAGGAAATTGGCAAAATTTACCTTGTGAAAGGAAATTGCTTGAGAATGATAATTATTTTCGCTTACTTTTATGTTACACAAAACTTTGTTTAGAGTTCTATACTTCACGTTGCCTTTATAGGATAATTTCGCATTTTAAGTTGCCTTGAATATAGAAATAAAACTTTTAACAGCTCCTCTATGGTTCTATTATCGCAATAAATGAAAAGAAATAAATGGAAGAAATTTAAATTTAGAATGCTAAAGATTGGAAATGTTACTTGAAATTTTTGTCTAAGATCAGTAAGTTACTGATACAAGTTCTCTAAATAACTTGAAATGCATATTTTAAAATTTCCTTACAACTTTAAGTTTTTTTTTATGAATATGTAAATAATTGAATGGGGCATTGGGGGGGGGGGGGATCCCGTCACTCAGAATTATAATATATAAAAAACAATTTATACAAATTCAGATTTCTATTTTTAATTTCATTAAACTTATATACTAAAGAAAGTATTGCTATTTGCTGAATTTTCAAAAATAAGATTTCACTATCTTTACAAGTTTTAAGTCATAAATGATATTTTTAAAAACTGGATTGACCTCTGAGATAATTTGTTCTTGAGATAATTTGTACGCAAACTAACAAGTTGACAGACATGCTTATTCCTGTATAAGGGAAATTTTCTAATGATTTATCCAAGAACTCAAAGCCGACATCGACTGTGGCACAATCAAGCAAAGATTAATTAAATCAAACCATTAGACTATTTTTAAAATAGTATTATACTTCAAAACAACGGAACCTGAACCTGCAAATGATGGAATTTGTCTCCTATAAGTTTTCTCATGCGAATAATCAAACGTATTGGAAATTTGAGAATAAAAAACCACGCAAAAACAGTGGGTCTACTATTCAGAAGTGTCCGCTAAATAAATTTTACTACACTTAAATTAATAAGTTATAATTAAGAATTATAAGTTTATAAATTTAATTAAGCATTAAATAAAAAAATAATCTGGGTAATTGGTAATTAAAAAAAATGTAAATTAACCTATGAAAGTGTTCACAAAGAGGATCTATTTAGAAAAGAAAAAACAAAAAAAATAAAAAGCAAAATAAAAAGCAAAAAAAGCACTTAAAAATGAACTTTTAATGAGTTTAGCTCCTTTTTAAAAATGAACTTGAGTTGAGCGCGTTCATTTTTTCAGACATGGGTTTGAACGCGAACTAACTCGTTTTTTGCACGATGAACTTGAGTTTGAACTAGCTCGTTTTTTTCGTGAACTTGCACAACACTGTCTGAGTCCCTCCAGAAGAAGCCTGGAGAAAGCAAGGCAACTCCATCTTTCAATGCGCCGGCCAAACGCGCTAAAAATCGGAGTCTCAACAATCTGATGATGTCAACTTCTGTGCCATATGTTTGAAGCACTTGCCACTATGCCTAACAAGAGCCATCTCAATGAAATGCAACGAGCGTGATCGCCTGGGGCATTTAAAGTGTGCCAAAATAGAACAAAATTATTTTAGATTAAAGCATTGCACTTCTGAATTGAAGGACGAATAAAATTTGAAAAATGCCATTTTCTGTTATTATTTCGGCCACTGAATCCTTATAAAAGGAATAAATTTGGTTGTTTCCTGTATTTATGGCAGTTTTTCATATTACCTTCCTATTTTTAGCGGATTTTTCAAGTGTGCCCACAACCGGGTACAATTTTTTTTCTAGCCAAAAATGACCACTTCACAAAATTGGTAATAATTTTTTTCTGGTTGATGGAATCAATACAATTACTTCATCGAACGTTAGCTAAGGGTTCTAGTTTTCCACTGGTATTCGTACGTTTGCATAACATCTACTCTATGAAAAGTTATACTAAGCCAAAATCAAAACTCTGCCCACAACCGGAGACATTCCCCTATATAAATAATTTTTATATGGCAATATAGGGCAAACTTCCGTTAAAATGTACGCAAGGAGAATTAGTTTAAAGAATTATTGTAAAATTAAAAAGAATTATTTATATTAGTAATAATCAACTATACGATTTTTTTTTTTTTTTTTTTTTTTTTTTTTTGGTAGGAGCATCGCTTACCCGGTGTAAATAGTCAATATGACTGGCTTAAAAAAAAAAAAAAAAAAATCATCAATACCTTTAAAACAAATGGTTGGATCGTAGATCTGTAATAATTTAAAAGAAATTTATTGACATTTTCATTTTTAACTAAAGAAAGCATTTTTTATTTCTTAAAAAAAAACACGAAGATGTTGTCTATAGGACTCAAAATTGACTATATTTCGACGTTTTGTTTTATATTTTTATGAGATTAAAAACATCAGCATTCATCATTTTTTTTCTTTCTTTAATTAATAATATTTCGTTGCTAGCGCGAGGGTCCATTTTAAAAAGCTACTTTTACACTTATTTATTTTTATAAATGTTACATTTTAAAAAAGTTTGCTTAATCTTAGTAATTAAAATTCCATTGACCGAGTAATTAATTCTTTTCATCATAGATGATTTCTATATTTCTGATTTTCCTCAAAATACATACAATTCGTGTTACGGTGATTTATAACATTCGGTCCAACTTTCAGCTCATTCGAAGAAAGCATTTTTACGCTATCGCATTCACTCATAGAAATACATACATAAATCATCGTAAAAATAGCAAAAATGAGTTCAGGGAACATCAAAACGTATAGATACATTAAAATCTCAAACTCGAAGTTTTGTCATGATTACAATGCTTTCCTTACATATGTATATTCGGAAAGTGAAAACATAATCCATTTGAAAAATATATCATAGAATGGAATTTCCTTATTTTTTCTATATTTGAGTATATATATATATTTTTTTAATTATTTGCTTTTTAACATTCGAAATGAACTTTAAAAACCCTGTGTATTACTACTGACATCAAAACTAAATATTTTAACAAACTTGAATTAAAAATTAGAAAATTACATTCCTTTCAAGCTAGTAAATATTAAACTCTTTTTAAGGGAAAAAAAAAAAAAAAAAAAGAGTTTTTCTGTGCGTCAGTGTTCTGACTAGGGTAAATATGTATGCCTTGTCAAGAAATTTTATTTAATATTATTCCTAATTACCACATTATTTTATGAAAATTGCTATAAAATGTGTCATTTTATTTGTTTCAAACTCTATCACATGTCACATTATTTTGTTCTCTATCCATTTATCTAGGCGAAATTTTGTCGACGCGAAATTTTGCCCAGCTGGGAGGAGAGATCACTAAGTGACCAAAAAAAAAAAAAAAAAACCCGCACTTGGATATTTTCCTTTTCACCTTCTACAATCGCCAATTTTATCGTTTAAAAATCAAATTTTCGAATAGATTTCATTATGTTGTCTTTCACATACATTTTAGCATTGAGTCCAGTGTTGAAAACAAAATGCAATTTTCAGAAAAACTGTAATTTTAGAAACTATTTCAAAAATTAAATGAATAAGGCAGTTGACGATGCCACAAAAAGTATTAATTTTTGAATGAAAATCAAAAAATATTTTAATACGTGAGATGGCAAAACAATTAAATGTTAACGAAATACTGGTAAAATGGTTTTTAGCAAAATATAAAATTTTTTGACTATTTGAACTGGAAATTTGGCTTTAGGCGTCCACGTCGCTCATGCGAGCAAGATAACCGCAAGTTAAAAATCAAATGCTTAAAAAATCGATTTGTATCATGTTGAGAACTTTAAAAAGATTAAAAAAAAAAAAAAAAAAAAAAAAAAAAAAGCGTACAGCAAAATAATTTCTTCAAAAATAGTCCGAAAGCAATTAAACAAGGCTGGTTAAAAACCAGAAGATCTGCAAAAAAGCCATTATTAAGGAAAAAAAAAAAAAAAAAAAAAAACAAGACATCAGTTGACCAAAAATTATATATATATATATATATATATATATATATATATATATTAGCAGTTAATTATCGGGCTGAACTGAGTTTCTCTGATGAGTCAAGTTTAATTTATTTCGAGCTGATGAAAAAAACTACTAGGACGGTAAAAATGGGACTGACTTAATGAAAATCGCACTCTTAAAACAGTGACACATTCTCCGTACATTATGGTACGGAGGTGCATACTTTTCAAAGGATCAGACAAATTTTCATGCTCAAGGGATCAATTAACTCAAAATAAAACACGGTGATTATAAAAGTGGCGCATGACCGACTATTTTGGAGGTATTTCAGACTTTTCTTCAAACAGCATTTCAAGATGATAATGCACCTTGCTGTACGGCGTCTGTGGTACGTCAATTTGAATCAAATTGTTAAAATTACATACTCATTCTCATGAACACCTCTAATTCTGTAAGTAATAATATCTTTTTTCACTCTAAGTTAAATCACACAAAAAATATCGTAGAATTTCTTCTTTATTAGACTTGGAAACAGTCCTAATCTCAATTCGCTCGAAAATGTTTAGTCATAAAAAGGCGCGGGGAGAGAGAGGAGGATTCGAAATTTGCAGCCTACAACTTTGCAAGAACTAGAAAAATTATTTGCAATATTTAGCACAGTGAAATTTTTGAGATTTATATCAAAAAACAGTATAATACTATGCCACTGTGCATTAAAGCAGTAATTCCATATAAAGGTAGAATTAACTCAATGCGGAATACATATTTTTATTAAAAAATTACTTAGATCTAACAAATAAATAGTTTTATAACATATATTAAAATATAACTTGTTTATTTCATATAATAAATCATAATAGAATACAAAACATATAATTATTGCATTATGTTTAAAAAGAAAGTTTAATGTAGATTTTTATAAAGTACTTCGTAAAGTGTAATAAAGCGAATTATTAAATCTAAAATGTACAGTCGGCTGCAAAATTATTCGAGCACTAGCCAATAATTCCTATATTTAAAAAGTACACTTAAGACTGTTTTGCTAAGTAAATCCTTGTCGAATCATGTTCTTAGACTGATTAAGAACATGACTCGACAAGGATTTATTTAACAAAGCTGTATTAAGTGTACTTTTTTTTGGCAAGGATTATTGCTAGTGCTCGAATAATTTTGCAGCCGACTGTATATAGGTATCATTTCATCCCTTTGGTATTATGCGAACATGACAGTTTTATTTTTTTGAACCATTAATTTTAAAATTATTACAAATAAAAAAGGTATAAGTCATTTTTTCTTTTTTTTGTCCCTTAGTGTATTGTCCCCGCGAGCTTTAATCCACTCGATATTTTGGTTTGGCCGCAAGATTATGTCCCCAACCCAAATTTTGTATATTTTGAATGAAATTATCCCATTGTAAATATATGTGTATTGTACACATTTCCTTAATCGACGTCATATAATTTAAAAATGATTGTTATGAAATCGGGTGTACTGTTGACTTTTGATAATGAATCTTCATAACTGCGCGTTTTGACGTGTTCCTGAATATGAAAATCAAGTTTTGAATGATGGTCTATGTGCCTGTCTGTTATCCGCATACTTTATAAACAAATAACTGTAGGAAATGTGTAGGAAGCTTTGTGTAATATATATAATATATATATAAATGATAGTTAACATAATAAAATTTAATCTTAAAATTTAGCAATTAATAGATCTAAAACAATACCAACACACAACAATATAGAACTGAATTTAACTAAGAGGAAAGACTGACACAAAATTTTTGCGATTTAGATTAAGAACCAATAAGAGACAATAATAACTTAAAGTACTTACGCCAACATGAATGATAATAAAAAAGGACCATAAAACTTGATATATATATATATATATATATATCATTGTTGTCATGCAACTAATTCTGTAATCTGTCATTATAGTACTAAAATGCAGGGTAAGAAAAAGTTGGTAAAATAATTATTAATAATTTTTTTGCCAAAATAAATTATATTTAAATAGGTGTATTAAAAACCGATAGTATAAACATATGATATTAATTATATATACAGTGTGTGAATTTCTTTGTGGTAGGCTGGTCCAAAACCATAAAAAATAGATCGGATGAGCAATGAGTAATATCCAATAATGCAATCAGACAATAGAGTATACAATTCATATTTGTTATTATTATTATTATTATTTTGCTTTAACTGTTTTTTTTTTCTTTTTTTTTTAAAATAATTTTTAAAGGGAAGCGCGTGCTTCTTATGCGTGTTTGGTAACCAATGCCTGCGCGTAAATACAGGCTAATACTCCTCGGTACGGGGTGGGTCTTGAATAACATCTTGAAAGTATTATCCCCCGCTCCCTTCCAAAATTTAGTTCTAGATCCGCCAATAAACTGTAATGATCTAGTTTTAAAAGTTTAATCTATTTTTCATCTAGGTTTCATTGGTCAAAAAATTATTCTTTTGACAACATTAGTAATAATTATTCTTTTAACAACATTTAGTTATAATAATAATAATAATTTTTGACAGGTTAGAATTTTCCAGTAGGGTGCAAGTGTCCCATCCTGCTCTTATATACCGACGACCGTGGGCACCTAAAAAAAATTAATTTGAGTGCTTATTAAAAAGTTCTTATTAATTCCAAAAATAATTATTCTTGTTCTTTTAATAAAATTTTTAACTTTTGGTGTTTTTTTGTGATTATCATTTAGTTATAAAGTTTGAAATATTTTCAAGCCTTTTATAACGAAATATGGTTTAAATTTAACCGTATATGCAATTGCAGTTTATTCTTTTTAGAAGTTAAAATATAAGAAATTGTAATTTTAACGTTCTAACATAGATGGTAGCACCAAACGTGCTGTGACTCCTAGAGCAAATAAAATCCAAGACAAAATCCTTTTTTCTATTTCATCTCCTTTTTCTATGTCATCTTTTTCCCCAACGGGAAAAAAATAAATAAATAAATGAATAAAATTGTTTAAAAAAGTATATTATACAAAGATTAATAGAAGATGCTAAAAGTATGAGTCTTTTTTTAAAAACAAATTTTGTATCCTAACAGAAATAATTAAAGTCATTTACTTTGAAGCAAATTATTTTTGAAGTTAAGTTTATAAGTATATTGTACTTGTATGTAAAGCTATAAAAATTAATAACTTCTTAATAAATGTAATTTACATAAATATATAAAGAGTGTAACAAAAATATAGGACTGACTAATTAAATATCTCGTGAAATACACCTTGGATAAAAAAGTAAAAATTCTAAAATTCTTAGAGAGCTCTGATGATTTTAAAATTAATAATCTCCCTAGTTGTTAATTTTAACAACTTTGATTGATATATTTTTTATAAAAGATGATTTAAAAATTAACAATCTCTCATTTCGCTGCGGGTATTACGGGGGACAATTTTGAAATTTGAAAAAGAAACCCCTATTTTCTAAAGGAAACTTGCGTAAATAGGAGCTAGGACCCGTTAGAAAGATCCCCACGGAGGGCACTCTCCCTTCATGCCTAGGACCCCAGATCAGTCAATCGGCCTTACTCTCAAATCTAATCCAATCCTATTTTTTAAGAATCTGTGGATTCTTTAAAAGAAGGGAAAATAATTATACTAATTTGACGATTTGACTCAGATGTATGATTTTTCTTTTCACAGATGGCGCTGTAAAAACAGAGAACGACATCAAAATGAAACAGAAATATAAGTATTTAAAAGTACAAATTATTTGAAACAACAATTTTCTGTTTGAAAAAAAAAAAAAAAAAAAACGTCTTTGATGATTATTTTTAAAAAATATATCTGACGCTGACAAACTTGATTTGATTATTTTCGTCAAAGAATTAGCTGCGAAATCCAAATCATTCAACCCAGCCCAAGGCCGTAGCCATAAAAAAAATTCGGAGGGGGATCAAGTTGAACGTTAAAAATGAAGAAAAACTCCAAAATTAACATTATATTTATACCTCTGGGGGGTCACCGAATCGGGTGGGTGGGGGGGAGGGAAACTATCCCCTCCGTGGAGGATCAAAAATGTGATGGCATGTCACCGATCCAACCTTAGGGGTGCGTCCCAGACCATCGCCAATTACTAGTGCGATGTTAAACCCAACCAACCAAAATTTGGGAGAAATCTGAAAATTTCGGTATGAGTTTGAAAACATCTCCTTCCCCTTGGCTGCAGTCTTGATTCTACTTGACATTTTATAAATGACATTATTTCATTTTATTATAGAATAGGACATAGTTAAAATGAATGAGCTATATTGGTTATTGCAAAAATGTTGAATGAACGCGCCATCTAAATCTGACTGCCCCCTGCCCTATTCCTAAAAAGTCGAACGGAATGACAAATTAAGGAATATTGAATATATTTTAAAATATATTACATGTGTATTTTTTCATTTTTCAAAGCGAAGAGAGAGAGTGTGTGTGTGTGTGTGTATATATATATATATATATATATATATATATATATATATATATATATATATAGGCTAATTACACTCCTCGGCATGAAAATTGCCTCTGACACTATTCCATCATATTCTTATGTAAAATGACCTCCTGAATCCGAATAGGACGCCCATTTTGCCCTATCACCCATCGTTTTTAAAGAATGGCTCCCTATTTTTATGACTTTTCGGTGATTTTGTGGCTATAAATTTGATTTTTAGGAGGAGGAGGAGGATTATTTAACCGTTAAATATCTTCTGAGGGGCTACAGAGTTGGAAAATTCTAAAACATGGACATTTGCGAAAAGGGAAAAATTTGTGTGTGTGTGGGGGGGGGGGGATTTGTCACTGAAATTATGCATTACATACCTTATATATTTTTAATCTGTTATTAATGTTGTTTTTTAAACTTTACTTATTTTTGTTTTTAGGTGTTAAATTAATTATTTTTCATTTTTCAAATCAAATTCATGGTCATAAAATTATCGAACAGGGAAAGAAATTGAGGGAAGGGGTGGTGTATATAGAAAACGATGGGTGACTGGGCAAAATGGGAGTCATATTTGGATTCAGGAGCTGATTTTACATAAGAATCAGCAAGAATGGTAGCAGATCTCGAATTTATTTATTTTTTTGCAGAGCAGTGTTATTCGCACTAGGGACCTGCAACTAAGGGGCAGAGGTTGCCTTTCGTGGGAGTTTTTCTAATGGGTACAGAGTACTAATCCGTATTCACGCGAGTTTCGAAGAAACCACGGAAAACTCCAAACGGCTAGGTCGACGAACACGACCTGGGACCAAACCCGGCATTTCACATCTTCCATATTTGAGAGAACGCGGCAACTGGTGGGACCTATTAATTTTAGCGCTAAATGTAAAAAATAAATAAATAAATAAATAAAAGAAAAGAAAAAAAAGAAAAGAAATGAGTCACGTAAGTCAAATTAGTGAGATTTTTTTATGAAGAATCTAAATCTTCAATGCTGTAGTCAAGGGGTGGTACAACTGTCCTCTCCCTCATACCGAAATTTATAGATTTGTCGAAAATTTTTAAGTAGTACTTCATTTTTAAAATTTAGCATTGTTTATTAAAGTTTGAACCTTTCCCGAAAATTTGTTTCTGGATACGGTTTTCTAAATTTTCAATAAAAAATAAGAGTTTCTCTTTAAATTTCAAAGTAGCTTCACGCTTACCCCCTTTGGGGTATATTCTCAATTTTGGCATTATCAGATAGCGTTTTTAAAAATACTGAAAACGTATTTTATTACTTTTTGATCTGAAGAGTATTTCTCGAGATATTTAACCGTTTCCATTTTTTTTATTAGTCTCACTCGATATACAGTGTCTTTCAAGAAGCCTGACATCTGCTTTAGTTTTTTAAATATTGATCCTAATCTATAAATTGCAAAGTTGCTTATAAAAAGGTATAAAATTTGAAAAACAATTAAATATTTTAGGGGGATTAAATTTTGAGATTAAAAAATTTTGATTTTTATCAAACTTCCATACAAAATACATAGATAAATAAAAGTAAAAGTAGAAATAAACTTATTAGAATTTTAATATGATAAACCGAAGTTCTCATATATTGTTTTTGACAAATGGTACTTGGTTATAAAAGCAAAAACTAGTGCTCTATGGCCGTCACAAAACTTTCTTCTACATTATTCTATATAAAAGCCATACTTTTCAATTAATATATATATATATATATGTGTGTGTGTGTGTGTGTTACCGCTAAAGTGCAGAAATCAGTTAATATGCACATTAACTAGGCTATCCGTTAAAGTGTGGAAAATTGTTTCATTTCTCAAATTACCTAGGTAATCTGCGAATTACCTAGATAATCTGCACATTACCTACTAGGCACTAGTTAAAGTGAAAATAAGATGTCTGGTGTTGTAATTTTACAGCACGCTGTGTTGAATTTCTTTTTTTCATTCGGGAAAAAAAATAGTTCTCTTTTCTTTTTTATTTCTTTCTTTATTTATTTTAATCTGTATGTGCTTTAATTTTTATATCTTTTAAAATTATATTTGTTTTATTTTTTTTTTTTCGTCTTTTTTATTCTGTCAATATAGGTTTGAAGATGTTATGCATTTTTAATATGAAATATAATAGCTTTAATAGCTTTCAATAAATTCTATTTTATAAATGAATGTTAGAATTGTAACACAGTAACGATTTCTTTTCAAAATAAAAATATTTAACCATTTAAATTTTTTTTAAATGTTTCATTAACAACTTATATTGCTATTACTATATATATATATATATATATATATATATATATTTTTTTTTAAATAATTATGCACCAATTTTCAATTTACTAAAGAAATATTAAATTAGAAAAATCAGAAACATTATTTAAGAAGTACTTCAAATAATTAAAACTGCTTTAATATTTTTTAGAATGCATGAAAATTAAAATGACAGTTTTCCAATGCTTTATTAAACTATATTTTGCAGCATACATATATCTGTACAAGTTTAGCAAATATATTAATTTTAGAATTAAAAAAAGAAAAAAAAAAAAAAAAACCTTTATTAACACTCTTTATGTGATAAACTACAACGAAATTATCTGAAAAAGCGAACAAAATTAAAAATAAATAAACAAATAAAAATATAATCATGATATATAAAATATATAAAAGAAACTTGAAACTGAAAAAAAAAAAAAATTAATGAAATGCTAAAAAATGCACAAAAATTTCATATTAAGTATTTATTAAATGCCATAATATTTTTCAAAGTTAAAAATTAATACATTTTTATTTTTATTTTATTTTATTTTATTTTATTCAGTAATAGTAATTTAAATCAATTTTACAATAAATTAGTTTTAAAAAGTTATGGTTTAATAGTTTTAGCTCGGAAAGAAATAATTACTGTAATTGTAATGTAAATTTAATATTTATAATTCAAAATGGAGTTTCACGAGAGACAGCTTTTAATTAAGATTAGATTTCATTAATAAAATGCAGACCCTTATCAAACTTATATTGACAGAATTAAAAAAAATAGAAATAAAATCAAAATTAAAACAATTATAACTTACTTGTTGCTTTAAATTGTGTGTTAATCATAATAATAAACCTAATCATGGCTTCGATCCTCCACATTTTGCGTTTGCCGTTTATCATCATCATAGCGTAGCGGAAGGTGCAAAACTGTAAAGTTTCAGTTTATGTTTGAAGGTCAGTCGCGTATCTGTATCACATGGCTGTTTGACGTCATAATGAATGTAAAAAAACTAAGGCTCGAAACAAACATTTGAACTTTAACGATACAGAAACCGCTAATGTGCAGATTACCTTATTAAAATGCGGAAGACACTTATAATAAATATATATATATATAATAATAAACAGCATAGTTTCCCGCAATTAAGATTTTATGTATGCAGTTTGGTGAGAATTTAACCGATAGATGATGAAATTTAACCTATTGAAAATTCATAGAAATAAGTAATAGGTACGCCACCTGACGGTGGTGGTGGTATGCATCTAAATTAAATCAGTAAAATTCCTCAAAATGGTGATATCAGATATCAATTCTGGTGCATTTGTACGCCATAGAAGCTGAGATACAGTCTTCCCATACATGGAAAGAACGGCAAAATAACTGCGTTTCCTTTCGGTGAATATGCACCTAAATTGAGTAGCACAATTTTTCCTCATGACCCTCTTTCATATCAAGTTATGTGAGCTTACACACGTTATGTGAATTTATATACAAAATTTTATTAAAAAAAAAATAATAATAAAAATTTGAGGGGATGTAATTTCGAGAGTTACAAAATTTAAATTTTTGTACAGCCCCATACAAAATCAATTAATAAATAATTAAACAAAAGTAAAAAATAACAAATAAAAATAAAATGAATTAATGTACAACATATACTCGTAAATTCATGTATGAAATTTCAATATTATATTATATAAAATACCAGAGATTATTAAAAAAAAAAAAAAAAAAAAAAGTAATTTTCAAAGTCTGGACATTAATTATTTAAACTGAAACAGACCTACATATCTCGTTTTAGGGGTTACAGACAAATTACAAGTGGAAACAATGATGATATAAGCGAATAAAAACATTCAGACTTTAATTTGCGACTATGCTCCTAACAACTTTAAGACTTTTTGTGATACAATATTCAAATTTTGTACACGAACTTATTAGATTATAATCCATATGTTATTCATCTTTTTTCTTTTCTTTTTTTTTTTTTTTTCAGTTGTATAACAACTTAAAATTTTGTAATTCTTGAAATTGTATGCCCTGAAATTTTTGAACGATTTTATAAAATTTTGTATTTTCTTTCACACATTTTTATAATTTACTATGTATGTTTAGGATCAATATTTAAAGATATAAATTCGAGGTCAAGGTTTTTCGAACACCCTGTATGTGTATGTGTGTGTGAAATTATATTAAGGAAAAAATAAAACGTCATGAAATTTTACGTTAGAAAAGAGGGCACACCATCTCCCTAAATATCATATCTTCTCTACAAGACATCCTCAGGATATCCTAAGGTTGAAAAAAACATACTAAAACGTCCTTGGGATATACTAGTATGAGTGTGCTGTTAGAAAAGCTCAGGACCGTCGAGTAGTCAATTGGCCTTAACCCTGACATCTTAAAATTTTATAATTCTACAAGAAATTAAGACTATACTTATAGTTCGAGATATAGCATGCAAAAGTAGAAGACAAATCTTTTATAGTAAGTACTATTGATACAATATTTTTAAAAATACTGTAAAAGGAATGAATTATTTTCTAAACAATTCTTAGGGTTCTTCTTTTTCTTTTTTAATATATAATTGTGTAATTTTTTTAGAATTCCAATAATTTTATTCTATTCGTAGTAGAAATTAAAATAAATATAAGTCATAACTAGTTATATGTGACCTAACATATGACAAAAAAATAGAAATGTAGACACGACCCAACTATTTTACGTTAAAAAAGACTTGAAGCTATAACAGCAACCGAAGCTATAATAGCAACACAAATAACCATTATTAAAAAAAAAAGAACCACAGGACTGGCATTTAATAAATAATAAGTAAAAAACTTTGAATAAACACCGTAAAATACAAAAAATTCGCTTATCACTTTGTCTGCACAGCACTCGTGCCTAATTTGTTCGCCTGACAAAATGTCATGTTTTCTTTCGACCCGAAACAATTGTTGAGAGATTATTGCATTTTATGGTATTTATTCAATTTTTTTTACTTATTACTTATTAACATGAGTAACCATTCATCGCTCTAGACACATACAGTGACATTATTGAATACAGAAAAAGGCATTTTTCTGAAATTTATATTTTAGGGGGACAAGGGGCTAGTAATGTAAAGGCCACATGTACGGTGTATGAACCTTAAAGTACTAAAATTTGCCTAAATATACCACAATTTAAAATTTGATGTCTTAAGTAAGTTAATAAGTTACAATAGTACAATTTTTACTTTCTTCTATATTCAATAGAAGAAAGTATTGGATTCGTAAAAATTTTCGACCTCGGGTTTTTGATGGATTTACACGTTTTGACAGCTGTAGAACACGATTTGACCATTTTTAGAAAATGTCTGTCTGTCCGTGTGCGTGTGACAAAATTTTGTGGCAACTGTATCTCCGAGACTACTGCACAGAATTTCATACAAATTGGTATGTAGTTGCACCTTGACATAAATTAGTACCTATCAACTTTTGGTAAAAATTGTCTTACAGGTTGCGATGCCATCCCGCTTTTTCTAAATTTTTAACATGTTGATATAGGACAAAACTTTCGTATAAATGTGCATAAGGAGAATTATTTTTTCGTAATCATTATGAAATTTGCAAGAATTATTTATAATAGAGATAGTCAAGTGGGAAAAAATTCTTGTCTAGGAGTCTCGTCAACCACCCTGGGGGGGAAGTCCCCCCTCGAGGGGAGTAAATTTTCATGATGGGTATCTTTCAAAAGAGCTCGCCAATACCTTTAAAACGAATGGTTGAACCATCGATCTGCGATAATTTAAAATAAAGTTATCGATTTTTTTTTCGTTTTTAACATTTTTTACTTTCTTCTATATGTAATATAGAGAAAGTATTGGATTCGCGAAAATTTTCGACCTCCATTTTTTGACGGATCTACACGTTTTGGGATGTCCTGAACACGAATTGATAGTTTTTAAAAAATGTCTGTCTGTCCGTCTGTGTGTCTGTCTGTCTGTATCATTTTTTTGTGGACGCTGTATCTCACGAACCAATGAATGAAATTTAACCAAACTTGGTATTTAGTTGCACCCTGACATGAACTGGTGCCCATTAGATTTGGGGATCAATAGCTTAACAGGTGGCGCTGTGATCGCATTTTATGCAAATTTTTAACATGGCAGAATAGGACAAAATTCCGTATAAATGGGCATAATGAGAGTTATTTTAAACTTGTGATTGTAAAATTAATATGAATTATTGATAATAGTAGTAGTTAACTAGGAAAAAAAAATTGTGCATGGGGGAGCATCGGTTCCCCCCCTGGGGGGGTTAAATTTTGAAGATGGGTATCATTCGAAAGATCTCGTCAATACCTTTAAAACGAATGGTTGAACCATAAATCTGTGATAATTTAAAACAAAGTTATCGATTTTTTTTACTTTTAACAAAAAAAAAAAAATCGTATTTTTATTTTTATTTTTATTTTTTTAAACGAAATTTTACCAAACTTGGTATTTAGTTGGTCCCCGACATAAACTGGTGCTGATTATATTTGGGGATCAATAGCTCAACAGGAGGCGCTGTGATAGCATTTTATCTAAATTTTTAACATGGCAGAATAGGACAAAAATTCGTATAAATGTGGCTAATAAGAGTTATTTTACACTTGTGATTGTAAAATTAATATGAATTATTGATAATAGTTGTACGTAACTAGGAAAAAAATTTTGTGCATGTGGGGGCACCGGTTCCCCCCCCTGGGGGGGAAGTGCCCCCCCGGGGGCGGTAAATTTTGAAGATGGGTATCATTCGAAAGATCTCGTCAATACCTTTAAAACGAATGGTTGAACTATAAATCTGTGATAATTTAAAACAAAGTTATCGATTTTTGTTTTACTTTTAATCCCCCCCCCCCCCCCCAAAAAAAAAAAAAAAAAAAAAACTTCGCATTTTTTTTTTAAATATTGTTAGTGATTGAATATGTATTAATTTTTACAAAAAAAAAAAAAAAAAAAAAACCCTTAGGAAAAAAAAATCGTATTTTTTTTTTTTTTTTTTTTTTTTTTTAATATTGTTACTGATTGAATATGTATAGGAAAATATAGAAGAAAGTCTTGTGGTGGCCACAACATACTAGTTTTTTTTTAATTCAATATTCACAATACAATTGACTTTTTTTGGATATTTAGTGTTATACTACTTCTCTAATATGGAAATCGTCAGCATTATCATGGAAGATAATTTTTTTAAATAACATTTTAATAAATTATTTTTGCTGAGTGAATTTGTACAGGAAAATATAGAAGAAAGTAATGCGGTGGCCACAACATATTAGTTTATTCTGTAGACTATCTTTTTTTTTTCTCTTTCCTTATCTGTTTAGAAACAATTTTTCGAAACTAATGAACAAAAAAAATCATAAAAAACTTACTTTTATGATGTTATATTGGTATCATTTAAACGACAACATTCAGTTTTTCAGTAGTCTTCTAGAAATCTAAAAATATTTAACGGAATTGCGGAATCTCTAATATATACTATGAAGCAAAGAAGAGAAGTCTATATATATGGACCTCAGGAGCGAAGAGATTAAATTCAAATACTATAATACGTAACGAAAATTCTTAGCAAAGAACACGTACTACGTTTCTTGTACGAAGAAATTTTGACTTTTTTTTTTTAAATAGCGCCTCCCCACAGCCAGTGATGTTGCTAACAACTTGTAGACATTCCTGCAAAATTCTTGACCCTCCCCTACCCCCCTCTCGGCTCAAGAGGAAAAGAAGGGGTCTCCAATGTTTTTAATATATCACTTCCAGCTATTCATAATTCATTGAATTATAAATTTATTCTTTTAAGAAACACATTATTATCAGTACATTAAAAAACTGTTGTACTTAAAATTCAAAGTCAATATGACGAAACTTAAGAAAATTTTACATCAAATTAATTAATTAATTAATTAATTAGTTATTATTATTTTTTAATTCCCTATTATACTACAGATATGGGAAGCTTAGGTAATCGAAAAAGTTTTTGACCTCAATTTTTTTAGCTTTTTACAGGTTTTGAGGTGTAAGGAATTCGAAAATCACAAAATCAGTATGGTGTACGTCTGCTGGGCGTCAGCGTGTTAGTCTGTGAGACTGTTAATTTTTTAGTCTACGTACACGATATCTGAAGAACAAATAGTTGCAGAGAGGTCGGACCAGTTTTAAACTATTACTTATGACACTGACAAGAACACTATTGATTTACAGCAGTCTAATTTAAAAACTTCGTCTTATTTGGAATTTACGACTTTCTAAACATGGGAGAATAGTGCACATTTTCGCTTAAACGTGATTTAAAAGGAATATTTTTACTGTAAAGAGATCAGATCACCTTTAAAATATCAGTTATGATGCTTGCATAAACATAATTATCTTTCAAAATTTAATTTTGAAAACTTCGTATGCTATTTGAAATTTACGATTTTCTCAACTTGGTTAAATAGGTCAAAATTTCTCACAAATGTCGATTTTAAGAGATATTTTTATCGTAAAGATCTCAGGTCATTTTCAAAATATCATTTCGGATACTGGCATGAACATATTATACTGAACATCTAATACTGACTATGAATTTTCTAATTTAAAAAGTTTGTAATTTATTCGAAATTTACGATTTTTTAAACATGGCAGAATAGGGCGAAATTTCGCATAAACGTCCATTTTTAGGGATATTTCATCATAAAGATTTCAGACCACTTTTAAAATATCATTTTTGATACTAGCTTGAATATAATTGACTACGAACATTCTAATTTTAAAAAATCGCAAGTTATTCGAAATTTAAGATTTCCTTAACGTAGCAGAATAAAGAAATAGTTCATATAAACTTGCATTATGGGGATATTTGCACTGGGAATAGTATAGAATTGCCTGAAATGTGAAATATGAAACTAATCCCAATAAAATTAATTAACAAATTAGGATAAGGTAAATGTATCGAACTAAACAGTGGGGGCATTTCAGTCTGTCACCGTGTCAAGAGATCGGCCAAATTCATTTCTCTTAATATGAATATATGTATGTTAAATATATGTATGTTAAATCCACTTATGACAACTAATTTTTACTTTCCACTGCTGGCACAACAAAATAGCAATATAAAATTTGTACGCAATATTATGGTTGACATAGTTGCCTTTGAAATTTTTTTTTACTTACAGTCGGTAACAAAAGTATCCGAACACTAGCAAAAATTCCTATGTAAAAAAAGTACAGTTAATACTGTTTTGTTAAATAAATCCTTGTTGAATCATGTTCTTAGACTGACTAAGAACATGATTCGACAGGGATTTATTCAACAAAACAGTATTAACTCTACCTTTTTTGTATAGGAATTTTTGCTAGTGTTCGGATACTTTTATTACCGACTGTACAAGAAATCTCATTTTTTGTTCCTCCCGCGCTGCCCCTTATTACTGCTAGGGCCTTCAGCCCCAGATCTTTGCGAGACAGTTCAATGCATACGCTTGACAGACTCGACACACTGTAATTTGGCAATAGTCTATTTGACTTTTGTTGGGTGGCACATTATATTAAAGGTATAATTTACGTGTTTGGTAGAATAGTAGATAGTATTGCATTCGTAACTGTTTTTAGAACGGCTTAATATTATGAAATCATTAAATAGTATTTTATTAGAAAGTATTTATTCATTACTTTCTTCTTTTTTTTTGTCGAAAGAACCATCTGATTATACTTTTACTTGGAAGCTTCTGTTGATTTGCATGCCCTTCAAAATGAAACTTTTTTATAGTAAATATGATCAAGAGCGATCATGAAAATCTCATGAAAAATTTTAAAGGATCCTAGCGCGTATTTCCACGAGTTTCAGAGGAAATTTTGGAAACTCGGAACAATTAGGCAAACAAGCGTAACTTGAATTCGAGCCCGGCACTTTCCATCTAATAGCTTAAGTTGGTGTTGGTGTTTGTTAGGATTAATGCCAATCGGATGCGCTAGAGTTCCGTGTTTGAGGGGAGTGTCCTCAATGTGGTGGGTCGTTCTAAAGAGTCGTAGCAAATTTAAGCAAATTTTGGAGAAAACCACCAAAAACTCCGAATGGCTAGGTCGACGGGCGCGACCTGGGATCGAACTTGCACCGTACTACCAGCTTTGAGACTAGCTGATAAATGGCTAGACCACTTCTGCTTAAGTGAGATGTGTGATAAAACTACAAAATTAAATCTGTTACAATATAAATACGCTTTTTAAGCTCTCATCGAAGATATTTTAGAAACTGTCCAAAATTAATTGACATTTGAGTCCTATTTCTGTCAATTAAATAGCTTTTGATTCCCTTATTAAAGAAATAAAAATTAATTTACAATAAGTAAATAAAAAAACTACATTAAAAGTGTCCCACATAAGAAAAATTGACTGAGATTATTTTTTTTTATTAATTTCTTTTAAATGCATGTACATTATATTTAAAAATTAAATCTGTAATATTACATAGTTTGGTTCTATTCACAATTTTCTGATTAAATTTATTTTTTAATTTTATATTTGCTATATTAAATCTTCTACTATTTTAAAAATATAAATTTTTAGAAAATTGTTTTTTTTTCAATAAAACATCGGCTTAATCAGACTTATAGACTAAGATCGACATATGACCTAGAGCAGAACGGTCATGAAAATCTCAGTACAAAAATAAAACCTTTTTTTTTTCCCTAAACAATTATAATCGTACTGATTTAGTTTTAAATAAGTTACTGAAAACGAATTTTATGATAAAGTGCGTAAGGTAATTCTTAATCCAAAAATTAAAAAAAATATTAATCTTCCACTGAATCTTGACGATCTAGGTAGAAATTTTTTTAATTAACATTCAGTTAAACTTAACCATTGTGAATTTCTAAAAGTACACACACGCGCGCGCGCGGGCACAGACACACACGAAAAAAAAAAAAAAAGAAAGAAAGAAAGAAACAGAAGAATTTTTATATTAATTTCTTATATTTTTAAATTCATATCTTCTTAGCATTTAAAGAATAAATTAAGAAAATGCACTGAAAGAATATGACGTTATCGAATTGGGCTTAAATCTCTTGAATCAATTTAATACGAAATTTGCGCGCGTGTTCAATAAATCTCGACTCCCACTTCCACAGAAGTCGGAGAGGAGAGCTGGGAAGGCGCTGGGGCGCTGCGACGAGACGCTAATGACTGGTTTGTCTAGAATTAGGATTAATTCATTGGTGGCAAAGGTAGGGAAGGCCTGGAATGACCGTCTGGTCTCAGCAATAGTCTGGGTCAAAGTGTTTTCATTATTCCATACTATTAAAAGATTTGCTTTTCTTTTACCACATTTTCAAAGAAATTTCAGAGGCCAGTTTGACAAAAAAATAAGCCTTTTCTTTTCTTTCTTTCTTTCTTTTTCTAAATAGTCTACTCATTAATAGTTAATTAATTAATTTATTTTACAATGAAGTAAGACAGCAAAAAATGCTATGAAAATTTATTCTTTTGCATTGCCAATACAAGAAATATATTTTGTAAATAAATATTAAATATAACATATATAAATTTAGTACATATACGAAATGTACTTTACTTATTGTTATTGGAAAATACAATCGTGAAATTCATTATTAAATATATAAAATGAGTTAACTTTTAAATTTAAATATGGCCCTTTTTAAATTTTATTTATTTAAAATATTCTCAAAAATTTTTTCTTTTTCTAGAGCAACGAGGAAGTTCCTAATATACTCCCAAAATCATTTTTCAAAGACTTCAGGACTTTGCTGTCATGCCACCGTTACTATTTAAGGGATAAAAAAATGAGATAATGTTTTTAATATTTACTAATAATTGTGATGCAGTGTGGGTTACACACTGATGTAAAAATTCAGACAAAGAATAAAGTATGGTTTGAACTATTATATAAGTGCCTAAAGATAAAAAATATTCTTTAGACTTCATACGGAGCAAAAAACTGTCATATAGTTCGTAAATTATACTTAAAAAGCAAAATAACATAATTAACATTGTCTCAAAAGTTTAGGGAAAAAGATTGATTTAACAAAAGGTCGTCACAATACGGTCATATTTTGTATATTAAGGGGAAGCTTCATCTATCGTCTCCGGCAGCCCAACTCCATATTATTCTACGGGGAAATTTGTTATGCAAATTACGCATTTCTCAATGCACATTTTAAAATTCCGTTTTCACATTTAGAATATTTAATACTTTCAAATTTATTATCTTTTTCCAAAAGAAATAAATAAATATAAAAACATATAAAAATAAATAAATTTTGTTTTTAAGTTCAAATGGGCGAAAAATAAACTAAATGTATCTTTTGCACTTTATAGCTGCAAAATAAAATATTAAAATTTTAAACACTAAATATTTTGGAAAACGGGAATGAATTTAATGGTTGTGAGTTCTCTAAATGTTAAAACGGAATAATAATAATAATAATAATAATAATAAAAACCCACAGGTATTGAATAATTTGCATAGCAAACTTTCCCATAGAGTAACACAGGGTTAGGCTGTCTTCCACGTTATGTGAAACATCCCCCAGTGGATTCCGAACCATTGCAAACACCCATACCTCAACCGAGACTAGAACCCGTTACCTTGGAATGGAAGGCCGGGAATTGATAATTCCACCACCCCTTAAAATCTGATAAGACTTCCATTCTTATAAATCTGTTCAATTATGCGAGATTCTTTTGAAAAAAAAAAAAGAAAAAAAAAAAGAAAAAAAAAAAAAGGAAAATTTAATAATTCATCGGCGTAGAATAGACCTGCCGATATATAATATATTTGGGGAAAGTTGGGCGCCCGAAAAAGAGATTTAACCCGCTCTACTCGTTTTAAATCGTGGTGGCCTCTGCTCCTTCTTAAGGTTATTTCAGTTTCATTTGTTTGTTTTTTCCCCTTTTTTTCACATAATTTTTAGTTCTTTTATTAAATATATGTATTCATTTCTTATATCTTTAACATTATTCATTATCATTACTCATATCATTATTCATATTTTCAAAATTCAAAACTTGAATTGCTTCAAAATTTCTTAGAATTTTCTTATATATATGACCATTAAGATATATTGGGTGAAATTAAAATCATAACATATGTATTTATTTTATTTTTCTCAGTGTGTTAATGTGTGTTAATATGTAACCTGAAAATATGTTTCATAATTTATATTTCTACAGGAGTTTCTTAAATAAATTTTTACAAATAATGGGATCAGATTTTTAATAAAACAGTTTATATTTTATAAATAAACTAGTATGTTATTGCCACCACAATACTTTCCTCTATATAATCTTGCACAAATTCATGCAGTACAAATTATTTATTAAATTGTTATTTATTAAAATCATTTTCCATGATGAATGCAAACGATTTTTATCTCACAGAATTATAATATTAAATGTCGAAAGAAAGTCAAATTTTGTGCCAACGTCAGAAGAAATGCGATTTTTTTTTTTTTTTTTCGTTAAAAGTGGAAAAAAAAAATCGATAACTTTGTTATAAAGTATCACAGATCTATTGTTCAACCATTCATTTTAAAAGTATTGACGAGTTCTTTCGAAATATACCCATATTGAAAATTTACACCTCCAGGGATGTATAGTTCAACTTTCACGAGTTGGCCCTTCGTCCCTCCTTCTTTTCGAAGAGTTTACTTTAAGGAAGGGGTGCACAAAGTGAAAAGAATGAATGGGTGGGGGAAAAAGAAGGTTGCCTTGAAAATAACACATCAAGCCAATAATTTTTACTTTTCGCCAGCTGAAATCCGTTTTGCCTATTAAAAGGAACATGTGTTAATATTTAAAAATCAATGACACTTAAACTAAAGAAGAAAAAAAAAAAGAAACCTCTTTTCAATTATGTCTGAAATTTCAATAAGCACTAATGCCTTATTTGCATAAAGAAGTTTCGAGCAATAAATTTAAACAAGAAAAAAAATCGTGCTGTTTGCATGGATTATAAATTATCGTCCACGCCTTTTATTTTGTATTACAGGAAAAAATAATTTTCTTTGAAAACATTTAAAAAATAAAAATGAAAAAAAGTTTTTACGCTGTACTTTTCTTTTCTTTTTTTTTTTTTTTTTTTTTAAGAAAATAAAAACATTTTTAAAAATACTGAATAAATAAATGGGGAATTTTACTAAAATAAATTGAGCTGTACACATAATTTACAGTATTATGTACAATAGTTCTCAGAATATTTGCATACGCATCAGATACGAATATGAAAGATAATTTCTTACATTTGTTAGAATGGCTTTTAATTTCTATGTATTTTGTCTAAAAAAAAAAAAAAAAAAAGAGAAAGAAAGAAAGAAAAGAAAAACATTAATTACAGGAGTGCAGTTCTTTATTTAAATTTTAAATATTTTTCTTTCTTTCTTTTTTTTTTTTTTTAAGAGGAAGAAAGCAAGAAGAAAGAAAGGTTGGTAGATTGGTAGTTTTTTTTTATGGCGCTAGGTCCAAATTAGGACATAAGGAAAGAAAAAAAAAAATGAAGAAGAGAAAAAAAGACTGCAAAACGAAAATTTGAAATATCGTTTAGACAATCAACATTCCTCATCGTATTAATAATTAGTCATAATGTAACAAATATTTTTTAATAATATAACGTATTAGAAAGCCCAAAAGTTCTCCTAATTTGGAAATAAGTAAATAGATAATAAACAGTATTTTCGCCAAAATGTCACAAAACTCGTAAAGATAGCAAACCACCTCCCTTTTCACCCTCAACCGATTTCAAGGTAATAGAATCGTCGCTGCCTACGTCACGCTTGATTGACAGGGGCCAACTCCTGACAGTCGCACTATACTTCCCCTCAGGCAGGGGAGGGGGGGCGGCGATAAACCTACATGTACATTTTCCCCCCTAGTTTACTTTTACTATTATCAATAATTTATATTAATCTTACAATCAAATGTTAATAATAAATTTATACGAAATTTTGTCTTGTACTGCCATGTTAAAAATGTAGAAAATATTTTATCACAGCGCCACCTATTAAGCGATCGATCCCCAAATTTAATCAGCACCAGTTTAGGTCAGGGTTCAACTAAATACCAAGTTTGGTTAAATTTCGTCGACTGGTTCGGGAGACATAGCGACCACAAAATTTTTTATATACACACACACAGACAGACAGACATTTCCTAAAAACAGTCAAATCGTGTTCATGATATCTCAAAACGAGAAAATCCATCGAAAACTGGAGTATGAATTTCTTTACAAATCTAATACATTCTTATGTATAGATTGATGAACAGAGCTTACAGTAATAATATAAAAGTTAATAAATATTACCAGCAATTCCAACAATTGAAATGATCAGTATGAAAGACTACCCAAATCAAACCAAAAATTCAAATAGGACTTTGAAAATGGCATGTTTGCATTCCAACGTCATCAGGTGCCTGGTAAAATACAAACATGCAAAGTTAATGTTTTTCTGTCGCAAAGATAACAAAAGCTAAATATATCTTTGCTCCTGGCCCAAAACATTCAACCAGACAAAACACTGAAATGAAAGTTAACTCACCAACAAAATGAGAAAATCCTACACATAAATGGAAGATGTTGGAATAATTAAACTGATATCAAAGTTAACTCACCAACAAAAGGAGAAAATCCTACACATAAATTGAAGGTATTGGAATAATTAAACACCCAATTAAATAAGAAAGATAATTTTTGCAGAAAATGAAAAGTAACTTTGATAGAAAACATGATCTTTATCACACATCATATGTAAAAATTAAGCAACAGTAAACCGTAAAGGTACAGTTAATGGCCAAGAATCATAGAATAAGTTAAGAGTTCAAGAACCAATTCAAATATGAAAGAATCCTAAATCCTAAATTAGGAACAAAAAAATAACATAAATAGTGCTGCCATCTACAATAGTATAATGAAAAGAATTGATAAATAAATAAATAAATAAATAAATAAAAATAAATAAATAAAAAATAATCTAAATTTAATTATAAAGTTCCATAGGGTTAATTAAACTGTATTTATTACAACACAACATTTAACATCAATATATATATACACTGATAATCATAGTATTTAAGTTACAGTTGTAATTTAAAGATTATTAAATTTTATTAGTAATTCAAACAATTAATATGATCAATATCAAAGTCTACCCAAATCAAAAATGAAATAAAGTCAAAGCAAAATGAAATAAAACAAATTGGACTTAGATAACAGCATGTTTGTATTCTAACTTTTTCAAGGGCTTGGTAGAATACGAAACATGCAAAGTGAATGTTTTTCTGTCACAAAGATAGCAAAAGCTAAATATTTCTTTGTGCCAAGGCCCGAAACATTCACTTCAGCCAAAACAAGAAAGAAACTGATATCAAAGTAAACTCACCACAACATGAAAGAAACCAACCTCAAAATTAAAAAAACAATCAAGAAATATAAATCTAAAATACAATGAAAAGATACGAATGAATACAAGAACTTTTTAACAAGCCACAAGCAAAAATTTGAGAAACAGTAAGCCGTTAAAAGTGCAGTTAATGGCCCAGAACCATGGAATAAAATAAGAGATGTCACAACCCAATTGCAATATAGGAGAGTTAACAATCCTCAGTTAGGATTCAGTGTTCCATAAGTGGATTATAGTAGATTTCCAGAAAAATAGCTTGAAAAGTGCTGCCACCTGCATTTGTATTATGAAAAGAATTAAAAATAAGTAAATAAATAAAATAAAGACAATTAAAGCTATAATTATGATGAAAGACATTTGAGTTAATCAAACTATCAATATTATAACACCTCATTCAAAATTAATACTATTAATTTCTAGACATATGTTAAACTTTAAATATGGAATAAAAATCCATTAATTTTTTTTTCTTTTTTAAATATTTATTAAACTTTTGGGGTAACTGTTAGACAAGGCTAAATTGAAAAAAAAAAAAAAAAAAAAAAAAAACGAAATTGCTTGTTTTTATAATTATCAGACTCTAAATGTTTTATACGTAGATTAAAATTAAGAAGAATATTAACAAAAACAGATTTATGTAAGCATGTTTTAATATTAGTAAAAACAATTCCTTTAAAGAGGAAAGCTTTACGTTTATCATACAAGTCAAATTCCAATTGGAAATTATGATTAACAATAGTTCTTAAATCCAAGAAATTAATTACATTTAATTTAAAATCAGTGTTACTAACAAGGAAACATTCAAAAGGTGTCATCTTTAAAGAGTATTGAAAATAATATATGTGATTCTACTCTTCATAAAACACCAGAAAATGAAAAAATTATCGGCTGAAATTAATTACAGCGACCACAAAAAATTATAAAAATTAAGCATATTTGACGATTTAGCACTGTTAGGTGATACGTTTGCTAGCACCGAGATTGCCGTGTTACGAACAGAACCGTGTTTTGCTTTTCTGCCAAGTACTCAAAATCAATCGCCTAGCAGTGTGAAATCGCCAAATATGCTTAATTTTGATAATTTTTTTTGGTCGCTGTAATTAATTTCAGCCGATAATTTTTTCATTTTCTGGTGTTTTATGAAGAGTAGAATCAAATATATTTTTTTCAATACTTTTTGAAGATGACACCTTTTGAATGTTTCCTTGTAAGAGATAGATTATCAAGATAATCAACAGGTAAATCATGATAATTGATATTTTTATCTAAATATAATATAATTATGTAATCAATATATCGTAGCAATCTAAAATTAGCACATTCAATATCTCGCTCATAATAATATAAATATAGATCAGCTAACATAGTAGATGCTATACCACCTTGTGGCAACTCTAAACGTTGTTTATATAAAAAATCATTGAATAAAATATAGTTATGATAAAGGCTAAACCTAGTCAGAGTTTTAAAAGCTGAAGGAGTTATATTATTATTTAGATTTAGAAACTGAAGATGTTCAACAAAAAGTTTATTTATAATTTCAAACATATCTTTAATAACTATATTATTAAAAAGGTCATTGAAATCCTTTATATTATTAAAATCTGTGCGCATCTGCGTGTGTGTGTCTGTGAGAAATGCCTTATGGCAGCTAAAGGTCCGGCGTTAATGGTCGCAGCGGCTCGAAACCGGTACCAGAAGACGTGGAATTTCTTCTTCTCGACATCGCAATAATTCGCTAAGCGATGCGACCCTAATTAGCGGAGATATTGATTAAAACGTCCACCTATGTCTAATCAAAAAACGTGTCAAAAACCGAGCCAATCGCAATTTTCACCCTGATCTGCGTTCCTCAAAAGAAAAAGCAGAGAGAAAAAATTTCGCGGGTTTTTGTAAAACGATCGCTGCTCAACTGTTAGAGATATTGAAAATACGCCTGTACCACGAGAAAGAGCATTTATTACCGATTCTTACGGTAGAAATTATTTTGAAAAATACGGATATTTTATATTTAAAAAAAAAAAAGTTTTAAAAAGGGTCAAAAATTTCTCTTTTTCTCGATCGTCCTGTTTGAAACGTCCTGTACAAAAGAGTAACAGTCCCATTTCTTAACAACCGGTATATTTAGAAAGGCCATTTAATCCTTTTTCGAATCATATAAACATTTTAACAAAATACGGATTAGCTATCCATATTTAGATTTTACGAAACATCGATTTCTTCACAAAATATTTTATAACTCAAAATCTTTTAGAGATAAATCATATTTTTTTTTTTTTTTTTTTTTTTCATATTGACCTCGATCAGACGAATCAGATCTCAAAAGATTGAGACATTATTTCAAAAACTGAATCAGTTATACATTTTTTAATTTTACGCTTTAGGCTTTGACTTTAATGAAATTCTCTATACAAGCATTCCTTTGCTGGTCGTTGGTTACCATGGCAACTCCCGATATCTCGAAAGCAGGGCGAAAGAGTTTTTACTTTCTGCTATAGATTCCTGATTCAGGTCACATGTTTTTTGACTGTGATTAAAAATTGCAAATTTTAAAATTGTTCAGTTTTCCTTTGTCGCACACAAAACTTACTATACAGAGTTTTCATCACAACTCTGGAGTTGTGAACTCCAACACAAAGTTGGAGTTCAAATTTCATCGATTTCGGAGAATAAACAAAAAATTTACATTTTAATTGCAAATTAAATTTTATTCTAATACGCGTATTTCAAATTCTAATTATGATTAAATTATTTTTAATACATCATTCGAAAGATATTTTAAAGTACTTTTATATTATCGAAAGTGGAATTCGAGATTTTGCCTGATTTACACGTTTTAAGGTGTCCTGATTAGGTTTTCTTTTGTATCTCAGCTAATAATTAAATTAATTTCATAAGTAATGCATCATATGAAAGCTTTCTTGATTTGGAATTGAACAGTAGGTTACAGAAATTTCTACCGCCAGATGACGCTGTAATATTTTAAAATTTCAATGTAACAAATTTTAATCATGATTAAATTATTTTTAATACATTATTCGAAAGATATTTTAAAGTTCTTTTATATTATCCAAAGTGGAATTCGAGATTTCACCTTATTTATACACGTTTTAAGGTATCCTGATTAGGTTTTCTTTTGCATATCAGCTAATTGAGTTAGACCGTTCAAAATTGGTATATGTAGGTTAATTAGGAGGAGCTGGAAAGGTGAGGAAGAAATAGGCGCACGGGACTGCGCTGCCGAAGGCAGTGGGGACCCGGTCCGACATTTTACCGATGAGAAATGAATTTTTATTTTTATTTTCTTAAGAATAAGACTTTGAGTTGAAAAGGAATATGTGCGCGCAGCGCATGTATATCTTCACACGTTCGCTCATGGTTCTGCGCAGCCGAAGGCAGTAGGGACCCGGTGTGAGTTTTTACCCGATCAGAAATGATTTTTTTTTTTTTTTTTTTGTGGGGCACGAAGGGATAGGGAAGGAAAACGCGCGCGCAGCGCACACGGGACTGCGCTGCGGTCCGGTGCGACTTTTTACACGATCAGAAATGATTTTTTTTTTTTTTTTTTTTATTTCTTTTCTGAAGCATAAAAGTTACTGTTCGTGATTCATTAATTAAAGTGATTCATTTAAAAATGCTGAGCTGCTAGCGGGCAAAGCTCGCTAGTCTCCTTATATTATTAAAACCTATGCGTATCTGTGTGTGTGTGTGTGTGTGTCTGTGAGAAATGGCTTATGGCAGCTAAAGCTCTGGCGCTAATGGTCGCAGTGTCTCGAAACGATACCAGAAGACGTAGAATTTCTTCATCTCGACATCGCAATAATTCGCTAAGCGATGCGACCCTAATTAGCGGAGATATTAATTAAAACGTCCACCTATGTCTAATCAAAAAACGTGTTAAAAAACCGAGCCGATCGTAATTTTCACCCTGAACTGCGTTCCTCAAAAGAAAAAGCAGAGAGAAGAAATTTCGCGGGTTTTTGTAAAACGATCGTTGCTTAACTGTTAGAGATATTGAAAATACGCCTGTACCACGAGAAAGAGCATTTATTACCGATTCTTACGGTAGAAATTATTTTGAAAAATACGGATTTTTTATATTTTTAAAAAAAGTTTGAAAAAGGGTCCAAAATTTCTCTTTTTCTCGATCGTCTTTTTTGAAATGCCCTGTACAAAAGAGTAACAGTCCCATTTCTTAACAACCGGTATATTTGGAAAGGCCATTTAATCCTCTTTCGAACCATATAAACATTTTAACAAAATACGGATTAGCGATCCATATTTAGATTTTACGAAACATGGATCTCTTCACAAAATATTTTATAACTCAAAATCTTTTAGAGTTAATTTTTTTTTTTTTTTTTTTTTTTTTTTATTATTATTATTATTATATATAGACCTCGATCAGACGTATCAGATCTCAAAAGATTGAGACATTATTTCAAAAACTGAATCTGTTATACATTTTTTAATTTTACGCTTTAGGCCATAGACTTTAATGAAATTCTCGATACAAGCATTCCTTTGCTGGTCGTTGATTACCATGGCAACTCCCGATATCTCGAAAGCAGGGCGAAAGAGTTTTTTCTTCCTGCTATAGATTCCTGATTCAGGTCACATGTTTTTTTGACTGTGATTAAAAATTGCAAATTTCAAAATTCTTCAGTTTTCGTTTGTCGCACACAAAACGTACTATACAGAGTTTTCATCATAAGACAAAGTTGCCGTTCAAATTTCATCGATTTCGGAGAATAAACAACAACAAAAAAAAAAATTACATTTTAATTGTAAATTAAATTTTATTCTAATGCGAGTATTTCAAATTCTAATTATGATTAAATTATTTTTAATACATCATTCGAAAGATATTTTAAAGTACTTTTATATTATCGAAAGGGGATTCGAGATTTCCCCTGAATTACACGTTTTGAGGTGTCCTGATTATGTTTTCTTTCGTATCTCAGCTACTAGTTAAAATAATTTCATAAGTAATACATCACTTGAAAGCTTTGTTGATTTGGAATTGAACAGTAGATTACTGAAATTTCTACCGCCAAATGGCGCTGTAATATTTTAAAATTTCAATATAACAAATTCTAATCATGATTAAATTATTTTTAATACATCATTCGAAAGCTATTTTAAAGTACTTTTATATTATCGAATGTGGAATTCGAGATTTCCCTTTATTTACACGTTTTAAGGTGTCCTGTTTAGGTTTTCTGTTGCATCCCAGCTAATTGAGTTGGACCGTTAAAAATTGGTATATGTAGGTTAATTAGGAGGGGCTGGAAGGGGGAGAAATAGGGGCCGCAGCACGCGTATCCCTTAACCTGGGCGTGCGCAGTGCGCTGCCGAAGGCAGTGGGGACCCCATCCAACTTTTTACCCGATGAGAAATGAATTTTTAATTTTCCTTTCTTAAGAATAAAAGTTTGAGTTGAGAAGGAATATGTGCGCGCGCACGGATCTGAACTGCCGAAGGCAGTTGGGACCCGGTGTGATTTTTTACCCGATCAAAAATGATTTTTTTTAATAGGGCACGAAGGTAAAGGGAAGGACTGCGCTGTCGAAGGCAGTGGGGACCCGGTGCGATATTTTACCCGATCAGAAATGATTTTTTTTTTTTTTTTTTTTTTTTTAATTTCTTTTCTTAAGAGTAAAAGATACTTTTAGTGATTCATTAATTATAGTGATTCATTTAAAAATACTGACCCGCTATTGGGCGAAGCTCGCTAGTCAAAAGTTTTATTACCAGTAATATCGGTAAGATTTTTAATTTTATTTTTGAGTTACAAACTATTTTTTATACAAAAATTATTTTTATTAAATACAATATAAATATATAGTTTTTTAAATATACTTAACAACACAATATTTGCATAAGAAGTATAAGAGTTACAGGCAACAGTAACAGTACGAAATTTGATAGGATTTTTATAAGACTTTGGAATTACAACTAAGTAAGGATAATTATTGTTATTATTCTTCGTATTTATTAATTTGTAACAATTAAATATATGCCTATTTTTAATGTCTGTATTATCAGAAATCTTAACAAAAATATTGATAGTATCCATAGTTTCAAAAAGAAGTTGTTTATAATACTTTTTGCAAATAATTGCATAGTTATTAGCCGCCTTATCAACATAAATAATAATGAACTTAGATTGTAAATCAAGAATTGCAGAATTAATTTCTTTGAAATTATAGTACTTGATATTTGAAAGATGGTGCATGTTATAAACTAAATCAAGTTTAAATTTATCAAGTAATTTAAATTTCCATTCATTAAAATATTCCACAGATTTATTATAATCAATAGCAATTTTATATATAAAAAGATCCAAGTCAAGATTAAATTGAGTGATGATGTCAATAAATTTATATTTTGAAGGCGTACGAAATTTGGTACCATACTTCATCAAAGATCTTAAAGTAAGATTTTTCAAAATATTGATATCTCCAATAATAATATGACCATGAGATTGATTGCAAAATGATTTATATTTAGGATCTAAACAATAGCACGGAGGCTGTTTATTAAAAGTAAGAAATTTAGCAAATTTATTATAGTTAAAAATTTTTCGGCCTAAAATAATATTGCATTTAACAGTTTTTTGAATGACAAAATTCTTTATAGGAAAAGGATTGAAAGGATCATTAAAGATATTGTGTTAATGAAGTTTATTAAAAACTGGATGAGAAAAATTTAGCACTAAGAGAGAGTTATTAATTTTTTGACAAGATCTTAAGTCAAGTTTAATATTAAAAAACTCAGCCCTATAGTGTAAAATATCAAAAAAGACATAACTAAAATGTGAAGCAAAAGAATGAGATTGGAAAACTTTAAAGTATTTAAAAAGAAACTCTTTTTTCATCCAAATGTAAAATTTCGAATGTCTTTCCAATTATAAGACAGAAGAGAAAGATTTTCCAAAGGTTTTATCTTATGCAAGATACACTGTTAAAAATTTCTGTAAATTTAATGTAAATATTTATCCAGAGTCTCTGTAAATTTACAGTAATTCTTAGGTAAAAGAGAATAATCGAGATTCTCAGTCTTTATTCTGTATTTTTAACTAATTTTATTATTTAATTACTTAATTAAAATTAAAAATGACTGTTTCTACTTTAGAAAAAGCATTCCAAGTCCGAAATATCTGTACTGATAAGTATAAAGGATTTAAGTCCATATTCTTGATTTTTCAGGAGACGAAAAATAAAGTTAAATTAACTAAAAACTAATCAGAAGAATCGATTAGGAAAAAGGAATTAGGTTGATTTATACCCTTTATACCATTCAGTGATTGTTAATCTTCATTTAATAAAGGGAAAAAATTGAATTAAATATTTTATACCAAAGATTAATGCTAAATTTCTGACTTGAATCTTCTTTTACCAATGGATTTTCTCAAAGACTAAATGACACGGATTTAAATCCTTTATACCAATCGATAGAGAATTTTTTTTCTGAATCTGACTATGTACTTAACTCAAAATCGACATTTTTGGACTTAAATCCTTTATACTTGAATATATCAGTATGGAGAGAATATATCAGTATAGATATATTCTCACCAATAATTAATTAAATTAATATTAATTATTAAAATGCATGTATGAAATAAGTTTTTTAACATCTCCGTTTATTTTTCTCTGTAATTTTACGTAAGATTTAAGATAATAGATTGCACAGAGTTTTCTGTTGAAATTTTTAACAGTGTAGATGAATTGTCCAAAAGTTGGGAAGAACACCCAGAAGAACCCCTAGTAGTTCTAGTAGTCTTTTAAATAAAGAGTGATTTAACATAGCATATATATTGTTGTAAAAATCGATTTTTGAAGTCTTGGAATAAACAACATATTGTTTATTAAAGACAAGAAAATTAAGTCCAAAAGGATAAATTGTATTCAACGATTTAATATATTGTGATTCAAGTAAAAGACGTTCATTCGAATTCTTCTTAAAATTAAGAATTTTTATAGTAATGTTACTAAAGTCATGTTGATGGAAATGATTATATTCAAAATTGGCAGTAAATTGAAGTGATTTTTTAATATCAGAACGATGTAAGTTAATTCACTTATGCAATGAATTACTGGTTTGACCAATATAATATATCATATTACATAAATTACACTTGATAGAATAAATGATTTTAAAAGCCTTGTAACATTAGATGAGTTAGCACTGTAATGAGAAGTATCAGCAAGAGGACAAAAAAGACAACGTGAAGATGATATTTTTTGAAAAATAAACTTCTAAGAGGATGATAATATAGGTTGCAGGCTGACGATCCAGAGTAATCCCTATACTACTCTATACCGAGCACAAGACAAACTATTAGGTTTGCCTTTTTTGCCAGGCGCTAAGAATTTACTAAAAACTACCATGTAAAGAGTAAAGAATATAAGTATTCTAGAATTAATATAATAAAAATACTAGAACTAAAGTGAATATAAACAATTATTAATGTTTGGATATATCGAAGAAAATGCATAAAAATTAATACGGAAGAAAGTAAAAAAAGGAACAATACAATTCAATATGAATTGAATTTAACATTATATTTAAAAAAATGCAAGTATTAATAACTTTCTCTGTATTATTATTATTTTTTCTATTTCTTTTTTTTAGCTTTATGATTCTCGGTGCTTTAGTTGATGTTATATAATTTTCAATGTTATCTAACGTTAAAAGGATGGTAGAGCTTTAAAATCTTTTTTCTAAATTACCGTCTTACAGAAAATTATAGAAATTTGCATAGGTATGCATTTAAATATAACAATATTAAATATTTAAAAACTTATCGAAAATTATTTAAATTTAATAAAATAAAATTTTAAATCGCAAATTTTATTTAAAAAAATTAATAATGAAAAGGAAAATGCTTCCTCGTAATTAACTTTTAATTTCTTCCCCTCAATTTTAAATTATTATAATGTATTAACATATTTTAAATATCTTTGATAATTATTTACGTATTATCATTATCATTATTTAATGGTCTTGCATAAGTTTTGGGGAAAGTTGGGCGCCTATAAAACTTGTTCTGCTTTTTCTTATTGTTATTTCAGTTTCATTTGTTTGAATATTGCCCTTGTTTTACATAATTTTCAGTTCTTATATTAAATATATGCATTCATTTCTTGTATCACACACATAAACATATATTATATATATGTGTGTGTGTGTGTTTTAATTGACTTCTCAGTGGATCTGCAAAGTAATACCGAAATCTGTTCGGAATATATTAAAAGATTATAATAATGTAAAATCGAGAAAAAAAAAAAAAAAAAAAAAAAAGCTAGCGGAGCGCCTTTCAATATTTCAAATTTTATTTTATTAAATTTAAATAGTTCTGAAAATCTTTAATTTATGCAATATTATTATATTTCGATACTTAGGTTAGGTATACAAATGTTTATAGCAATAAAACTGTAATTTATAAAAGGGATTTATGACGTTCAGCATAATTAAACAGTTAATTTTATTTATTTATTTATTGCTATCATGAAAGTAAAAAAAAAAAAAAAAGATACATTACTGTTAAATATTCTTTCCAATTATCAAATCAAATTGCATTCGTAGCTAAGCATTAAAAAAAAAAAAAAAAAAGATTTTAAAGAATATTTCCTCTTTTATTAGTAAGTTTAATATCAGTTTATGTGCTTGTTTGTCTCCAAAAAGACACCCGGACCACCCCTACGAATGAGTCCCAGACAGTCGCCTATTGTCCAATGCAAAGTTATAATGCGACGTTACAACCCACTCACTCACTCCAAAAAAAGACTCCATCTATCGATCGCAAAACCGTAGCCACGAGGATGCGCGCCATAGAGCTTTTCATTTTGAGCAGTTTTTCAAAGCGAAAATCGGCCGCAAAAATAGCTTGTTTTGTACAGAAAAAGTTTATCTTCACATTTTAAATTAATTTTTCTTATGTTTTTGGGATAAGACTGGTAAAAAAGGAAAATAAACAGAAATGTGAAATTTTTATGCATGGAACATGTTTTAAATAATACTTAAGTGCATCTTTTAAAATCTTTCTTTGAAATAACTGTTTTAGAGTTATGAAAGTTTGCATAAAAATGCTTTGAGATGTATTAACATCAAATAGACTGAAATTTCTTGAAAGCTATAAAAATTAAAATAAATAAATAAATAAAATTTAAAAATTTCTTTTATTCATTTTTTTTTTTTTTTTTTTTAATACTCTATACGACTTATTTTTTAATTTTCCTCCTTGATTTTACATTATTACAGTTTATCAATATATTCTAAAAATTTTTGTGTATTACACTGTGGATTAGATGACAAGTTAATATTTAAAAATATTTTCATGTTTGAACGTCGATAATTTCCATGAAATTTATGCATTCAGGCATAAAAATATTTAAAATAAATTAACTTAAAGAAATATATTTCACTCATATATGCTGTTAATTAAATTATAAAAATATGAATAAACCTTACTTTTCAGCATATCAAACTAGTTATAAAATATCTTTACATTCCGACGTTTCGGTTACTATTCAATTTTTAACCATCTTCAGGGAAATGATATACATGAACTATTTACATATATTATTATTATTATTTTTTTTTTTTTATAATGTGCATGATGGTGGTTTATTTGGATGTTCTTAACTTATTTTAAGATGTATATATAGAGTTTTTTATATAAGTTATGTAATCACGTTTTAATATCTTTATGAATAGTGTTTGTAATATCCAAGAATGGCTTGGTTTGATTTATGTTTATAGTTTATGTACATCATTTCCCTGAAGATTGTTAAAAATTGAATATTAACCGAAACGTCGGAATGTAAAGATATTTTATAAATAGTTTGATATGCTGAAAAGTATGGCTTATTCATATTTTTATAAATAAATTAACTTATCGATCAATCAAAAAAAAAAAAAAAAAAAGTAAAAAAAAAAAAAAAAAAAATGTGCACAAATACGTTTAGAATACATTGAAGAATTTTAATAATGCAAAATCGAGGGGAAAATTTAAAAATTAAGTTGCAAGGAACATTTAATTTTAATTAAAATCTTTGATTTTAATTTTTTCTTACTTCTATAGTTTCTGAGAAGTTTTAATGTACTTATTATTGAAACATTTCAATGTTCATGTATGCTAACTTTCATAACTCTTAGACATCAATTTCAAAGAAAGATTTTCAGCCCTCATCATCCCCTTGCGCATTTTGCACAATAAACTATATATAATATTTCTTCTTACATACATTCTTTTACTGTAACATCGCTATTATTAGTTATTTTCCTTGATTTATGAAGCATTGTTTTAAATATTTTTATCGCTTTTTATTGTTTCTGAATTCTTAACGTGATAACTATATTTTTCAGTGCGGATCTAGCCCAGAAAATTTTGGGTCCGAAAACGGGACATTCACAAAAATCCAATGAACATAAATTGTGTATTTCGGTAAACAATAACAAAAATATAATAAGTTTCAGCAAACAGAGATTAAAGAAGCATGAATTTTTTTCAATTTTGAGAGAATAATCACATTTTGAGGTGGTGGTGTATGATTTAAAACTGATTGACAATACGGGGGTACTAGGCCTCTGTCAGATGCCCTCCATCGGGATGGTCTTCATATGAGCTCCTAGTCCGTATCTACGTGAGTTTTGGAGAAAATCTAGGGAGGACTTCGAACGGCTAGTACGATGAGTGTGATCGGGGTTCTAACCCGTCACTTTCCGTCTACTAGTGTCGAGATCCGAGTTTCTTGATCACTGGTCATGCCACATATTTTGAAAATCAGCTTAAAAAGAAAAATTGAAAAGTTTTCATTATTTTTGATATTATGATGAATATATTTTTTTTTTCGCATTATAGTTAAATTAATATAAGGAAAATTGTATTTTAAATGCAACTAAATGTGTAATGCTAAAATTCCAATTCAACTTTTAATGATAAACTAGCGGGTTTGCCAATACCGCCTATAATAATACCTCTCAAATGAGCTTTACGTCATGTATGATCGATCGACTGCATCCAGTCAACACTTCCTATAGTATCTATAGGATAATATAGATTCGATGTAATCGGTCGATCATCTGTGACGTAGAGCTCAGTCCGGAGGCATTATTATAGGAGGCGTTGTCTTTGTCCGCTTCGCTGATCACGATATCAAAATAAATTTTCGAAGTAATTAAGAGAATCAATATCTTTTAAGTCATAAGTAAAAAAGTTAAAAAAAAAAAAAAAAAAAAAAAAAGATCATTGACTCAAAACTTCGTTTCAGGCGATTACATATAATTTAATTTAGGACTTTAAGGTTTCTCTAACCTATTCCGTTGCCGCTGGTTGCATTTTAGTGCCCAACCGCTTCAGACATTTGACACTGCTATAAGCGGACATTCTTTCAGTACGTTGTGCCGAATATCTTGTACGAGCTTTGGGTTTCAAGTTGATATTTTTCTAACTAATTGGAATAATTTAATTTAAATCGTCAGTTAGGCAATTCTCTTCTTTTGGTACCTTCCATATCTTACATACAGCCGGACACAGATAAAATAGGATTTTATTAGTATGACTACTTCTCTTTATTTTTCTATGCTGTTGTGTCCCTCTGAAATGATACATAAATATAGAGTAAATTTTAAAACAAGAAACTATGGTCAGTATTAAAAATCATCTTTACATACACACATATATTAATGACTGTTTTATAAAATGTTACTGTCTGATTTGTACTTAAATTATTTCATTTTAGTTTATATCACAAAACTTGAGCTGTCAGTTTTATTTGTAGAATATAAGACTAATTACAAACACTGGATTAGAATTGAAAATTGAGTAAAATAATTTATAGGATGGCATTACAAAATTTATCTGACAAACTGGAGCAATAAGGTTAACAAGTTTAGCAAACGTTACTAAAATAATAGTTTTTTTTTTTTTTTTCTAATTTATAAACTGCCCACATGATAAAATGGTCTTAAACTTTGGTGATATAAAGAGTATTGTCATTACATGCTCAATGTAGATTTGATTACGACAATAATTAGGGAACAAATACAAGTTAAGTAAAAAAGAATAATATTTGTAACCATCCTGCATCTTTAAGAGGTCCTCATCAACATCATCGAGTTGTCGTTTTCTTTCTTCCATGTTAATCTATGAGGTTTGTTGGTTTACTAATTTTCCTAATATCTCTTTACTGTTACTCAAGTTTTGAATTTTTTTCAAAAGGAATACGTTTCTAAATTTTTCTTTCGTGTCTGCAAGGAGTCAAATTTAAATGTAATAAAGGTGGATTTCTAATTTTCGTAGTCCTTACGCAGCGAGAATCAATCAACTCTGTCAAAAAAAAAAAAAAAAAAAAAAAAAAAAAAAACTAAGGGTTTTTTTTTTTTTTTTTTTTCCTAATTTTGAAATAGCCAGAAATAATAGTTTATCTCTTTCAAATTTCTCAGTTCTATTTTCCCTTTGGTATATATAAAGTGGAAAGATAGTATTATTTGTTAGTTATATGCAACCATCCTTAACCCTTTCACTACCACTGGGACATACATTTCCCAAGCAGTTCTGCCAGATTAAGAAAATATTTTATTCAATATCCACCACTAAATTTTAATTGTAACAGTCGCCTAATAGCTTCGAACACTTCTTTGTAAGATGTCTTCGAAATGATTACACAACCGTTGCTATTAAAATTATTTATTGTCGTAATAGCCTACTGAATTAATTGATTTTTCAAAATTTAAATTTTCTTGAAGAATGGCTTCGTTTGGATACAAGTCTACGTGTGAAAACGGGCACTTTATTTCTACTATATCATTATACAAGATTTTTTTTTTCAATATTTTTGGAGGATGCAATGGCCCATTTATTGCAACTGCTCCAAAATAGAAAGCCGTTCGCAATTTTCTTTTTTTCTTTTTAAAGGTAACGCTATTTATTTGCAGAGCTGTCTTGTGTTCTAATTCCTCTGTCTCTGGGTGTCATTTTAAACCATATTTTTCAAAAACCTACACTGTAAAAAAAAAAAAAAAAAAAAAAACTATTAAAAGTACAGGAAAAATCTGGCAGCTAGGGTGCCAGTATTTCTCCGTCAAATATACAGGACAAAACTGTACTTTTAACAAAAAAACCTGTTTGATTTATAGGATTCCTGTGTATTATGTCAGTGATACAATTTTATGGTTTTAAACTGTATATTTGACGGAGAAGTACTGGCACCCCAGCTGCCAGATTTTTCCCGTACTTTTAACGTTTTTTTTTTTTTTTTTTTTTTTTTTTCAGTGTATCCTTTTTTATTTATTTAATTTTTTCCAGAGAAATCTTCTTTAGGCAAATCAGGTTTTTGGCAGTTTGGTCCATACATTTTACGAGGGAAAAAAGAATCTTTCACCTTAAAACCCTTCGTCATGGTTTAGAATTTGTTTTGTAATTGAGAATTATTTCTAATGTATGTTCTCTTTATTCACAAAAATTTCCATATATATATATATATATATATATATATATATAGGGAGAGAGAGAGAGAGAGAAAGAGAGAGAGAGAGAGAGAGAGAGAGAGAGAGAGAGTTATAGAACACAACAGAAGCACAATATCTGGTTTTTCATGCTTGATATGATTTTTTTAAAAGAGAAATAAAATTTTCTTCCGTTCGTTTCCTTCCCACGTGTTTTTCAATAATTGAATTTAATTGCTCTATAATCTACAACATTGCTATTTGAATTGAAGAGCAGACTTTTAAACATAAGAAGCTCTGTTGCTTACAGCTTCCATCACTTTATATACTAACTTCTATGAGGAGTGAAATGCAATTTTTATCCTCCTCTTCATCACAACAGTAATGTGACTCGCAGTTGTCATGACAACCGAACACAAGATCCGTGCATTAGTGATAGCCTTCCTCTCGCCGAAGAAAACAGTTTTCCTGTATTTAGCTGCTTTCGCAATCGCATTGCGCAACCGCAGAATCTTATTCCTTACAGTTTTCCTAAGAATTATTGGAACAAATTTGTTCCCAGCAGAAAGTTTCATTTTATTACCAAAATTTCTAAAAATGTGATTCTTACTTTCAATTAATTTGCTCTTAAGCGAAATTTTTGTTTTATTATCAAATTTGTAAGAAGATGATTCTTACTTTCTATTTTTTCAATTATAAAATTATTGCATGGCCTGCAATCTAACACTTTATATATATATATATATATATGAACGTTACAGTCACCATTAACACACGAGACTATTTTACCACATATAAAGGCATATTTTGCCAGAAACTTTCTATAATTATAACAGAAGAATTGCTTTTACAATTATCAAATTATTGCATGGCCTGCAATCTAACACTTTATATATATATATATATATGAACGTTACAGTCACCATTAACAATCACACGAGACTATTTTACCCCATATAAAGGCATATTTTGCCAGAAACTTTCTATAATTATAACAGAAGAATTGCTTTTCAGTTTTTGTAGTAGCCATGTTAAGAAATCTAGTACTTTTTTCTAAGTCAGAAATACTTGTTTAGATCTACAGGCAAGATTTTCTTCGTTTGGTAACCAGCGACAGAGTCAACAGAAGCCTATAAAGGAAAAAAAAAAATATGGTGTTAATAAAATCAGCGATTATTTTATTAATACTAATTTTAACAATAGTATTAAAAATATTATTTCAGCTTGCATTTTTTATACTTAGAATACTCAGATTTTTTATTAGACAATGCTTAAAATTGTGATGAATTACTTAATCGAATATGATCCATTAATTAATGGACAACTTTTGAATTAGAGAAATAGAAATTTAAAGGAGAAATTAATTAATTGCCTTAGTATCCGTTATTCGTAGGTACCACCGAAGGTACCAGAGTTTGCTACGGTCAGAGTTATTAAAGGCCAAAAACCAGCTGGGCAGTAAATGCGGCTAGTACGGAATAAATAAGATTAATAATATTATTTTACAATGAATAAGTTTTTTGTTAAAAACTAGTATTTCAAAAAAGTAAAAAAAAAAAAAAAAAAAAAAAAAAGAAAGAAAACTTTGGTTGAGAAAGCATGGTAGGTGGTAGAAAGAATTGTTTTTGGATTAAATTTTGGAGTTTTTTCTACGATTGCACATTTTGAGGCCTCCTGATAAAAAAAAAAAAATCAGGTTTTTAGAGGTTGATCTGTGTGTCTGTTTGTCTCTGCGTGTGAAATTGTACTTATGATGGTCATATATTAGAGTACCTTTGTAATAAAATAGTGTTAAAAATGTTACATAAATCTGGGGCTATTTTTTATTCTTAGAAATGAAGACCAAATAGATAATACAATAAATAATTTTCTTCTTGCAATTTTTCAAAACTTAGGAAAATGATTTAAAAAATCTGTTTATCCCCCGATTTCGAAAATATATACCCTAGCTACACTTGGAAATTACTCGAAGTGAATTTCAAGTTAAATTTCATTTTTCTTGCTAAATTTGTCTAGGGGTGAGTCCCAGACCGTCGCCAATTGCCCATTGCGCAGCAATAGTGCGGCGCAAAATCCAACTAACCAACTAATCATCTTGCTAAATTTAAGTGTACTATGGGATGTGTTTACAATTTACAAACAATAAACAGGGCTCTTTAAAATTGAACAAATGTATTCTTTTTTATTGGATGTAATTGATGGGAGTGTTTTATTAAATTACACCATGTCTAGGAAAATGTTTAGGAGTGATAAAACTTTTTCATACTTATATATAAGACAAAGTATTATTTCGGCGTCGTCAGCTTTTGGTATCTTTACGCATTTTGAGGTTACCCTGAATACGAAAATCAAAATTTTAGCGGTTGATCTCTGTGTTATCAGAATAACTTGAAAATAAATAATTGCAGAAACTTTAAATTTGGCATTTTGAGGACTTGAAAATTACCCCTTGAAAATGTTGACCAAAACTGGCAAGTTTCAAAGAGTGGTGTACTTCAAAGTTTACATATATATACACACACACACACACACACACACACATATATATATATATACATACAGGGTGATCAGAAAATGAGTATACATTTGAAAAATTAATAATTCACGGAATAATGTAGGTAGAGAGGTAACAATTGACATACGTGCTTGGAATGACATGGGGTTTTATTACAACCTCAAATAATCTGGTGTGTCACTCACACGACTTTCTCTTACCCTGAAATTTAATATTATAAATACAGGTTGGAGATTAAAAGGTAAGATAAGGAGTACTGTTATGTAAACCTATCTTAAACAGTTCAAATTAGGCTTCGGAAGAGTTTTATATGATAATTAGTTCTGTGTGAGGGGGCTGCCGCCCCACTCAACCCCCGTTTCGTTAATGCACCTACATTTATATAGAATTTAATTCGGTTATTCAAAAACAATTCTGTTTTTAAAAAATAATTTATTAAATTATTATTTATAAAAATTATCTTTTATGATAATGCAGACGATTTCCATATTAGAAAAGTTGTATAACACCAAATATCCAAAAAATGTCCATTTTATTCTCAATATATATATATATATATATATATTGTTGGTATTGTTTTAGATCTATTAATTGCTAAATTTTAAGATTAAATTTTATTATGTTATCTGTCATTTATATATATATATATAAAATTGTTTTTTTTTTTTTTTTTTTCGTTAAAAAAAAAAAAATCGATAACTTTGTTTTAAATTATCGCAGATCGATGGTTCAACCATTCGTTTTAAAGGTATTGACGAGCTCTTTTGAAAGATACCCATCATGAAAATTTACTCCCCTCGAGGGGGGACTCCCCCCCCCCCCAGGGGGAAGGCGAGGCTCCTACATACACATTTTTTTCCCTTGTTGGCTATCTCTATTACAAAAAATATATATTTGTTTCATTTGGTTTAGTGCATTCTATAGACGTTAAACTCTACTTACCTGCAATTTCCCCCATAGACGTAATGTATTTGAATACTTTTGAGTGTCCCTGTACACGAACCATTTGCTTGATCTTAACGAAAAGTTCAGTGTAGCATCCTTATATGATACACATTTAGAATACCAAGTTTGAACTCTCTGTCATAATTTGTTTTTGAAATATGCTGATGACAGATAGACACACACACATACATACACACAGACCATTTGCTAAAAACATGATTTTCGTATTCAGGGGACCTCAGAACATGTAAATATAACAAAAACTCGCGTTCGAAAATTTGACCCAAAAACAATACTTTCTCTACCTTATGGGTAAGAGAAAGTAAAAAGAAAAAGTGTAAAATATTGGAGTCTCAGAAAAATTCCTTCGAATGCTATTATTACAGTCTTGTCTTCGAACATATAAAATTATTAAAAGAAAAATGCATATGGATTGTGTGTAAATGTAAATTGCTTTTTGATTAGCTTTGTAAATTCTATTCAGCATTTTCTTAGTTTGTGGGAATGGCACAGCCTCCCATTTTTGACAGTGATTGATGTAGGGTTTCTGGGTATTGAGATCCGCGAAGCGAATGCTGAAAAAGATAACTGCTATTAAAATATTTAGAAGAGAACTGTGGATGAAAAAGCCTGTTTTATAAAATTTCATGGAAGCGAAAAAGAAGTCTGGAGTCTGGATGAAATGAAACAGAACAGATGTAAAAAGAAAATACTGTCTTTTGCATTAAGGTCTGACAAACAGTTAAATTTAGCCCAAATCCAAGAAACGAGCTTTAGAAATCTATGCTTGGGGAAGGGAATGGAGATAGACAAATCAAAAGGGAAAACTGAAAGAAAAAGCCTGAAAAAAGAAAGAACGAAAAAACATGCGATTCACATGGATTATGAAATACTTTCAAATTATGCTCCCTCGTGAAACCGTTTAACTTCCGTGTGTTTTATCTTTCACCCTGATGACATCTTAGAAAAGATATTGTTTTAACCTATTTGTGACATGTAGGATACAATATAGTTAAAATATAGTTGTACATCCAATAAAGTTTTATTTTTATTTATTTAGGTTTTTAGAATTTAACTTTGATTCTAGAAAGAAAGTAACAAGCTCTTTTGTCATATTTTAAGAAAAATAAACGGTAAGGTGATTTACCCGATTCCAAGATTATAGTAGTATGTTATTTTTATTTTTTACAGTTATTGTTAATTCTCGACCAAGTAAAAAAAAGAAGGGCGTTATAAATTTTAAGCTTTGTCTGTCTGTGTGAGTCAGGGAAACTGTAGCTCTCAAATGGGTAGATCAATTTCAACGCAGTTTTATTTTATTAAAACACTTAATTAATTGGGATGATTCTTAGGTATGTTTCATGAAAATTTGTTTGACAGATTTTTAAAAATAGTTAAAATGTGATTTTTTTTTTTTCAAGCAACTTTTCATTGATAATTTAAAATTTGCGATTTCTCAATCTTTCAACTTCTAACGAATGTTAAATGTCATATGTAGTGAGCAGATTGGAGTATAAAAAACTTTTTTTTATCCTGATTTTTCAACCGATTATGACATAATTTAAAAATTGACAATAAATAGTGGTTGTGGGCTTACACTCAAAAAGTGTTTAATTTAATTAAAAATTTAAGAATTTTAAAATTAATTATCTTTTTCAGGTCACTTTGCTTTTTTATTTTAAAATTTGCGAGCTGTTAAACTTCCAACTTATTGCGTGGCGAGGCGCGAGATTCCATCGGGGTCATCGCTAATTCTCATCCCTCCCCCTATAACATCGAAATCATTCTTACATTCTGTTTATTCTATGACACATTTTGTAAGGACTCAATAAATAAATTAAAAAAAAAAAAAAAAAAAAAAAAAAAAAGCATAAATTCAACAATATTTATTTATTTGCTTATTAGTTTGAAACTTAAATCTTACAAAAGTTATTTTTATTAATTGATTATATTCACTCAATTATTCTTTGTCTCACTTGCACATTTATTTTTACCATAACTATATGGAAAAGTATTTCATGATTGATGAGTGCTGCACGATTTTACTTTTTTGTTTTTCAAAGAACATTCATTTATTCATTCTTTGGCTGACTTTCACTTTTACTATATCCATAATACGACACAATTTAAATTAATAAATAAGAATTTTATTACATATAGTATAATTTCATAATTTGTGAGTGATATATGATTTTACTTTACCTTTTTTTTTTCTTTTAAAACCATTCTCTGGCTTACTATCACTTTTATTATAGCCTCCAAAACTAGATGCCTGTCGCGTGGCTCGGAAACTTGGCAACAGTTCAACCGATAGACAGCGCCACTTGGTGCATATTGCGCGAATTTTTTATTCAACAGCCACCAAAAAATTTTAAAAGTGGGATTTTATATACAATAAAGGCGAATAGAATCGAAGAAACGTCGATTACACATATCATATATGACTTCTTAAAATTATTAGTGACAGTTGAATAAAAAAGTCGCGTAATCTGTACCCGGTGGCGCTGTCTACCGCTTGAACTGTTGCCAAGTTTCCGAGCCACGCGACAGGCATCTAGTTTAAGAGGCTAGTTTGTAGGTGCCGACAACGAAATGAAAAAAATGATGTCTTTGATCTTTTCTGACGAAAAGATCCACAGATATTTGTCCGAAGAAACAATCAAATGGAATTTCAATCCCCCATCGGCCCCCCATTTTGGAGGACTTTGGGAGGCTGGAATAAAACAGATGAAGGGTCATTTAAAAAGAACTATTGGCGAACAAATATTAACTTATGAACAGTTCCTTACTTTAATTACTCAAATTGAATCGTGCTTGAACTCAAGACCTCTTGTTGCGCTCTCGAATGATCCCAGTGACTTAAATGCTCTAACTCCAGGACATTTTATCATAGGCACTGCCTTGACTTCAATACCAGAACCTGACTATTCTTCAGTTAACCTAACCCCGCTAGAAAGATGGAAACTTCTACAAAATTTTTTTCAAAGTTTCTGGAAGAGATGGTCCTCAGATTACCTATCAGACTTGCAAAGGCGATCAAAATGGTTAATAAATAAACCAAATTTCAAGAAAGACGATTTGGTTTTAATAAAAGACGATAATCAGCCCCCTTTGAAGTGGAAACTGGGTCGCATAATCAAATTATTTCCTGGAGCAGATGGCAAGATTCGTGTAGTTCTACTGAAAACTATTTATGGAGAGTTGAAGCGTCCGATCGCCAAACTATCTCCTCTGCCATTTTAAAAACTTTGAACTGAACAGTTGAACATTAGCTCATTTTTATTTTTTATTTTATTTTATTTTTTGTGTTCCTGTATTTTATCCACTTATGTTAATAATCTAGTTACAATGTTTCATTATGTATATTAATCTCTTTTTTTCTTATCTATTTGCAGTTTGAAGACAGAAAATGAAAACCTGTAACAACACTAATGTTGTTATTGTACTTTTTAGGATATTTTTATGAACCTTCGTTCATGGGGGCGGAGCATGTTTGAACGTAGCTTTTGGTTTCGTTTCATGCTTTCCCTCCCGACTCGTAGTTTTGGCTCTTTGCCAAATGAGAGGTGATTTTTTTTTCTCTCTTTGAGAATGTTACTTTTTTTGTTTAGTTTGTTTTTCGGCCTGTCTTAAACAGGAAGTTTTTTTTTCTTCTTGAACATGAAAAGTTATGATTTACATATCTTGATCTTGGCTCCTTTATGGAGAAACAATATTATCACCTGAATAACTACTGAATTTAATTATAACTGTGAATTCTTCTTTAAAATTCTGCAAATAGTAATTTTATTTGTGTGTTTAATTTCTGCAATAAAGTATATAAGCTCTCCCAACCTGACTAGATTCTATGACTGAAATTGAACACGTGAATTATAGATTTATAGATTACGAAGTGTTTTGTGATTACATAATTCTGCAATTTTTTCATGGCGCAGTATGATGTTATTTCTGCAGTTTCTTTTTTCTCATATCAGTTTTGTTTTCTGGGCGAGGTCCTTTTACTTGAAGTACAGATAGAACAAACTTTGGAGAGATGTAAAATGGTAGCTTAGGTTGATAACAGGAGAGTTCTAATCCTTTCTCCCCTGAGGATGTTGTTGGTTGGTCTGGCCGTAGGCTGTCTCCTGACAGGCTTGTTGACTGGTTTACTCCTACGATGTCCCTTGAGAAAAGTATATAAAAAACTGTATCCCGTTTTATCCAACTCATAAGTGTCCCGTTTTGTCCGACTCCGACACTTTTCAAAATAAACATGGCTGCTGCCTAAACGCGAAAGGAAAATTAGATAGACTGCGAATATTCGTTAATAAATGCTTAATCAAATGTAATACTCACCGGAATTGTTTTCCCATATATGTAGGCAGTTTAATGTACAAAACAACGCACATAAATGTAGAAAGTGTCAAGAAAACAGAGTAAAAAAGTTCTAAGAACTACAGTTTTCCATCAACTAGTGGTCTCGAGACGGGACGAACTGAGAAAGATGTAATGACGGCCGAGAACAAGTTTCTGTCGTCGTCCGCTCGATAGCAGTACTAGACAGGTCCCTAGGCGACGTATCCCGTTTTGTCAGGCTATCCCTTTTTATCAAACTCTCCCCTACTAAGTGTAACAAGGCTTTCAAAGAAAGTGACAAATGGATTTAAAAAAAAAAAATTGCTTTAATAGTACATGGATCGTTTTCTGTTTAATTTCTTCTTCAGTCCACTTTTAAGGTAAATTATGTAAATAAAACACATATTTATGTTTTCCGTTTTGTCCGACTCCGACACTTTTCAAAATAAACATGGCTGCTGCCTAAACGCGAAAGGAAAATTAGATAGACTGCGAATATTCGTTAATAAATGCTTAATCAAATGTAATACTCACCGGAATTGTTTTCCCATATATGTAGGCAGTATAATGTACAAAACAACGCACATAAATGTAGAAAGTGTCAAGAAAACAGAGTAAAAAAGTTCTAAGAACTACAGTTTTCCATCAACTCTGTTCGATAATTTTTGACCATGATTTTGAATTGAAAAATAATTAATTTAACACCTCAAAACAAATAAACAATATTAATAACAGATTAAAAAAATATAAGATATGTAATGCATAATTTCAGTGGCAAATCCCCCCCCCCCCCCAAAAAAAAAAAAAAAAAAAAAAATGTTTCCCTTGTTGCAAATGTCCATGTTTTAGAATTTTCCAACCTGAAATGGTGTCAGAGGCAATTTTCATGCCGAGTAGAGATAGAGACTATATAAGACTATTATATAGTAGTCTTAGGTTTAGCAATGACGAACAAATGGCGGCGAATGATTCAGCCTGTTATCAGCCTGTAGTCTTAACCGAACTTGCCCAATTTTTTCTGTGCTGTCTTGATAAAATTGCTTCAGTATTTCTCTTCAGATTCATCCAATCAGAATGCACTATTTTGATAAGTCATATTTCCAAGGTTGAGAGGAACACAAAATACGTTTAATGTGGACATTTGAAAAAAAAAAAAAAAATATATATATATATATATATATATTATGAGAATAATGAAAAGAGTGAGAACGAAAAATATATATTATCGCAAAGCACATTTTTTTATAATCATAATAAGAACTTAGAACGAACCATTTTTATGTCGATATGTCAATAGCTCAGCTGTAATAAAGATCAAAGTAGAAATATTAGTGCGATAGTACACAAGCGAAAGCGAGTGCTAACTCTAACCACCGCGTGTTTTATTCGCGCCAAGAAAACCGATGCGCGTCAAAAGCTAGACTTCTTTCATCCAACTTCTGATCCGTTTATTGTAACCTTGCGGAATTTTTATCGAGGAAAAATCGGCTCTAAAAACGGTTGTTTCAAATGTTGCCCTGTTTGATAAGCCCTTTATATAAAATGATAACAGATAAAAGTTTTGTGATGGCCATAGCATGTTAGTTTTAACATGAAGCACATTTTAAAACAAAATCTTTCAAAAATGAATAATTGTACAAAAATATACCAATCAACAGGGGCTAAAATTTTAGAAGTTATACATTTTATTATGAACTAGGCACTGAGATTTGTTGCTGGATAGAAAATGACTTTATAATAAATGTTATTTAATCTGAATTCCCCCCAAAATATATATATATATATATATATATAATTGCAATTTTGTTTCTTATTAAACTAGTAAGTTGTGGTCATTACAAAACACTTTTCTACAACATTCTACCTAACAACGCCATGTACCGGTTAATAAGCACAAAAATTTCATCGACATACCTTCTCACAATAAAATTTTTACATTTTCAGTTTGGTACGATTTTAATTAATACATGCTCAGATAATAACCATCAGAAAATTTACAGAAAGTCAGTAAAAGCAGATACACTGTTTGATATACACCCAAACTGAATTAATACTATAAGTTTTTATATCTATCTTACATACGAGTTTAAAGCTCTTATATGCCATAGAGTGAGAAATAGCTTTCCTGTGAACAGGTTATTTTGTACCATAATTTTTTTGGTTGCACTGTATTCACAAAATGTTGGTAACACGCACACAGACATTTTCTAAAAATGGTCAAATTATGTTCAGGACATCTCGAAACGAATAAAACCATGGAAAATCGGAGGTGGAAAACTTTCACAAATCTAACTAACAATGAAGTTATGAGAGATGATTTCCGTTTGTATATACTAATTTACCATTTTGCAATACTTTCTTACATATTTTTTTATAGCTATGATTTGCTTATTATTAATGATTTAATAATGGTTTCGATCAAAATCTTCTTTAGTGCCTCACAAATACAAATAATTTAATCAGAAAGTGACTAGAAATGAGAAAACTCACTTGATATTGTAAGTGCCACTTGCATGCATCTGCAGTCTGTTTATCGTTGGTTTAATAAAGATTTTTATGTCAGACAAAAAGAAACCGAGTTGCTATTAGAGAAAATTCGTCTGAAGCATTCTACAGGTGGAATAAATACTAAAGCAGTTTTAAATAATGAGACTAAAGTCAGGTACAGAATTTTGTTATCAAAGTACCTGTTAACTCTAATAATTTTAACTATTATTATTCTAATATTTTAGAAATCATCTTTCTAGCGGTTTTAGAAATTGTAGTAACTAATAATTTAAAAGATGCTTGCATTGATAATTGTCAAAATGCAGTAAATGTAAAAAGTAATCTTCAAAATGAATCAATTGTTTATAAATTTATATCTGTTTTGTATATTTCAAGGGGAAAAAAAAGTTATTGGTCCTCGTTTTAACTGCAATCAATATGGCCACTTAAAATCTAATTGTGTAAACAGAAGTGCTCATTCCAATAAGATTTTTCTGTAGCCATTTCTCCCGAAACAAATTCATCAATTAAAATTGTAATAATAGAAACTGGGTTTTTGATACTGCTCAATTTTGTGAAGAAAGTTATATCTACATTTTGAGCCAATAGAAATAATCTGGTGTGTCACCCACACGACTTTCTCTTACCCTGAAATTTAATACTATAAATACAGGTTGCAGATTAAAAGGTAAGATAACGAGTACTGTTATGTAAACCTGCGTTAAACAATTCAGATTAGGCTTCTGAATAGTTTTATATGATAATTAGTTCTGTGTGAGGGGGGCTACCACCCCCCCCCTCAACCCCCGTTTCATCAATGCACCTACATTTACATAGAATTTAATTCGGTTATTAAAAAATAATTCTGTTCTAAAAAAAATATTTATTAATATTATAATTAAAAAAAAAAATCTTTTATGATAATGCAGACGATTTCCATATTAGAGAAGTAGTATAACACCAAATATCTAAAAAAAGCCCATTTTATTCTCAATATATATATAAAAAAAAAAAGCGATTTTTTTTTCTAAGTTTTTTTTTTTTTTTTTCGTTAAAAGTAAAAAAAATCGATAACTTTGTTTTAAATTATCGCATATCGATGGTTCAACCATTCGTTTTAAAGGTATTGGCGAGCTCTTTTGAAAGATACCCATCATGAAAATTTACTCCACTCGATGGGGGACTTCCCCCCCCCCCCAGAGGGGGAGGCGAGGCTCCTACATACACAAAAATTTTTCCCCAGTTAACTATATCTATTACAAAAAATATATATTCGTTTCATTTGGTTTAGTGCAGTCTATAGACGTTAAACTCTACTTACCTGCAATTTCCCCCATAGACATGCATTAGAATTCTCTTGATTGTCCCTGTACACGAACCATTTAATTGATCTTAACGAAAAGCTTACTGTAGCATCCCTATTGATACACATTTAGAATGCCAAGTTTGAACTTTCTGCGATAATTTGCTTTTGAGATATGCTGATAACAGACACACACACACACAGACCATTTGCTAAAAACAAGATTTTCGTATTCAGGGGACCTCAAAACGTGTAAATATAACAAAATCTCGCATTCGAAAATTTGACCCAAAAACAATACTTTCTCTACCTTATGGGTAAGAGAAAGTAAATAATCTGGTGTGTCACTCACACGACTTTCTCTTACCCTGAAATTTAATACTATAAATACAGGTTGCATATTAAAAGGTAAGATAACGAGTACTGTTATGTAAACCTGTATTAAACAATTCATATTAGGCTTCTGAAGAGTTTTATATGATAATTAGTTCTGTGTGAGGGGGGCCCCCGTTTTATTATTGCACCTATATTTATATAAAATTTAATTCGGTTATTAAAAAATAATTCTGTTTTTAAAAATTAATTTATTAAAATTATTATTTTAAAAAAATTATCTTTTATGATAATGCAGACGATTCCCATATTAGAGAAGTAGTATAACACCAAATATCCAAAAAAAAGTCCATTTTATTCTCAAAAAAAAAAAAAAAAAAAAAAAATGCGATTTTTTTCTCTAAGTTTTTTTTTTTTTGTTAAAAGTAAAAAAAAAAAATCGATAACTTTGTTTAAAATTATCGCAGATCGATGTTTCAACCATTCGTTTTAAAGGTATTGGCGAGCTCTTTTGAAAGATACCCATCATGAAAATTTACTCCCCTCGAGGGGGGACTTGCCCCCCCCCCCCCCCAGGGGGAGGCGAGGCTCCTACATACACAAATTTCTTTTTTTCCCAGTTGACTATCTCTATTACAAAAAATATATATTAGTTTCATTTGGTTTAGTGCAGTCTATAGACGTTAAACTCTACTTTCCTGCAATTTCCCCCATAGACGTAATGTATTAGAATTCTCTTGATTGTCCCTGTACACGAACCAATTGCTTGATCTTAACGAAAAGCTTACTGTAGCATCCCTATATGATACACATTTAGAATACCAAGTTTGAACTTTCTGCTATAATTTGTTTTTGAGATATGCTGATAACAGACACACAGACCATTCGCTAAAAACATGATTTTCGTATTCAGGGGACCTCAAAACGTGTAAATATAACAAAATCTCGCGTTCGAAAATTTGACCCCAAAACAATACTTTCTCTACCTTATGGGTAAGAGAAAGTAAAAAGCAGATGCCACTGGCAGTCAAGGTGAAAGGAAGTTCAGTTCAGGGAAAGGGAACCATTCGAATTTTTAGTCCAATGTAAAAATAATTTTTGTCTTGCACAAATAAGTACACTGGAAATTAAAAGGTTTTTCCCGTTTTTCCAAAAATCTTGATTTTGGACTTGTTCTCTTTTTCAAATGGCGATACAATTTAAAAAGACTAAAATAAATAAATAAATAAAAAATATTTTGTATAATTTAAAATAAAGAAGAAATGTTATCTAGGGTTAAATTGGGAAAAAAAAAAAAAAACATGGAATCAATTGTGTTGGGAATGAAGGTAAAATTAATGTTTTTTGATAAAATTTGAAAAGATTTTTTGTGGATTCTATTAAAAGATTCTATGTGGTTAGAAAGAAAATTATTTATGTTCTAAATTATTTAAATATGTATTGAATGAAAATAAGTATCACCCTCCAAAGGATCTTGGTGCAAATCAGTTTGAAATGTCGAGCGGTATAATAGTGTTTGCCATGTTGATGACAATTATATCATAGTTACCAACTTTTACGCTTTTTAGCTACAGAAAAATGTTAACATTTATATATCTATTTACAGTTTTCACTAATTAAATAACATTTTCCAGTAGCTAAAAAGCGAAAAAGTTGGCAACTACATTATATAATAAACAAAAGTAAAAATTAGTGTTAAAATATGTCCTAATTTAAGCAGGGCATTAGAGGATTGCAATTAATTGATGAAATTTGTTCTAAAAATCCCTCAGAGTTTTGCATCTTTATATTTGTGGTCCGTTATCAGTGTTCACTCAGAGTAAATATTGATTCTTTTTAACAATAACTGATGTTCGTTTTGTAAAGCAGCTGTTTATATATATCATGAGAAACAAATCTGATGTATTTAAGACTTTCTAAAAATTTCGAGATGGGCAGAACAGTCAACTTAGTTAGAAAATTCTGAAATTAGAAGTGATGGTAGAATGGAATTCAGTAGTAAAGAATTAAGATTTTCTGGAGAAACGGTATTTTACATAAGTATATTGCATGAGGGATCTGATATAGCAGATTGGTAAGAAGCACTGTACATTGAAAAACTCGTAACAGAACATATATTTACTATGGAACTGAAGGAAATGAAATGTGTTTAAGGTTTTTAGTAGAAATTAAAACTCTGAAAAAATAAAATGGGATGAAAAAATTTAATAAGGGTAAAGTTTCATATTTTGATTTAACTGAAGCAAACTTGGTTGAAATAAAAATTTCTAGAACTTTTAAGGAGGCAATAAACTCACCTGAATCGTTTAAGTAGGAAGAGGCAATAAAACAGGAAAGGCAGATCATATATGATTGCAATATTTGGGAAATTTTCAAATCACTAAAATGATGTAAAATTTTTGGTTAACATGTGGATTTATAACCTCAAAAGAAGTGAGTAAAATGAAGTACTGAGGTTCAAAGCTCATTTAGTGACACAGGATTTAACTAAGTAATGGGTGAAATGATGAAGTATTCAGTCTAACTGTTAATTTTTCCACTCTATAAAATGGTATAATATATGGGTGAATGTCAATAGTGCTTACTGGTATGCAATATTAATTGATACCACTTACACAAAGGAATCTGAAGGTTTTACTCAAGATGAAAATAAAGTTTGTTTAGATGCTTTACATGGACTTCACCAGAACAGCTGCCTATTGTTTCATGAAATGGATAGTGCTTTATTAAAATAAAATTTTCAGAAGTTTAATTAGTGTAATTGTATTTATGCTTTCCATAGTAACATTGCTTTATTATTATATGTTGACGATTTAATAATTTTTGAAGGAAAAAAAAAAGCAAGATTTAGAATTTATTATAAAAACATTAAAATTTTTGGGTATTCAGTTTAAAGAAATTGGTGAAAAACTTCATTCATCAAATTCATATAGTGATGAAGTTTTAGTTGTATGGAGTTTCACATACTCTTTACCAATGTCTAAGAAATTGCTCCCATTGGATTTACCATGTAATAAAGATTTAAAAAAAAAAAAAAAAAAAAAAACTAATGAAATGCAAAACATACCTTTTAGAAATTTAATTGGCTGCCTGTGTCCATCTTTCACAGCTGGTCAAACAAAACCGGATATTATGTACGCAATAAACTTACTTTTCCAGTTCCAATCAAATTCTGATATGAAGTATTGGCCTAATTTACTTAAGAAACTGCTCAAATTAGGTGAAGCATACTCTGAAGATAATAGCTTCACTCCATGATGCTCAACAGTAAAAAAAACAAACAAAAAAAAAAAAAAAAAAAAAAAAAAAACATTACTCATTACCTAATGTATTTTTAAAATTCTGGTCTTTACATTTAGAAAATTCTAACTATTAAATTGATTTTTTTTTTTTAAATTAATGCTTCATTTTGTAGCTATAAAGTACAAAACATGCATCTAGTTTACTTTTCACACTTTAGAGACTGATGAATTATTTAAAAATAAACAACTTTCCCAATTAATGTGTTCAGCAAATTACATCCCCACAGAGATATTTTGGAAATACTAGACCTTTTAAATACCTAGTATATACTCCTCATACATGTAATATGCATGTATAATAACAATTTTTGTTAAATATCCTCTTTATGATCATACCATGACGTAAAAACTTCATTAAAAAATTTAATCATTATATATATAAATTCTTAACTTTTATCATTTCATATTTTCTTAAAATGTATTCTTTAAACCTTTCACTCGCTTCAAAATTACAGGGTCGCACAGACATGCTCTATTTCTGTCCATATTTCGAAGCTTGAAGCATTCAAAAATGACATACTAAAAATAGAAAATAACAATCAATATCTCATGCCCCAAATTTTTTTCTTATTTTGCATGCCACATGTATCATACAGCAGCACCAGCATAATGAATTTATTTTGGAAGATATTTGGTTTACTTTAAACTAAAATTATAACTACTATTTTTTTTTTTTTTTTTTTTTTTTATTAAAATAAAAATTAGGCACTTTTATGACTGTTTTCTTGACAATGATGTTAAAGTGCATTTTTTTATTTTTTAAATAGTGGTTAAAGAAACACCCATAATTTCACTAACCTGGTTTGTTGCATGAGAAACAAGAATTATAAAAACATATATATTTTGCCTTTCAGAATTTAATTATATTTTGAATAATCTTGGAAACAAAACTAAATGATTTTCTATGTTTAATACTAGCAAATATGAAGTAAAAAAAACCTGAACATACAAAAAACATACACATAAAGAGAAAATAAGCAATAAGCGACCACAAAATGATTGAAATTCCACCTAACCAGTTGGTCAACTTCGCATCCTCTCAAACGTTTAGAACAGTTCACTATGATAGGTGTTCCAAATGTGGTGTAACTATATTCATGCTAAGAGATGGAGACATGGATGAAAATAGTTCTTCTAAAGATTTATTTATAACAGATAACAATATCTGACTGAAAATCTTTAAAAACCATCTATGATATACAGGATACCTGCTGAAGTCCTGCAAACCCACCTTAAGAACAGCTATGGTTATTGCCTTAAACTCAGTTCTAGATATAGTAAAGTGAATATGCACTTCAAGATGAGATTGGTTACAGTGCTACCTGATGGTAAACCGTGGGGTCAGCATGTTTATTTTCAAAACAGTAGGTGCAAGTAAAACAAAGTTGTAGAACATCCTCAATTAAGTATGAAAATACACCTTGCTCACAATAACTCTAAGAGAACTTATGACACAAATCTGTAGTGATAAGTATAAAGGATTTAAGTCCATATTCTTGATTTTTCAGGAGACGAAAAATAAAGTTAAACTAACTAAAAACTAATCAGAATAATCGATTAGGGAAAAGGGATTATATTGATTTATAACATTTATACCGTTCAGTGATTGTCAACCTTCATTTAATAAAGGGAAAAAATTGAATTAAATATTTTATACAAAGATTAATGCTAAATTTCTGACTTGAATCTTTTTTTACGAATGGATTTTCTCAAAGAGTAAATGACATGGATTTAAATCCTTTATACCAATCAATAGAGAATTTTTTTTTGGGGTCTGACTATGTACTTAACTCAAAATCGACATTTTTGGACTTAAATCCTTTATACTTATCAATACAGAAATATTTACTTGATCTGGATTTCTCAATCCTGCAATGAAAAACCATGGACAAACTGGGAAAATGTCTTTACAACCAAACACTTACTGTTTTCATAATTAAGCGATAAGGCACATGATTCACATTCAAAAGGACCATGGTTCAAATATTTTCCAATTTTTATTTTTTCATACATGTTTTGTCATGGATTAGGAAAATTTCAACCAGATAAACATGCATTTTAGACATTCTGTTCTCAGAATTATACACAAGCATACTTGCCAACCAATTTTAATAAAAAAAGAGAAGATTTTAGTTGAAAAACCAGAAGATTTCATAAAATAAGGGAAGATTTTTTTTTTTTTTTTAACTTTTTTTTTTTTTTTCTCTTTGACGTAATAAACAATACAGTTTTACAATTTTAATATTTAGAAGCAATCTATAAAAACGTTTTACTGTAGATTGATTATACTAAATATATAAAAGTTTTAAATGAAGTTATTCCTCTTCAACATATAAATATCTACAAAACAGAATCCATAAGAAATTTATTTAACAATAGACAAAAAACTTAGTTAAGTTAAAGTATAACTAATTTTTTAAATAAATAGAATATGATTTTTGTGCATGTACATTAATCATACATATAAAAAAAAAGTAGCAGTAGCTAATTATCAGTTTCAAACGTGCATAAAACCAACTGAGTATTAATTTTCTTAAATTGATTTGGAAAAAATTTTCCTACCTGAAAAAATTATTCTTCATATTTTTCCCATGTTTACACATTTCGTATAAATATGACATACAAATATTTAATTTAATTGAGAAAAAATAAAAAATTCATTAAATTCAGCAATAAAGATCTAAAAATAATTACATACGTGAGAAATATTGAGCACTTCCATTGCTTTATTGTTTCTAGAATTGATCACAACCCGGGGAAGGGGGGGGGGAGGGATACAAAAATAATTACTAAGTAAGAAATATTAAACTCTTTCAACTCTACTTTTAGAACCTAATGAAAGAAGTTTGAAATTAATATTATCATTTATGTTGCTGATGGATAAAGATTAGGAAACAAAAGATTTCTGCAGAACATTTGATTGCTGATCACTAGTTGGAGATAAATAAAGGAGGGGGGGGAGGCAAAAAGTAATTACATCAGCAAAAAATATTTAACAATTCTATTTCTTTACATGTTCTAGAATCTCATAAAGCAAGTTTGAAACGAATATTGACATTTATGTTATGGATGGAGAAAGATTGGGAATCAGGAATTTTCGTAGAACATTTGAGCTTTCTTTTTAAAACGAACGGTATCCGCGACTTTTTTAAAAACGGAAGATTTCATCATCTGTCCGGAAGACCGGAAGATACGTTAAAAAACCGGAAGTCTTCCGGGAAAACCGGAAAAGTTGGCAAGTATGCACAAGGTATCTTTTGTACTAAACTGAGGGTCCCTCTGCAACTTTGTAAAAGGATTTTTTTTCTGATCATCCTTTATACTGGTTCTATTAAGTTTTGCAAACAACTGATCACAAGGTAAACCAAAAGAAAATTATGTAAAAGAAAACAAGATATGTTAATAATATAAAAATATCTGTTATTTTTATTTATTTATTTTTTAATTCAAAAGATTAGAAAATTTTAAAGCCTAATTTTAAGTTCATGGCTGTTAAAAAAGAAAAAAAAAACTTAGTGTATCTATATACAAACATAATACTAATTTCAATATTGTTTTAGCTTATTTAGTTTAAAGAGACCACACATTTGTTGAAACAGTAAAACATTTATTTGGCCAAAAATATACAAGAAGCATAAGAATACATAAAGCCACAATATCAGCCATGTGTTTAAGAACACAATGATATACCTACAAAAATAATATTTAAACTACTGACATTAAATTATTTGTAAATGTTGATCTGAGATTTAAATTAATAAACACACAAATTTTAAAAGTACACTACAGTGTGTGATACATTAAGATAGACATCAATCAATATTTACCTTAATACTTAAAATCATAAATCACTAATCAAACAAAGACCACTTCATGCATAAATAATTAATCTCAAAGTTAAAACACAATAAGAATAAGACATTGAACAAAAGAACAATATTTAAATATTAAATTTTGTAAACTCATTTTAATTAAAATGAATAAATAATTACTGTAGACAGACAAGTGTAATATGTAGACAGACAAATGTAAATAGACAGAGCAAACTATCACAACTTTAGAATGTTACCCCTAGTAGCAAAATGTGATCAGCCAATTATCGGTAACTCATCAGAAAACAACAAATCTCAATGAGAATTCACCGAAAATAGCTGAATCCGATGAACTTAAATAAATAAATTAAATACTTACAAGCTATAAAGAATATCATTCTTGTCTCAATGTACCGTCGTAGTAGCTGCATACAACAGAAAATGGCAGATGGCAGCTTTATGAGATCGACAGGATCATGCAAAAGGAATCTAGCTTATCAATTAATCAGATTAGACATCCTATGGAGACATGATTGTCATCAATTTTTCACCATGATTTGTTATCAGTTCAAAATATATTTTTGATGAATTTTTCCTCATCGAAAACCAGTCTTAAACACTGCTTGAAATGATATATCCTTGTTATTACTCGAGTAAATTTCAAGGAATCAATGAAAGACTGTGCAAAATACGATGGATCAATGCTGCTAAGGACTCCTTTCACCGGCTTTTTTTTTAAACCCTCGCTTTCCTAAGATCAAGGCGTTACTGCAGAAAAATTGCTTTCAGGTGCTGCTTGGCACATTTGGCAAAAATCACCAGCACCGCGCCTTTTTGTATTGTTTAGAAGTTGCAACATTCTACTAGTTATGTTTGCTATCTTTGGCGAATTAGTGCACTTTTTGAATGAGGCGGACTTAACTAAATTTCAACTACAAAATGGGGTCAAAATGACCCCATCTTGGGAAAGCGAAGATTAAACATAGTTTCGCACTGAAATGTGACATATGAAATACATATCGGTGTATCTCAATGCAACCTCTGCTGTTCTCTATTGTATTGCTTGTGTTTTTAAAATGTCAGGAAAGAAAACATATGCCAGAGTACATCAGCTTTTAGTTACTGGTGAGGCACTATCATCAGACCATAAACCTGCTTTATTTATTCTTGCTAACACTCCAGCATACAGCTTAACTTGTCTATCAAAAAATCAAAGCTATTTTTCTACCACTTAAAGTTAATCCACTGCTCCAACCAATGAACCAGCACTTTGAAATTTGGCACAGCGATGCATTTTGAATTATCGAGATTTTTGGAGTAATAGAATTCTATTGCGCAAATAAACAAGGGAATACACTACTGTAATTAGTACTTTTTTAATATTTAATTCCTTTACCATTTTTAATAAAAACTAGGTCTTAGTTGTAACTTCAACAGCCTAAACCAAGATTATTAATTTACCTTATAAGCACATTTTATTTCAAAACCAGTCTCCTAATATAGAAAATAATTTTTAATGTTGGCTATGTTACACATGCCTGTCTGCATCTTAACTTTTAATTAAAATTGTTATTTTTAGATAGTGCTTTTTATAATCTTATTTTTGATTGTTTAAAAACAGAAATCTTAGTATTTTCAATTAAATATCTGTAAACTCTTATAATTAAAATAGTTAAAAAGGAACTGAATTATCTGCTTCTGATTCAGAAAATTTTAGAATTAAAAATGTAGTATCAAATGAAATATTCTTTATAATATGTATCATTTGAACTAAATTTCAAATGTTTATTTTTTAGTATATGCTTAAACTTTTGAGACTGATTATATATGTAGTTATATTTTGTGATCATGTGATCCACTTTTATTTAAAATTTGGATTGCTTTGAAGAATTTATTAAATAATCCTTTTTTCTATTCTGCAAATTAAAATTTATTAAAATAATAATTAAAAATTTATGCTCTAACACTACATGTTTAATATTCTAAAAAAAGAAAAAAAAAAAAAAAAAAAAATCATTTAATAGAAGTCAATATTTTGCACCTATGCATTTAAAACGTATATAAATTGATTAAAGAAAAAAAAAAAAGAAGATTGGTTACAATAATTACACAAACACTTACAAGCATGGAGATTGAAAAATTAAAAATGAGAATCATTTATTTTTCTATTTGTATATTATTTTCTAGCCCTGTAATAAAACACAAAAAATATAACATAACACATTCAGTGCTACACCTGCTGATCGGCAGGCTGAGCATATCTATGATTATGGAGAAAATAGTCAATGTGAATGTGTTAAAGAAGACTTATCCAAAGGATGCCACTGATAATGCCTCTTCCTTCATTTTAAACTGTTTCAAAACTGACATTTAAAATTAGCATTAAATGATTTATTCTGAAGTTTTTCTGGCTTAAAATCTATTTTATTAGAAAATAAAAATCATTTAATGATACAGAAAAGGAAACCTAAAATGCTCGAAACAGAAAGAATCCCATTTATTACAAATACATCCTTACATGACAATCATAGATAAATTACATTCCAAACTAAAATTCACAATGTGATAAACAAAAATATCTGAATATTAGTTATAATTTTTGTTCTAACTAATCAAAAAAGCAAACAAAAATACAGTTTCAATTTATATTCAAAGTTGTTCATAAAGGTAAATGAAATTTAACTTTTGCAAAATTAATACAATCCTATAATTTCATTACATTTTGAGTTTAGCATGTCAAAAAATGCAGAAATAGATTTTGATCAACTTTTCACGAAGTTAGTAATCAACTATTAAAATATAAGCCAATCAGTTTGAATGAGAAAATTAGGTTAATTAAAGGCAGCAAAAAGAATAACTTTTGTACATCATCATATTTTGGCCTGAACAATATTTTGCAAAAGCAAAACATACTGCACACGCAAATTGGTTTTTGGAAAATTTTAATTCAATTATACTATAGATTGTAATGTATTTTTTTTTTTTTTTTTTTTTTTTTTTTTTAATGAACCAACATGAATAGATGTTCTCTTTATTAAAACTTTCTATTTACTATGTATATTAATTATCACATAGTCAGCAAATATACATAAATAATATTGAGGATTTGTATTTAAAAAACAAATTTTAAAAAATTAGAGGGACATTTCAGGTATATTAACTATTATTATTATCATCAAATCAGAGGTAGGTTATTATAAAAATTTACTTGCCAGAGGTGATGATTTTATTATTGAGATGATGAATGGAATTTTAAGCAGTGAAAAAATGTACCAAAAACTTCATATTTCTTGTCTCTCCAAAATTTTAAATAAATGCAGTGAAGTATACACAATTTTAAATAAATGCAGTGAAGTATGCACAATGTTAAGTTTGTTTCTTTTAATTCTGATATGGCCAAACAGATTAATCTAACAACTGTGAGGGGGAGAGAGAGAAAAAATAAATAACATTTATTTTATGTTTTTACATTACTATAATTTTCTGTATACACATACAATTTTTCTATATTTCAAGTTCAAGAGTTGCTATTACTTACAGCAACAGCATGGTTTGATATTTTTACGTGAGATAAAATTTGCTTTGCATCTACATTTTTTTGTTCTGTTGTAAGTTTTTTTAAAATTTTATATTACTGACTGGATTTTTGGCGAATTTTCTACTTCTGCATCCAAAAACTACATTTATTCATATCTATGTATGTCTAATTTATGTAATACAAATTATTCTTAGAACTTTAAAGTAATGTTTCCATTTAATCTTTTTCATTTTTTCGCTTTACTGTTGTCAAAATAAACATTTTACCTAATATTTTATCAGGTAAAGCAATAAACATTTATAATTTCAGTAGATGAATCATGGTAAATTGAACAAATACATAAAAATATAGAATTTGTATTGAAAAATTCAAAGTTTGAACAAAAATAACGTGAGAAACTAAAAGGAAACAAACTTACTTAATGAGAGCGAATGAATTTTCAGGTAGGCAATTATGATTCTAAATGTATGGGTACATATATATATATACCACACACTATATAAACTGATGAAGATTGAACTTAAAAAGATTAAGAATTTTTCAAGAAAAAAAAATATATATATGTAAATGGATTTAAGTTTTGGAGGATTTAAAAAAAAAAAAAGTTCAGAAATACTAATGAATAAGTTATACCTCCTCAATGAATACATATTAAGTTTTACTTATTCTTAGTTCTCTCCTTTTCTCTCTCTCTCTCTTTTTTTTTAATTATTATTTTTTCTGCAATATAACATTAAAAATGAACTGAAAATTTTAATTTAGTTTATGATTCTCAGATCAGTAATTGTTTTAAAATAATAATAAAATGTGCTCTGCAGTCAATATTTCTTTTATTTAAACATAACATATATTTTCATAAAATATCTATTAATAAAATGTATACAGAATTATACATATAAAAAAAATAAGTTTCAATAAAAATATTCATAAATTAAAAATATATAAGAAAGTTGAGAAAATTTTGAAAGAGGGATGACAAAATTTTCTTTAACAGGTGTGTTGGACTTTAAGCTAATTGACTGCACTTGGGTGCTAGGCCTGGGTGGAATGCCCTCCATGGGGGGATTTTTCTAAGGGATCATAGCACAATTTTTTTTTTTAATTTTTCAAAAAGTTAAAAAGTGAAAATTAGTTGTAATTTAGTTGTATTAATGAAAAATTGATACACTATATATATTTCAGGGCTCGAAAAATATATTACCCAACTTACCCAAGATATGTATCTTTTCTCCTTATCAGGTAGGTTGTGCAGCCAACAATGAGCTTTATTAGCTGTGCAAAAAACTTACCTCTAATTCTCGTTCATCATAAAAATATTGCTGTCAACAGATCATTTTTTTCTTATCAAGTGGTTGTGTAGCCAACAACAAGCATTAGAAGAACTTACATTTGATTACAAGCATAAAAGAACTTACATTTGATCTTGAAAATGTTGCTGCTAAAAGAAACAATGTGAAGTAAACTAAGATTTAAGGATACGTGAAAAAACACAGACCTATCTATAAAATACTACCTAATCCTTCATTTATAGGCTTTATATTGATATCTTAGTTGTAGTTTCAAAGAAGTTTCAAGCAGATAATTTCACTATACTTGCACTGTCATTACCAATACTTTAGATACACATGTGTAAAAAAACTTTTTTTAAATAATTCATTTATAATGGGTATTGAGGCTTGCTTTCTGAATTCAAGCTTGCTTATATATATATATTTAAAGCATCAGAGGTACACTATAAAAGAGACTAAATAAGAGGCATAACCACATGTGTTGTGTAGAAACCATTCTTTTATTTGTCATGCAAATATTGAGAAAGAGGGGGGGGGGGGGCAAAATTCAAGAATTTGTATATGTGTATAATTTAGTGAAATGATTAATGCTTTCTTTCTGGCTAATTTAACAAAGAATGCATATTCCATATGTGACCAACTCCTAGTCCATTCGCAGAAAATGATCTGCCAGCTCACACAAACATCAAGACCTTCTCAATTACCTGAGCCAACTACCAAAGATGTGTGCTTGGCATAAATTTGCACATCCATATGGAAAATGCAAAAAGTGCAACAAAAACACCAACCAAGAGAAAAAAACAAATAAAAAAAAAAAAAAAACCAGCAAGAGTACAGCTGAAAAAGCAACAGACATATAGCAGATAGCACATGCCCATGTAAAGGGCATTTTCTGCCTCTGACAACTGCTATAATTACCTCCTGCTGTGGTAACTGGCATGGAAAATTTGGGTTTCTTTCATAAAATTTTTCAAGAAGCAATAAAAAATAATGTCATTGATTGTTAAACTTCCCCTAACATGTCAAAAAGTTGAAGGGCCACTTTTCAATAATAATAATTTGCAGCATTTGCTGTGTGGCACCACACAGAAGTGTAGACCAAGTTAAAAAAGATCTGCTTGAGGATTATATTCTGTTGAAAATGTTTCCACGCTGTTTACCTTTTGCATGATATTCTAAAAGACATGACATTCTTCATATTCATTTTTATCTTCTTTAAGTAATTACAATATATTTAGCCTTTAACCTACCACTGAAAAAGCATTAAAATAGTCAAGAACACCCATTTTCTAAATTTTTAGTATACTAATTAGATTGATCTTCACTGAAAGATTTTTTGGATGTAATGTTCTCTTTCAGAAGACATAAGTAATTTTAATATGGAAATGCTATTTAATATTATAACAGGATTTTTATATACAAAATCAAATTATTTTTGTCCAACAGCAAAACACTAATTGCTCAGTGATTGCAGTTAACTATGGAAATAATTATGTATCACATTAAATATAAAATAAAGCTTCATTTTATCTGTGCCATCTAATATATTAATGAAAAAAAAAATTCTGCATGTCTATTGTCTCTTAATAAAATCCTTAATTGAGGTTTTGACTTATTTTTTTTTTTTTTTCAAATTTATATCTTAATGGTTCTTTAGATTTTCCACCTAGAAAATAACTTAGTTTTAATTAGGTTATGACCATACCTCTATCTTCTTTATCCTATTTTCAGAGTGAATATAACAGGCAGTCACTGTCATTGACAGCCAAATGAAAACACAGATGTCTAGCCATCTAGCAACTGCAGCTAAGTTTACCTAGTTTACCAAACTCTTGAGTCCTTAACCATCTGTTGCCTCATTTGGACAACTTAACTATACAATGTGATTAGGTGCCCTGGGTTAGGCAATTTAATCTTTTTAAGAGGTCATATAGCAACAGTAAGTGAACAGGCAGAAATTCAGGAATTTATTATTAATATTACTTAACATGAAAAAACTTGTTTCACATGTGCCTTACGAGAGATAACTTTAGCTGAACTTAAATACTTAGCTGGTATGTGAAACTTAACTAAGCTATTAATAAGTGACACTGGATAAATTAACAGAGTAACTAGTAATGAAAAAATTTTCTTCTCTAGCTAACCTAGAATAAAACTTAATATCACCTGAAAGTGAAAGGAGAGGAGGGCATGTAAACAGGCAGAATTCTTAAACTGTAGAGATATAGTTCTGCCTTTCACTCGGTTAGTCTATCAGTGAGAGGGGCATTCCGTGTGATAAATCTAATCAAAACACCATTGGAATGCAGGTTATGCACTGAGACAATTTAATGTGAATAGACATTGATAGGGTGGATTCAAACTTTGATATATCAGCTACAATTGAATGTTGGTTATTTTCAAATAAGGAAAACTAAGCATGTTGAAGGATTGTTGCTTCAAAAGATTGTTGCTGATGCTGATTGATCAGAATTATCTGATTTTGTTTATATTGTGTATGATTTGTAGTGTCACTAAAATAAAATACTATTATTAATGTAGATACGATGTTAATGTCCATTGTTTGCCGATAGATTAATAGTAGATACATGTAATGATGTCAAATACATGGGTATTTATTTTAAGGGTAAATACTCAAATTGGGTATTTACTTGGGTATTTATTTTTCAATGAACTCTATTCAAATAAAATATCTGTATTAGTGTATAAAGTGATATTGCTATATATAGAGCAAAAGGAAGAGAGAGACAAACTGTAAAGAAAAGTTAGAAACATTTGAGACTTTAATAACACTAAAGAAAAAAAAAAAAAATTGACCAGAAAAACAAATGTAATATGATATCGTACGTTTTCCCATAAAATATTTTATTTAAATATCAGACCTTTTTCATTTATAATGTATTTACGGATTTTTAAGAGCAATGCTAGTTAATTTAAACTGAAAGAAAATGTTGAGTTTGTTTTTAAAATGATAAAGAATACTGATAATGGAAAGAAAAAGATAGCTAGATACAATTGCAGGAGGAATTGTGATACTACAGTAGAAGATCTTTATAACGCAATTCTATATAATGCAATTCTCTATATAATGCAAAATTTCTTGGATATAAACAATAAATTTTGCAGTTAAGAAATACTTCCTAAAAAACTGTTACTGTGTTGAGAAGTAAGTGTGATACATTTGTTTTTCTTTATCTGCTTAATTCAGAGATTTTTAATGAAAAAATTGCTATCATTAATTTTTTTTTTTTAAGTGAGCAGTATAATAAATGATTTTGTACAGGCATATATGGACTATCTTTATAAAGTAAATTTTAGAATGAAAGTTATTATCCACCCAATTTTTTGTTCCAAGAAATGTAATTTTAAAATGTCCTACTGTGTTTTGATATGTTTCAGACATATTTGGCCATGTTTACAAGGTAAGTTTGACGATGTGTGAAATGTGATCTATATAATGCAAAATTCTATATAACGCAAAACCTTGTGTTTTGAGCTTTGCGTTATAAAGATCTTCTACTGTATTTAAAAAATCCTGAGAATTATTGCAGGGTTCTTTCAACCCTGTTAAAATAATTCTAAAACAATATTAAAAAAGAAAAAAAAGTCTACACTTAAAATCTTTATAATTATATATATTACAAGCTCTGTAATAAGTTCAAACATAAAATATGTTGCAAGTAAATTGCAAATTTTGACTAAGTAATATTGTGCATTTTACACCTTCAAAATAAAATATTAAAAATTAAAAAAAAATCAATTTAACAGCTGTGAATTTTCTGAATGTGAAAAAATTTAAAAATATGTATTGGTTAATGAGTTATAATAGGGCAAAATTCCCCATACAATAATATTGGCTTTGGCTTCCAGAGACAATAAATAGAGTCCCCTAACACTAAAAAAGTTCCAAACAGGTCCTTTTTCTTTCCTATCTTTCCTTTTCACTTTTTAGCATAAAATTTAAAGTAATATTAATACATAAACAAAGTGTGTGACTAATTGTTCATAAAATTAAAACCAACTTGTAGCCATTGTATTGTAAGAAAATTAAGAATTAGAAGCTTCTCTGCCACTATCTATATTATGTGACAAATATTGTTATTATATGACAAATATCTTATTATTCCACTATTATTGCCATTGCTTTATATCAGAAAAATTAAATTATACTGCTATCCCACTTAAGAGTTAGAATATTTTATTAGAAAGGCTGATAGAATTAAAATATATATATATAAACAATGTTATAAATAGATATAGGAAAACATTTTCAAATATATCACAGGAAGAAAAGATTAGTTCAATATTATATTACCATTTAATAAGTAAAAGTCCCTTTATGAAATTAAAAAAATAAACAAAATCCAGAATAAACAATGAAAGCAATAATCAACTTCATGGGCATTAGTCGAATTATACAGTATATCTATTTATCTATCTATATATATATATATAATAAAGATGATCTATTAAGCATAGTAGAAGCCAAGCAACAGATACAAGATCACTGAAACACCAATGACCAATAAGATTTAAATAAAAAATAAATAAATAAAAATAATCATCAGTGGATGAAATACACTAATGTAAAGAAACCAGATCTATTAATTAACAGCCTGCAAAACAAACGAATCATTTCGATTTTATATATATATATATATACACACACATTTTTTTTTCAAAATATCCAGTTTTTGGTTATTTACCCAGACCTCGGGTAAATACCCAAAAAATATTTACCTACCCACTGGGTATTTACCCACTCCACATCACTAGATACATGAATATATTTTAAATGACATGCTTTCAAGACAAGATTTTTAGCATATAAAAACTGAGACTTTTCAAGCCCTGATAATATATACACACACAAACACATATATACATAGTTAAAAGCATACACAATTTCATCATACAATTAGCAGTTTTAAAACTGATTTTAAAAAAATATTTAAAAATATATATCATTCAGCCTGATGGCTAAAGAAATATTAAATTTTTATTTCAGATGATTTAATAAAGTTTTTAAGAATTCAAAGAATACATTATTAAAGGAAATAGGCATCAGTCTCTCTAAATATAAGAATACTACATATTAACGGACAATTTATAAATACATTTTAAAGAAAAAGAAAATGTTATTGAAAACTAATTTCTATGCTTTAAAGTGAAAATTTTCAAAAATTAAAGCTTATGACATTTTAAAGAATTTGAAAGAGAAAACTGCTTAAGGCAATAAAAATAGTTATCCTACAATGATAAATGAAAGCTATACATTTATGTAAAGTCTGTAATAAAATAGTAAAATAATATACATGATTTTGTGACTTTCAAAATAATTATTTAATTAAATATATTAAAGCTGAAAAGTAAACAATGCAAAAAAAGATTAACTTCAAAGGCTTCTTGAGAGACTATATCATTCTTCAGAGGATTTAAGTTTACAAGATTGAGAAAAATAAACTTTAACATGTAAAAAGGTATAAAAATAAAAAATATTAATATATATATATATAAAATGCGAAACAGGATAAAAAAACTTAAAAAAAATGTAAAAGTATTAATATATACAAAATGTGAAACAAAGACAAAAATAAACTTCTTTAAGAATGATTTAATTTCCATTAAAATAATGTGAAATATGTTCTCCACCTCCTCCAACTTATGTAGAAAAAAAGAACAGTTAACTCCAATACCCAATGTTTTTCCCTGTGATCTCAATAAATTTTACACATCTCATTTTTACAAACCTTTGGTGACCAGCCATATGTCACACATTCTACATATATCACAGCCATTTCAATTAGTATAATTTGCAAATACAGCCAAGTGACAATTTCAGACAACTGTACAGTAGTCTGAATATCTTCCATATCACATATTTTAAAAGGCTACCTTATTACCAGAACATTTTGGTCCTTACTAAGCAATATAACACACTACATATCACAGTATCCTTACAATTAAATGAAAGGATTTCAACATGCCATTTATGATAATGTCACTGGTCACAACAAAAGATAAAATATTTTAATTTAAACAAATGACCCTCATCATAGTGACATACAGCAAATATCTATGTTCAATTATTACAACCACATACTTCGAAAATACATGAAGTAAATTTTATTCTATAGTGTCATAGCCTGAAAAAAAAAAAAAAAAAAAAAAAAGTATGCATTAGCACACTATCAAGAAAAATGATGAAATAATTATTTGTAACATAGCTTTTATAGACAGAATATGCAACAGCATATAATTTTGCATTACATAAAATGAAGTGACAGAACAAATAATATTGGAAAGCTGATTATTCATAATATTCTTCTTCAAATGCAGATAACACAGGAAAATCAGGATTAATGAAGTGGGATTTCAACTGCCTTTTTAGGGTCAGTGGAATATCAAAAGCCTCAATATCACGGTGAGATTTGACATTCATCAGAACAGTTTCCATACTTCTGTTGAACAAGGACAAAACTAAAAAAAATAAATTTATTTATATGAATATGTACAGCTTATACACTAAAAAAATAAATAAATAATAAACTTATTATAAAAGGATTTGAAAAGTTAAGCAAACTTTTTTATTTATTTATCTTTTCAGATTTGCATTAAAAAGTATGGAGTCAATTTAGGAAAGAACTGAGGCTATTTAGGGCCATGAGACCCTTCACAAAATTCAAATTTATAAGAACAGCGCTTTCACAAAATTTTGTTTTATATAAGTGATCCCTTCTTAATTTTTTCCATGCCTGAATCCTGTTTCTTCCATTTATTGAAATACGTTTTTTATATAAATGATTCTTTCTTAGAATTTTCCATGCCTCAATCCAGCTTTGGTATTTATTAAAATATTGCATATAAAGTAATTCATGATATATAATTAATTTTTATGCTATCCATTTTATAAGGAGCTATACATAAAAAAAAAGTAAGTCCACTTTAAAAAATCATAAAAAATAAATAAAAAAATAAATAATATTTTTAAACACAATATTAAAGATTAAATATATATATATATTTTTTTTTTCACATAAAAATTTGATATACAGAGTCTGAAGGATTGAGCACAGAACAAAATATTAAAAAAAAAAAATATTCAGTTATGTTTTATGATTGTTTCTTTAATTCTTTTTCAGAGCTGCCGACCTATTCCGGCAAATTTTTAGTACCGCCCATTTTTCTACACCACTTAATTTTTAGAGTAATTTTCTTCAAATATATTTACAATGAATTAAGAAAACAAATACTCTAAAAATTAAGTGGTGTAGAAAAATGGGCGGTACTAACAATTTGCCGGATTAGGTTGGCAGCTTTAATTATTGTTCATTTTTTTTCTTTCATTCTTACCCCTCAGTTATATAGAGATTTTAAAAATGATTTAAACAGAAATTTAAGTCAACAAAATTTTATTTTTGCATTTGGAAATCAGCATAATTGCTGTGTTTTTCTTTAATAATATACAATACAGTAAATGTTGGCCATTTTTCAGTATATATGTTTAATGACTCATAAAATTAATACAATGCAATGTATAAATATTAAAATTTGGTACTGTATGCTACAGATATTTATTAATCTTATTTTCCTGAAAAATGCAACATTTCAAAATTTAGTCCCAACATATTTCGACTATGTGTAAAGAAAATAAACAAACGTGCTTAATGCTTAAAGGATTAAATAAAAACAAAACATATATTCTAAATAAATAAAAAGTAATTTTTTTTTTTTTTTTTTTTTTTTTTACAACAATGGATAATTTTAAATCATCTTCAAATATGTGTTGTGAAATATAACCCAGCAATGTAAATTATTAATATTGCAAGATAGAATTTATTCTCAAGGGTCCTGTCCTAGCCTTATTCATTTCAACTTATATAATTACTTGTTTGGCATTATTTAAAAAAGAAAAGAACTGTGTTTGTCATACAGACAGATAAAATATTGACTTTTAATCTTAAAATCTTATATAGGATTTTGTTTAAAGAATTTTTATAATAGTGTTAAAACTTAAAAGAAATGAGATTTCTCTTAGTGCTTTCGAACATTGCTTAATAGTACAGTAGTTAGAGTAAATATTATGGTAAGTTTTGTTTGCAATAATTAAAATAAAATTCTTTTAAGTGAAATGATATTATTTACAGTAAACTTTTGATTATCCATGATCTCCATTTTACTTGGCAATAAATTACGCTGCATTTATAATTTGTACAATTTAGGAATACAATTACATTTTATAGAAAATAAAAGTAAAGTCAAAATATCTAGTAAAATATATAATTCATTGCTGTGTATAATCTACTGTATATGAAATTATTAAAGAATTAAAAAAAAGAAATTCTCAAAAAATATTTCATGCAGATTAGCCACAAAGTTCTATAGAACACACATTAAAAAAAATTTTGAAACAGTTACATGATCATTACAAATATCAGAATCTAAAACACCACCGCATATCATTCTCCTTTTTTTTTTTTTTTTTTACCAGCTGTCTGGCAGCAGATAACAGAAATTTATACCAACAAGATGTAAACCAATACCTTCAGATTGTTTATCTACTTTGCCAATCACAGAGATGATAGTGATTGGTTCTTGTGTGATGAATCCATGCTAGTGAAAAAAGACCTTTTGCAATGTAGTTGAAATATTGGATCTTCAAATTAAATATGCAGCATGCGAAAAACTCCTTATGAAATTTCAACTCCGGAAAATATCCAAAATCTAGCTCATTCTTTTGCCAACAACTTGCTTAATTTTTACTCTATTCAAATGAACTTTTGACAAAAGTTATCTAATATATTTAGCTTTCAACCTATGCAATAAAACAATATTTACTATAAATACTCATATCTTACCAATATTATACGTGTGAATTTTATGTTTAAAAATAATGTTTATCTAAATTTTTGTCAATATTTTTTGCAAGTTTTATGGAAATCCATTCCAGTTATAAGCAAAAAACTTGCCATAAAAATTTATATCTGCCTAAATAATTGTACAATTTCCACAACAAAACATGTAAATATTGTACATAGTATGTGGAACCCAAAGGGGTATTTCCACTAAGAAAAATTGAAATTTCTAGCATAAAATAATATACTCAAAAATTTTATATTTACATTCTGATGCTTTCTTCTTTAAATATTTTTTCATTTTTAGCATCCCACATGAAAACACTAACTTCGATAATGTTCATATTTCAAAAATAAAATTTAAACATATAATCAAATGGCAATTGTAAAATATCCAAGTATTATAATTACCTCCCTTCCATTACATCAGGGTTTTGGACCCACCTAGAGATGTAAAATTTCCGGAAATTTTTAGGCGGTGGAAAAAAACCCAGTTTTTTTTGTAGAAAAAAAGGAAAAAATGGGAAAAATTGAATTTTTACAAGTAAAAATAGGGTTTCTTAATGGTTATAATATCTTAGAAAATATAAAGGGTTAAACATTTAAAAATACATGCAATCCATATTATTTTTTCGTAACAGAAATATACAAAAAGATTTTACTATTAAAAAATGAGCCTTTCCGTTTCACAACTGCCAGTACCTTTCTTTCTACAAAACATCAAAAACTAGTCATATCATCATTCAACCACTAATTCTGGTGCAGGGTGTGCATCCTTGTGGAATGTTCATCTCCCAGCACATTGATACAATGAATTTAGATTAGAATCAAACCAACAACAAAAAAAAATTTATCGATTTTTTTTTTCAATTTCTTTTTTTTTTTAATATATCCAAAACCAAAAAACTAAATAAAATTTAATGATTCATTTAAAAATCATGCAAAACTTTGTAAGTTATAAATAAAATAAATTTTCATTGTCACAGAGTTAGTAAATCATTTTAAAAAAATTTAAATGGAGTTACTGATAAATTAAAAATCTGAAAAATGGATTAATATTTTTTAACCATTTATGTGTGTTGTGTACCTTTCAAGAGTGCAAAAATATGCTTTAAGTTTAGTATATATATAAATATATATTTGATTTTTCTTTGTTTATTGCCTTTCTGCGATACGTATGTAATAATTTGTGCACATTTAAATCATGGGAATATGTAGTATGTTTATAATTATATCAAACAAATTTCTGCTTATTATGATAAAATATTTTGAAAGAATTTCTCAAGTCGACCCGACTCGTTGAAAATTTAACCTAACCAGCAGGAAAAAAATTCAGTTAACCTAATCAGAACCCGACCCACAAGAAAAATAAATCAGTCCCCTCAGCCCCCCAAGAAAAAAAATTCGGTCAACCTGACCCACAAGAAAAATAAATCAATAGCCTGAACCAAACCGAACCTCAAATGCATAATAAAAACTAGTATGTTGTGGCCACCACAAGACTTTCTTCTATATTTTTCTATACATATTCAATCAGTAAAAATATTTTTTTAAAAATTAAGATTTTTTTTCTAGGTTTTTTTTTTTTTTTTTTTTTTTTTTGTTAAAAGTAATACATATTCAATCAGTAACAATAAAAAAAAAAAAAAAAAAAAAAATGATTTTTTTTTTTTCATATTTTTAAGTAAAAAATATCGATAACTTTGTTTTAAATTATCACAGATTTATGGTTCAACCATTCGTTTTAAAGGTATTGACGAGACCTTTCGAAAGATACTCATCTTGAAAATTTACTCCCCTCGAGGGGGGGAAGCGATACCTCCACATGCACAGAAATTTTTTCCTAGTTTACTATTACTTTTATCAATAACTCATATTAATTTTACAATCACAAGTTAAAAATAACTCTCATTATGTACATTTATACGAAATTTTGTCCTATACCGCCATGTTAAAAATTAAAAAACCATGAGATCACAGCGCCACCTGTTGAGCGATTGATCGCCAAATGTAATCAGCACCAGTTTATGTCAGGGACCAACTAAATACCAAGTTTGGTTAAATTTCGTTAAAAAAAAAAAAAAAAAGATTTTTTTTTTCTAAGTTTTTTTTCGTTAAAAGTAAAAAAAATCGATAACTTTGTTTTAAATTATCACAGATTTATGGTTCAACCATTCATTTTAAAGTATTGACGAGACCTTTCGAAAGATACCCATCTTGAAACTTTGCACCCCGGGGGGGGGGGGGGGGGGGGGGTGAAACGATGCCCCCACATGCACAAAATTTTTTTCCTAGTTAAGTATTGCTTATATGAACGAGACCTTTCGAAAGATACCCATCTTGAAAACTTACTTCCCCGGGGAAGGAGGGGGGGGGGGGGGGGGGACCGATGCCCCCACATGCGCAAATTTTTTTTCCTAGTTAACTACTACTATTATCAATAATTCATATTATTTTTATAATCACATGTTTAAAATAACTCTCATTATGCCCATTTATACGAAATTTTGTCCTATACTGCCATGTTAAAAGTTTGCATAAAATGCGATCACAGCACCACCTGTTGAGCAATTGATCCCCAAATCTAATCAGCACCAGTTTATGTCAGGGTGCAACTAAATACCAAGTTTGGTTAAATTTCATTCATTCAGACAGACAGACAGACATTTTCTAAAAACTATTAATTCGTGTTCTGGACATCACAAAACGTGTAAATCCATCAAAAAACGGAGGTCGAAAATTTTCACGAATCCAATATTTTCTCTATATTACAGATAGAAGAAAGTAAAAAATTAGTCAACCAGACCCAAACCTGATTGCAAGTGAGGCCAGGGTAGGGTTTTTGACATCAAAAAGTGGTTTTCAACATGACATGTCAAAAATGTGTCAAAAACTGTCGAAAAGTGTCAAAAACCTCAGGTAATAACCATATTAAAAGTGTATTTTATTGTAAATCAAGATACAAAACTGAGTAAATCATAATTTACATATTATAAATAGTTTTGTATTAAATTAGTGTAATTTTAATTAAAATACTAAATATAATTCCTATTTGTGAAGGAAAAATAGCAAAAAATACTGAAATTTTTAGGTGCCTTTTTCAAAGTAGGGGAAGAGGGGGGACATTGGGACACTTTTTATAAAAGCATATTATTTTACAATTTATAAAAGTTTTAATGCTTTTGTGCATTTTTATTTAAATATTTGTGTTATTGGTCACCTTTTAAGTGTGTAATGAGCATTGTTTAATGTGTTTTACAAACAGAAATAATTAAAACATAACTTATGCAAAAGTGTCCCAATGTTCCCCGTGCAGGGGCAGATTGGGACAACACTGATTTAATGATGGGGCACTTTGGGACAACCATCTTTTTATTTATCTAATTACAATATTGCAAATTATTTTGCTAAAGTAAATGAAAGACTTTCAAAACAATGAATTTGATACAATAACAAATAATAATAAAGTATAGGTAATTATGAAAAAATGAAATTGTTATGAAGCATTACTCCATACTCGTATTTTAACGCACATCAAAACCCTGCAAGTCTACACAAAACTTTAATGTTATGTAGGATCGTGTTGATGGCATAGTTAAGTTGAGAACATGATATTAAATAATCTTTCAACAAGAGTTCTTGTTCAGCTGTGAATATTTGTTGAGATGTATATTTGGATTGAAACTTATAATTTGTATTTGTAGTACACACTCAATCTTATTTTCTCTCATTTTTTTCAATCTATTAAATAATGTAGATTTTGGTATATAATATTTAATTGCAACTTCCCTCACAGAAAGTTTATCTTTGATTATTTCATTTATTGCCTTTTCTATAGTTTTCTTCTGAAATTTTAGTTATTTTAGTTTTTGGCTTATAATTTCTAACCATTTTCTATTTTATTTAAAGAATACCTAGAAAAAAAAAATTAATACAATTAGCTTATATGTACAAAAAATAAGTAAATAAATAAAAGTATATTGGTGTTAGAAATGAATGGGGCCATTGGAGCAGTCCCAATGTGCCCCATGCATTGGTGTCCCAATGTACCCCATCATGTCATTTTCAAAACAAATGTTTAGGCCTAATTTTCTAGAGCACATGGACTAATGATCTATAGTGGAAATGAAAGCTTAATGTTAATAAAAACACATAGTACTTTTAAAATTTAAAATATTTATTTCCTATTACCTAAAAAATCAACATTAATTTACTTGAAAAAAATTACTTTTCGTATGATAAAACAAACTAACCTTGTTCATAGGCAGCAGACTTGAATGAATGAGTTGATATCACAAATATGAAGAGGTACTACTAGTACCATCTAGTGTGATTTTTTACAAATTTTATTTTGCAATAATAAAGGGATAAAAGCCTTTGTCCCAATGTACCCCCTTCTCCCCTACTATTTATATTTTTTATTATTTAATTATTCAAGTTAATTACAAATAATGTTATTAATTTAAATACTAAATTTTTTAAATCCATGATTTTTATTATTATTCAATCACTGATTTTAAGTTACCTAAATATTTCATTTTGTACATAGACGTGACATAAACAGCAATTACAACATTAATATTACATAATTTGAAATCATTATAGCTACAGGTTTTTAATTAATATTTCATAATAAAGGGTTAATTATTATTATCAATATCAAGATGTCTCGACAAAGGTGTGATGGTGGAAAGTCTTATGGCCGTATCACCCAGGAGCATATATACAACACAACATTATACGCAACATGTTCGCTATACTGAATGAACGAGAAAACGGTCAGCTGTCTGCAGGGTTCCCCCGAATTGATAGCGTGATGTATTCCCTTCTCTAAAGGTATTCCAGGAAAAAATCCTGTTTATTCTTCCTATTGGTCAATTTTGGTCAGCACGCTCAACATACTCAGCTTTTTCTAAACGGTTTCGTAAAAGTTGATCATTTGAAAACTTGCTGTCCTTGAACAAAATCAGGCTGAGTATGTTGTGTATAATGCTGCATTTAGTAAAATGCTGAATGAAAGTCTCTCGTGTGATATGGCCATTAAAGTGACATATCACCTATTGTCATAAATGTCTAAACACCAAGCTATTCTATTGAAAAATTTGTTATTAAAAAAATTATTCATAACTTTTTAAATTCAGTTTTCGTAATTGTTAAATTAAAACTTGTTTACCAAAATTGTAGCTTTAAAATTAAATATTAAAAGTAGGGCTGTGCCGATTAATCGATTAATCGGTTCGGTTAATCGATCAATGCTTAGTCCCGATCAATTTTTTTAATCGAGTTAATCGGCCCGATTAATTCGATTAAAATTTTTGAAAATCCGATTAAAATTTTCAAACTACGAGTAACTCGATTAAAGTAAAAATTAAAAACCCGGTAAAAGAAAAACGCTGGGTGCTGGCTAATTTAATTTTTTATCTCTCTAATCAGAATCGAAAGGTGAGGGGGGAAATGAGATTGCAATCCTGACCTGATAAACAATTTCATTTCCTCTTCTTCTGTTTTTTTTTTTTTTTTTTTTGTTGTTGTTCCACTTATATTAAGCAAAGTATAGTTCATAAATTCATAGTGCATCAAGTTTGAATAAAGAGAAAAAAAAATAATAATGTCTGTTTAATAAAAGATTTCGCCTGAGCGCTTTATTATTATTATTATTTTTTTTTTTTTTTTATGTTTTTAGTTATGTTAGCTTTCAAGAAATATTCTTTATATTTTATTTACACTAACAAAAACTTTTTTCAGCTGCTTTGCGGAAGTACAGACGCCAAGAATATGAAAAAAAAAAAAAAAAACTGTCTCTACTTTTCGAGTATTTTTTGATGAAATTGACACACGTGGATAGACTGAAACTATAAATTTTATCGATTTTTGTAGTTGTGTTCATCCGAAATAAATGTTTTAATTTAGAAAGGCTGTTTAAACACACACAGGCCCGCATTTTTACTTTCTTCTATATTCAACAGAAGAAAATATTGGATTCGTGAAAATTTTCGACCTCGGGTTTTTGATAGATTTACACGTTTTCAGAGCTGTAAAACACGATTTGACCATTTTTAGAAAATGTCTGTCTGTTTGTCTCTCTCTGTGTGTGACAAAAATTTGTGGCGACTGTATCTCAGGTACTACTGCACAGAATTTCATACAAATTGGTACGTAGTTACACATTGACATAAATTAGTGCCTATCAACTTTCGGCAAAAATTGTCCAACAGATTGCGTTGCCATTCCGCTTTTTCTAAATTTTTAACATGGTGGTATAGGACAAAATTTTGTATAAATGTGCATAAAGAGAATTATTTTTTAATAATCGTTATGAAATTTAAAAGAATTATTTTTTATTGAGATAGCCAACTGGGAAAAAAATGTGTATGTAGGAGCTTCGCCTTCCCCACTCGAGGGAAGTAAATTTTCTTGATGGGTATCTTTCAAAAGAGCTCGCCAATACCTTTAAAATGAATGGTTGAACCATCGATCTGCGATGATTTAAAATAAAGTTATCGATTTTTTTTTCATTTTTAACAAAAAAAAAAAAAAAGTAATATTGAGAATAAAATTGAATTTTTTTTTTTTTTTTATATTTAGTGTACTACTTCACTAATATGGAAATCGCCGTCTGCATTAATATGGAAATCGTCCCTAAGTTTAGGGGCTAAGTCCCCAAGTTGGCAAACCTGAGTTTAGGTTTGCCCAGTTTTTAAAGAGGGTGACATCTGTTCTTGTTCTCTTTCTCTTGTCAGTAGTTAATCAGTATTAGTGAAAGCGAGAAGAGGATTTTGTTTTTGTGAAAGGTTTCGTGATGGAAAAGTACAAACCTTTGCAAGGAAAGTTGCGAAATGATTTTGGATATTTGTTAAATTCCGAAGGTGTTGTAGATAATAAAAGGTGTGTGTTTTGTTTCCATTGCAAACAACAATTTTCGTATTCAGGAAGTTTGAGTTCATTACAATATCATTTACGAGCCAAACATCCTGTGAAAGCATTTGCAACTTCCTCGGCAGGAAATAAAGCTCGAAGAAACAGTTAGAAATAACAAATAGCTTAGCATTTTGGATTGCTTCTAGTGGAAGATCATTAAAAATTGTGGAAGATAAAGGACTTGAAAAAGTTTTACAAACTGCATTAAGTTCCTAATCCTACAAAATGCCTACAAGGAAAACGATTGCTTTAAGAATTAATGATCTTTATGAAATAGAAAAAGCTAAATTACAGAAAAAATTAGACATTGCAGAGTTTATTTCTTTAACGGGTGACTTTTGGACATCATTGGCTAATGATAGTTACCTCGGAATTACAGCACACTGGATTGATGACTTGTGGATTTTTCAAAGTGCTGTTCTACAAGTAAAAGAAGTAAGCCAGAGACACACATCAAGTGTATGTTCAGATGAATTTAAAAAAGTGGCAGATGACTGGAATATAGCGCATAAAATAGTTGCGATTTGTACGGATAATGCAAGGAATATAACAAACGGTGTAATAGAAGCCCATTTTGATAATTTACTCTGCGCAGCACACACACTTCAACTCAGTTTAAATAAGGCACTCTCTGTTGCAGCAATTGGAAATTTATTAGGTCACTGCCGAAAAATCGTAGGACATTTTAAACACAGTTCTGCGAATAAATCTGAGTTAGAAAGTCAACAAAATGAATTGGGACAAAAATTAAAATCTGTACAGCAAGATGTGCCAACAAGGTGGAACTCAACTTTTTACATGATTTCTTCCTTATTAGAAAATCGACAAGCTGTTTCAGAAACTATGAATAGACAGAAAATTAATATTAGAGCGTTAAACTCATCTGAATGGGATAAGTTATCAGCATTAAAAAATGTCTTGAAACCATGCTTAGCTGTCACTGAACTTTTAGGAGGTGAAAAATATGTATCAGCAAGTGTTGTGTTCCCAGCCATTGCATATTTGCAAGCTTAAATGCATACGACTGAAGACGATCCAGGTTTCATAGCTCGATTTAAAACTGTTTTAATCGATGATATGAAAGAAAGAATGATGAATTGGCCTCATCTTGAAAAATATGAAATTGCTACAGCTCTCAATCCGCGGTTTAAGTCACTTAATTGTATGTCTTTGGAACGAAGAAATATTGTTTGGGAAAATGTTTCGCAGAAGATGAAAGAATTTGAAAATACTGCAGAGCTTCAAAATGCACAAAATGATGCAAAAGCCAAACGAAGAAAATTATGTTTTGACTCAACGTGCAGTGAAATGTATGTAGAAACTCCTCAAACTTTGCCCCGGTATGAAAATGAATTACAATCATATAAAGAAATTTCTGAACTTGATGATGATTTCATTAATCCTATTGACTGGTGGAAAAAAGAAAATGCAAAATTTCCAACTCTATCAATATTAGCAAAAAGACTATTATGCATGACTGCAACATCTGTACCGGTAGAAAGAGTGTTTAGTAGTGCGGGATTTATCGTAAATAAGATAAGATCGAGCTTAGACCCCGAAAATGTCAATGTTCTTGTATGTTTAAGGGATTGGTTAAAATAGTACTTTTTTTTTATGATCTATTGTATAACATTTGGAAATAAACATGTAGGTGAGTTTCATTATCTTTCATTATATATGAGTGACTGCAATTTAATATTTATAAGATATTCTTTAATTATGTTTTATTATTATTATATATCAATAATTAAGAGGGAATAAAACAAAATATTTTTAATTAAATATATTCACAATTAAATGTAAGTTTAACCAGAAAATGTATTTAATAAGATAAAAAATGATTTATAATTGCTGTATCAAGTATGAATATTTGCAGTTGGTTTTCAAAGTGTTGCATTATCTTCGTATTTAAAATAGTTTTTCATTTATTAGAAAAAATTATGAGGTTCTCTTTTTTAATTATTTTATTGCATGTTTATTATTATTTATTGTTTAAGGAACTAGTTAAATTAACATCTATATCATTTTTATGGTTTGTTGTGTACTAGCTGAAAAAAAAAAATATATATATATATATTATATATACATAGGAGAGTTTTATTCATTGTTCAAATAAAATTATATAAAGAAAAATGAAAATCGATTAAAAATCCGATTAATCGATCAATGAACTATGATTAACCCAGTTAAAACTCTTAATCGATTCCCACCCCTAATTAAAAGGTAACTTTTTGCTACTAAAATCAATCCCAGGCTACTACAGCAACTATTTATGTGCAAAAGTAGCTTAAAAGCTATTAATTTAAGGTTAATCAACTCTATTTTAAGAAAAATAGATATTTTTTTAAAACAGAAAATTGTTCTTCTCTATTTTTCTTTATCTAATTTTTGAAATTTAGTACAATATTTCCATTACCTAGGGCAAAACATTGGAAGTGTAAGGCAAGGAAATTTATTTCTATGCCTTGAAACAGTTGAAAGGTTAATTCCCTTAAAATAATTAAAATTTTTAATTATTTATTTTTTGTAAGTTGTTATTATTATTACTTTTTAATTAAAGATTTTAATTCATATCCTATGGGCTACTATTTTATACATTAAAGGTAACTAAAGCAACTATTTTTGAGTGTCTTTCATGCTAGGAACCCTGTTCACTGTAGAATAAGCATTAATATTTCGAATAGAATTTATTCAGTTCACAATGCATATGCATTTTACACCACTCAATTCAGCATTGAATTGTAGAGGAGTTTATCTTAGTTTTGTATAAATCTATTCTAAATTAAGAAAGAGACATAATACTAAAGGCTTCACAATTAGTATTTTGTTATTACATGTAGCCTAAAATTATTTTCGATTTTCAAAAAGAAGCTTGCAGACAAAAATCACACTTTTAATTTTTGTTGGGACGTGGTTTTTGGTGTGTAAAACTATTATAAAATTTATTCAAGGGACTAAATTCAAAAATTAGGAAAATGTAATAAAAATGTAGATATAAATTAGTTGCAAAAAATAGTTTCAGAATGCTTTTTGTACAGAACTTTAGGCTTTTGACAATTGTTGTTAAAAACTATGTCAAAAAGGGGTTTTTGACATGATGGTTAAAACCATGGTTAAATCCGGATAAAACCGTCAGTTGTCGAAAACTTGCCAACCCTGAGTGAGGCTCGAGTAAAATCGCTTCACCGGATCTGATGCTGAACTCTAACTTCATTTTAATCCCAAAGATAAAATAAAAGATTAATTTAAATTTAATTGAACTTCAGAAATTTAAAACATTTTATTATTGATTTATTATTTTTTTATAATATAGAAGTTATTAACTCAGACATAAAGGACATAAATCAAGAATCAAGTAGGTTTTTGCACATATAATTTTTTTAAATTGTGAAATAAATTTCTGGACAGAAAGTAGTTGCTCAGGTTTTTTTTTTACTGTTACCTGCATTTATATATATGTGTGTGTGTATTAGAGGTCTGCACGGGCCAGAATTTTGAGGCCCGGCCCGGTATGAAGTAAAAAAATTCGACAAGGGCCCGGCCTGGAAAAAAAAAAAAAAAAAAAAATGCATGCCTTTCTATGAAAAAGATTTTTAGTATGTATTTTGCAGAGGTTTTATATAACCAAATAATAGTACGTTCTTTAACAAAACTGCTGAACTTTTACAAGATAATTACAAGTATATTATATATAAACAGAAATTCGTTATTACAGACAAGGCACAAAGACAAACAGAAAGTCAAATCGAAAATATTAGCATTCATTAAACAATACAGGAAGGTATTTAAAATGGTTAATACTACTAAAAATACACTTTCAACCATTTCCTCTTATATACCGTAATGTATCCGAATCTTTCATGTGATCCGGTAAACAAAACTTTAATATTAATCCAATGATATTCAATAGAAACGTTGCTTTTGCCCATGATGAAAATGATGCTACTTTCGTCCACTGGAGAAAAGGAAAAGGAGCCTTAGAGAAAAAGTTACAGCGGAAAGATTTTTACAGCCTTTATTACCGCCTAAACTCAACAGATCATAAGAAACAAAGCCTTATACATAGTAACGTATCTAATTTCTTTTGTTATGTACATGTACGCAAACTGGTAGTGATATGCATACAATTTTGAATAGGAACCATTTAATATTACTTTAAATAAAATATATTAATTTCGAGGCATGCTAAAAATTTTTGCTAAAAATCAGATTTCGGACAGGCAGACTGATAGACAATTAAATTGAAGTTACAGACACTTTTTAACAAAATAAAACTTTATGTGACACACCAGCCTGTAAAATTATGTAAAATAAATAACTGAAGAAATATTTCATCATTTTCCTTTTTCATTGATTAACAAGGAAACCAGAAAAGGTTCAGGCTGACACGGTCCGGAGAAAATTTCATTCAGGCCCGGCCAGAACATACACACACACACAAAAAAAAAATTGAGCCCAAGTCCGGCCCGAGCCTGAAAAAAAAATTTAAGCATATCTCAGCCCGGCCCGAAAGCAAATTCGAAATTTCGACCCGAACCCGGCCCGTGCAGACCTCTAGTGTGTATATTATATATCCACACACATTCAAATACTATAATTAGATAAGTCTAAGGATATATATTGAAGATAAAAAACTGAAATATAAAAGAACTCGAAAAGAATGAGTAATTTTAAATGAATGTGATGGGAGGGAGGTCATTATAATACTTAAATATTTCAGGATTACAATTTGATTATATGGTTAAAACTTTATTTTTTAAATACGAACATTATCAGAATCAGTGGTCCAATGCTACCTCTCATGTTTTCATGTAAGATACTGAACATGAAAAAATATTTCAAGAAAAAAGCATCAGAATATAAATATTATAAATTTCTGAATACGTTATTTTATGCTAGAAATTTCAAAATTTTCAATTTTTCTGGGCGGAAATAAACCCCTTCGGAAAAAACCTGAAAAAAACTTTTTTCCTCCCAAAACTTCCGTTTTTTTCCGGACCATCCCCCCCCCCCCCCAAAAAAAAAAAAAAAAAAAAAATCCAATAAAACCTACTCTCAAGTGGGTTTTATTAGGTTTTATAAAACTAATGAAACTTTTCACTCTTTTAAAAATCATTTTTTACTTTACATATATATCAGGGGTGACCAACCTGTGGTCTGCATGTGACCTGCTGTATAGTTTTATGCATCCCATGAGAAGATTAACGATATTTAAAGTTTGACAACTTTGCTTAATAAATTAAAAATTAATAAATCAGTTCTGATTTTTTGAAGTGAAAATACTTTTCAGCAATTATGATAGCTAAAGAACAGTGTTGCCAGATTTTAGCTAGGCCAAAAAACGCCTGTCACTTTTTTTTGTTTGTTTAAACTGTTTTAAAAAGACCGGCGAAAGCTGGCTTTTATTAAAAATTTTTCTTTCCCTCCTTGTTCTTCTTTTTTTTTTTTTTTTTTTTTTTAAATATTAAAATAAAAGTGATACGTTAGAGTATTAATCCAATTACATAAATTATTACTGTAATAAAAAATTTAATGAAATAGGAGTAAAACTACTAAATGCATAGAATTCTAAATTGCAAATATAGGAACACAAAAAACACTTTTCATTAGAAAATTGATTCTGTTCAATACAATTTAAATTATTAATAGGTAACTGTAATTCAATAACACTTAAATAGGAAATAAAAGGTACCAACCATTTGTATTAACACTTTCACGACCACATGTTTTTGTCTTTTTGACAGTAAAGTCCCACCTAATGGCGTTATTCTCCCAAATTACAATATTTCAAAACAATATTTTTTGTATTCACATTTGTAATACAAATGGATATACATAGTGTTCATGTTATGCATTTCTCAAAGGGTGCCACGCCCTGCCCTTTTTTGTTTTAGCACCCTGCACTTTTTTGAAGTGAAAAATGCACCCTGCACTTTTTTCAATTGGAATTGTGCCCTGTAGTTTCCCATCTGCTATATCGCTATATTTTAAAGATATTTTAGCATTTTAGCTGAGAAACATACACTTATAATAGATTTTTATCTGATGCAAAATCGGACTTCGCTTACCTTTGCCCATAACGAGATCCAAAAATACCATAAGAAGTCACTTCCGTGCGATCTATATGTTATTGGTCTGTACCTTCGAGGAGTACCTTCGCGTGATCGGCGAAAAAAAGATCTTTAGCCATGGTTTCCACTGATAGTTTTGTTCACGGCACTGCTCGAAGCCTCCGTATTGGGATCGTTTTTGCATATCCAAGATGTAGAAATGATAATTACGGAAGTAATATAATAAAATAAAGAGTCACAGAAATTATGTGAAAGTATTGAAATTGGCATCCAATTCTCGTATGCAGGATTTCGAGTATTCTGCATATTTTGTATTTGGTGCTGAAGCGCAATATTTTTTAGCGTAAAATCGGCATTTTATGATTATTATTTTCTCAATTTTGCATTAAAACAAACTTACTTAAAAAGGAATCAGCGAACATAAAACATACCTTTCACAAAAGTTTTTTTTTAGAATATTCGGACGAGAAAATTGCGTATATTTCGGTAATCAGACACAAAAATTATGTAATCAGCAAACTTACGCCAAAAAAAGGCAGAAATCTCTCTGATTTTTGACTCAATATATGTATTTAACATCTGTGATATCACTTTTCAGAAATAGCACGAATTTCGTCCATTATAACAGCGAAAATAATTGCCTATCTTTATTTAGTGAAAAAGAGAAACAATCGCTTATTTGAGCAATTCAAAGAAAATGCTAACATAGCATGATTTATTAATGTGTTGCAGAACAAAATATCTAAAATTAGCAAAAAAAAAAAAAAAAAATTGCTTAACTGAAATGTTGCAATTTTAAAAACATAAGAAATTTTAATTGCATTTAACATTCTTATCAATCGCGTTAACAATTAAAAAATTATATTGTAATTAACGGTCTAGGGGGAAAAAAAAAAGACAAAATTTAAAATTTGATTAAATTATTGAAAAAAAAAAATAATAATAATAAAATAATTTTCTATATAAGAATGAAATAAAAAATGTTACCAGTACTGATTTTGCTACAGTAAAGTTCATTGTTTACATCTAAAAATAGATTGCGGATTAAAGGTTTTGCAAATTAGAGGAAGTTAACTATATTTTTAAACATAAATAATGCTTTTTATTTATAACAATTTAACTTTAACACATGAATTAAATTATACAGGTATAAATATGGGTTTGTGCCATGACTGTTTAAACCTTCAAAAATTATCACACATCAAAAACCTTCCCACCTTAGATATGAGAACTATACTTTAACTGTGTAAAAACTAGATATTTTTAGATTTCAATAAAGAGATAAATTTAGTGGGAGTAAAAAGAGGAGCGAAAAGAGAAAATCTGCCCCAGGGCCCCATCTGTGGTCAGTTGGGTTGCTTAATTATATATAATTTCAGAATTCACAAGTTAAAAGAGGAATCTATCTGATGTTAAAGAAAAGGGTGATTTTTGAATTAATTGCTAGTTTGATGTCCTAGTTTTCCAATTTTAATTACATGTTGATAAAATTATTTTTGACACTATAAAAGTATGAAGCAGTGTATCATTTTCATTTTATATTTAATTATGAAATAATAGTTTTTTTTCAATTGCTTTAGTTAGAAGGTAGTGAAAATTTACATGTCCTGTATAGTAAACCAACATAATCAGTATCCTTTTTTAAATTTTGAAAACAACTTTTTCTTCTACATATGATAGGAAATATAAAGTTATCTATGCCAATTAAACAAAAATGCAAACAATTTCCGTAAAATACTAAATCTGATATTTTAACACTTAAGTGCATTTTCATATGCAACTCATGAGTGTTACCTATAAGAAGTTATTACATTATTTGGTGGCAAAATATTTGAATATTGCATTAAGAAATCTGTGTTGTTCCTTAAATGTGCAGGTCTAGAACTGGATAATTTTATTCTTTAATTGTTGTACATCAAAATATGTATTTTAGTATAGTGAGTATTTTTATTACATCTCATGAGTGTTACCCATTTATTTTACATTATTTTTCTTTTTCATAATATAAAAATAATGGAATTATAATAAATAGTGTATCTTTTGTTTATGAATTAAGAGGCACTCAAAAATTTTCATGAAAACAGAATTTATTTTAGGGAGAAATTCTTTAATAAATCTCATGAGTGTTACTTAGAAAAGGTAACACAATTGAGAAAGAAGTAATATTCTTGATTTGGTAAAACTGCTCAACTGGGTTCTGCTTAGTGATATTATGGCGACTTTTACTACGGCAAGTCGTTCACATGATCTAAAATTAAAGATGGCAGCTGTTGACGATTGCAAATACATTTTTCTACTGGGAAAAAAAAGTACTAGTAAAAGAGATAGATTATTTATAAACATCAACAAACACCATATTTACATATAGATTATGTAAACGATTTAGCGTGGATCGTACTAATAAAAGAGGAGAATCTTGCACAAACAATTTTCTGCTTCTGTATATAAAATGATTGGAGAAAAGAAATTTGTATCAGTGTCATTTTAGATGTAAAGAGGTAAAATTTCTTGCACAAAATTATACTAGCAGATCAATAAGAGAAAAGGTACGCTGTAGTTCAGAAAGTGAAATACTTAGATGAGTCAACTTTGTGGAAATGGACGATAAGGTTGAATATGTAATTCTGCAGAACAATAAAGAAATAATGTTTTCAACAACTGAAATCAAAATTGTCACATTTCTTCTACTTGACTTTGTAAGTGGGGCCCAGAAGAAAACTAACTCAAATACATTGCCATGTACAAGTCGTCACTTCATGAAGATTGAGAAATAGAAATGATGTTTCTAAGTATTTCTGGAGAAGATAACACATTATTCAAATTGAATGAAAATTATATTGCTTCTGTAGACTTCAGAAAGTGAATGATGATGTTCTAATTACATTTTTTAAATGCAGCCTAATCGCTAATATTGTAGTAAATTTGGAACAACTATAGTATTTCCCCTCAGCTAGATTTGGCGATTTTTCGTTGGCGATTATGGGTAAATTCTACTTTTGAAGTGGTTGCCATGGATTTCTAACGTAAACAAAACCGAAATATGTTTTTCAGAACGGCATCATTAAAATAATTCATTGAACTTATTTCTAATAATAACAAATCAAATATGTATTTAAAATTGACTTACTTTCTTGATGTTTATGAATTTCGTTATGCTTTTACATTCCATACAGTTATTCAGTTTAAATGCTATTTTATATTTACCGGTAAAATATGATTATATAAATTAGAATTTCGTTTAACATTTTTAACAAAAGGAAAAAATTATTTTTAATGTATACATATATGTACATTTATTTATATATAAAAAAAAAAAAAAAAAAAGGAACAGCTTTACTATACGGCAACCATTGTTTATTGCCGTTGCCGATGTTTTGATCACGTGGTATGATGGTGTTTTGATTCAGTTGGTGAGTCGGTACTGCGAATCGTTTCACAACGTCGTGAATCGAATCAAAATGTTATGAAACAATACTTTTCATCACTATGAAACATTTTTTTTATGTTTCACTATGTTTTCTGCTGTTTGCTCGCTTCGCGAGCATTAAAACCAAAAAAAACATCACTGGATGCCCCTAATTCGTGAAGCATGAATCATTAAAAGCATGAAAATTCATGGAGCAGCGGTCACTATGTTTTCTGCTGTTTGCTCGCTTCGCGAGCATTAAAACAAAAAAAAACATCACTGGACGCCCCTAATTCGTGGAGCATGAATCAGTAAAAGCATGAAAATTCATGGAACAGCGGTCACTATGTTTTCTGCTGTTTGCTCGCTTCGCGAGCATTAAAACAAAAAAAAACATCACTGGACGCCCCTAATTCGTGGAGCATGAATCATTAAAAGCATGAAAATTCATGGAGCAGCGGTCACTATGTTTTCTGCTGTTTGCTCGCTTCGCGAGCATTAAAACAAAAAAAAAACATCACTGGACGCGCCTAATTCGTGGAGCATGAATCAGTAAAAGCATGAAGATTCATAGAGCCTCGGTCACTATGTTTTCTGCTGTTTGCTCGCTTCGCGAGCATTAAAAAAAAAAAAAAAAAAAAAACATCACTGTATACCCCTAATTAGCGATGCATGAATCAGTAAATGTTACGTTTCGATACAACAGAAAAAAGTATCGATACTCTGATTCGGGTCTCGAATCACCGTCATATCACGCGATCAAAACATCGGCAACGGTAATAAGCAATGGGTGCCGTATAGTAAAGCTTAGCCAAAAAAAAAAACAATAGAAACAAGTTCCGTACTTATAAGTAAACAATATTAATCACTAATTTTAATTTTCCTGTCCTCCCATGGTAATTAAAAAACATAACGCTAGTTGCTATGGCATAAAAAATAAATAGTATGCAGCCTGCAGACGATGTTGAAATGATGTTATAATATTTCACCTAAATTACTACAAAAATCATTATATAAAACGGTCGTATTTTATTTTTTACTATTGATTAATTTTGTTTATAATTTATTATTAATTTGCATGGTAATAAAAAAATGATCAAACGCTGGTTGCTATGGCTTAAAAAGTAAACTGCATGCAGGTTGCCATATTGTATTGCAAACAATCCAGAACGACATCGTTATCGCTCAAACCGGCACCAACGAAAAATCGCCAAATCTAGCTGAGGGGAAATACTATAGTTGTACCGTAAATTTTTAACTTTATTTCTCCTTTTTTTTTTTTTTTTACACAATGATTTTCTTCACAATATTATATAATAGAATTGTTACCCTGTCTCAAGAGTATAGTGCTGACTCTAGGCTAATTTGGCAAGGGGCCCTTTTAAACCCATTTTAGCACCCAGCAGCATTTACGAAAACATTTTAATACCAAGTGGTTTTATCTAACATTTTAAATGTTCAGAGGCCTTTAGATACTTTTCTTCCTGACATCTAACCTTCTAGCAATACTTTTACTGCATTCCTGGAACAACATATGTATATAGCCCACATATATACACGTAAAATTAGTAATTTATATTTGTCACATACAAAAATCACAACAAAGACTGCAAATGATGCAGTTTTTGAAAATAGGTTGCTCTTTTCATCGAGTTCCCCCCCGGCGACTCTTTTATTCTAGAGTTAGCACTAGTTACTATTTCTCATGAGTGTTACTGCCACTCATGAACCACTAGGTACTACAGCTAAATATCAACATTGCATTAATACATTTGTTAATTTATATAAATAAATTGTGCTGCTAATTAGAAGCTTTTAATTATTCATTCTAATTGAAGAGAAAATCCAGAATTTTTCGTAAACACTTTTTTTAATTAGAAATTAAAACCTTTGTTTACAAAACAAAGTAACACTCATGAGATACATATCTGTTCAAATACCAAAAAGGATTAAAATAAATAAATATTCATACAATTTTAACTTAAACCAAGTATTTAAGATAAACTAAACTAGGTTTGGAATTTAATTATTGATACAATGGAATTTTAAAAATGTTTTTTAAAGGTAACACTCATAAGAAAAACAGTAACTCATTAAGACTCTTTTCGAATTTTTAAAAATATAAATAAAAAAATTCATAAGTGATCACCTGCTTCGAAAACTATAAATTATAAGGAATTCATACATTAGTATGTTTTCGTGTTTCAGGTAAGTCGATTTTTCAAATTTTGAAAGATGAAAAAGTAAATTCATTTGAAAATCACCCTCAAATTTCAAATAGATCCAATTATACATCACTAATCTTATGAAGATTTATTTTAAAATGTTGGCTATAGAATTTAATAATTCCTAAATAGTTATTATAAACAATTTGTCTGTTAGATACATTAAATAACCATTTGCAACTTACCAGGAATGGTTATATTGACAATTTGTCGATCGCTCTCATTTACAAGTTCCGGATGAAGATGATCCACGGGATGCTTCAATTCAGGTATATGTTTTGGACTATTGGGATCTTCATGGGGATAATACAACAATGATTGATTAAGCAGCAGCTGCGTTTTTGTTGAGTCGTCTTCGCACATCCACGGGTGCGTTTCATAAGTATGAATATCAAAGTGCTGATACGGCTCTAACACTCCATAAGTTATGGGAAATCCAACATAATCGATCCAAATGACAGTAACTCTTCTTGTAGTACGGTTGATGAATCGTAAATAGCGAGCTTTTCTCGAATCCGTAGATCGGACTTCTTGCGGATAATACCGTGGATACATAATATCGTGGAAAAATTTGTAGAAATTCAGGGTGAGGCCGTAAGTATACTCCTAACTATAAACAAGAATGTTCCCCTTGCTTTATGCCGCACCTACACGCAGACACTAAACCTTCTAATAAAGTTTTGTCTGCACTTGAGCACTTAAAAGTCTACCTAAGAGAATCAGTAAGAAGCAAAGGTCTGACAGCGGCAGAAGCTGAGAAAGAATAAAGACGTAAGAACAAATCAACAAATGCTTCCAGCTATTGTTGTATTCATCTAATCTCGAAACCGAAACCTTTATGCTCGAAACCATGGAGCTTCGAAACTAATCGAATATGCCCAATCGCAGTGTTGCCAGATAGGAATTTCAAAATTTCCCCAGAATACAGTTATTTTTCCCCCAAAAGAGCACTATTTAAAAAAAATTTCCCCAAATGCAATTTTATTTTATTTTGTTTTATTTATTTATTTATTTATTTATTTTGTATTTAACAATGTACCATGCTTTAGGGTACCATGTGATGTAAATGAACTCATTTACAAAAGTACAATACGGAAACTGATGATATGTACAGATAGCACTGAGCTGAAGAACAACTGGAGGAAATGCTAGGCCGGTTTTTGCGTGCCATTTTTGGAAGGTAGGTTTGTCTTCCGAGCGTTTGCACGGCAGAAAGCATTTGCTATCTTTATATTTCAAAGTAAAATTGTGTAAAGGTTGTCTGTTCGAATAACCATATGCTAAACATGATATTACATTTTAAATTTTAATTCTTTAAAGAGTATAATAGTAATAGACGACCCGACAAATGTTGCCTGTCGTGCAAGGTTTGACTCTGTAAGGCAAATGATTGAAGAAAAACTTGCACGCAAGAACACCGTGTAAAGTTATTGGAAGCATTTGCTCCAGTTGTTCTTCAGCTCAGTGGTGCATAGTGGCCAAAAAGTGGCGCAGCTGTGCTACAACTTAATCCCATTTCAGGGAAAGCTATTTCTACGCTACTATGATGTATAAATATACAGCTCAATAATATATACCAAACTTTGTACGTTAGATAAACATTATGGTAAACTGTGCTGTGCTGATTCAGTTTGGGTGTATATTGGAAGACAGGTGGCGCTGTTATGTTGCAATATTTTTCGTTAACGGGAAAACTGTATCTCAGCTTTTAACAATAAATATTACAAAAGAGTTCATCCACTCACCGACTGATTGACTGAAGACGGCCATCATGAATCTATGGGAGATGGGATCAGCAGTTTTGATGTGAACCTTCACTAAAATTTCGAATAATTTCATTTTTTTTTTTTTTTTTTTTTAATTACTAATGGCTGTATTCACCATTAACTTCAACTCCCGGTTCAACGCAAAAACTTGGAAAGCGTCTAAAGGCAGGGTACAGCTTTCCAGCAAAATTTGGCACGCTGTTTCTGCCATCTAGCGTCGAGGATTTCATATAATCTTTGATTGGTTATTTTCACCTAAAAAATCTGAAAATAACTATACCGCTAGATGGCAGAAAACAACACGGCAAAATATGCTGAAAATTTGCACCCTGCCTTTATACGCTTTTCAGATTTTCATCTTCAACCGGCAGTTGAAGTTATTGGTGAATAACAGCCTAAGTGATATTGAATTTTGAGAATTCATTTAACTACAATGACCAGCGGAGCAGGCAAAACCTGCAGATGTTATATAAAAGCACCAAACTCGGTACATGATATGTAATTGTTTATTGATTAATTGAATTCTTTATTTTCTGTGATTTTCCAGTTGGCTACACCTTAGCATCTATTCAGGAAAATTGCCGCTAATTACACATATAAAATGTCAATTGTCAGAAGCTAAGGCCATTCGTTCATCAACCGGCATCACTCCGTTTACCAACTTCCGGAACAAAACTTTTAGGTTGCTGATGGGGCTTGATTTATTAAGTAATGTTTCGACCAAAATGTATTATCAAGTTTTAGAATTATATTAAACATCATGTATTTTACTTAGATATTTCTGGAAGCAGATATTTGTGATCTAATTACGATGGCTGTGAAACATTAAAAATAAAAACTGGTGCACTGGAAAAAATAAAGACGGTTTCTCAAATGCATTTCAAACGTTAGTCAAAAGCAATGAAGGAAATCGTAAAACATCTTACATCTACTACAAAAATGGTACATTTCAGAACTGTGAAACTGATTGGATGATCGATCGTTCAATACTTAATTAACATTCAATTTTTTAATGGAAGAAAAAGAAAAATTAATTCTTCGTGTTTTGTCCCCAACATTTCCCAAGAATTTATTTTTTCCCCAAACGTTTTTCCCCACTCTGGCACTTTCCCCAATATTTCCCCACAGGCAAAATATTTCCCCCAAATCGTGAAAAATTTCCCCAATCTGGCAACCCTATGCTTCTTGCTGATGTTGATGTTCCATTTAGCGCCATCTAGAATGAACAAAGTCGCGTAGCACTAGTGGGATCTAAAACTCAATCAAACACTTACCCTGTGATACAGAATTTCTTTTTATTCATTCTAAAATCCCCTTCAGTATTTTACTAAACACAATTCATTCTAAATCGTTTCTTATTAACAAATTGACTAAGTACTATAGATATAGCAATTTATATAGATTGATCATTGCTTTACAAAAATCTGATTCCTTAGGCTGGGATTGCGGTGCCTTGCCAAAGAGACTATTGTAAACATAAACGCTGTCTGGTTATTCAAATGTACTGCGCGTCCCATATTTCCTTGAATATTAAATATATTTATTTTAAACTATAATATAATGATTTAGGCATATGTTGTCATTGTTTTTCGAAAGTCTCATGAAATTTGAAGAAAAACTTTTGGAGTTATAAAGTAAAAACTTACGAAAAATTCTTGTATTTTTTAATAAAATATTAATAACTCCTTAAATATTCAAGATATTATCACAAAACTCTACACACGTATAAGATATAACATTTATAAACGTATCTAAAATGTCCCGATCAATCGAAGCTTTTCCATATACCGGATTATCATAAATACTTTTTATTTTATTGGATTTGTTGTTCGTCTCCTAACAGCCTTCGTGACAAAATCTTTGCTGAAAAATATGAGGAAAGACATGTTTTCCTTATTTCCAAAATTGGAGAACAACTCGGTAAGTATTTTTCAAGATTTTCGACCAAACGTAAAAAAGAGAAAGTGTTCCCATTATTTTGTTCAACACCAGTAGGTTACTTGATTTCACAATGAGGTTTATCCCGGTGACGTAATGATCACGTGTCGGTGGTATTTACCTCTAACCTCGTGGATTGTTTCTTCTTGAACTAAGTAGTGAGCGCCATTATTTTTATTAAATTTTTTCATTACTTTTTGTTAAAATTTCTCCCCTTTTTCTCAGCAGTGAATTTTTAAGATCATAGTTTATTCTATCCTTGATCGGCCGAATATTTTTCCCATGAAACCATCCAAGAATACATTCTCATTCACAGAATGAAGAACACGGAAGTTCTGCTGCCTACAAGAAAGTATTAATGGGTGTAAGGTTTTTAAAGCAGATTTTGTAATAAAGTTCACAATTCAAGAAGTTCAGAATGAGAGAAATACTGCTACCATTGTATCAGCAAATGTCAATGCTGAATATAAAAAACAGAAATGCAATTTAAACATGACCATCGCAAGTGACAATGAGGTATGAATGTTTTCATATTCCATAGTGTTGAATGTGATTAAAATTAGTTGTAAATATATTTGTAATACTATAGTTCATTATTGTATCTCTTCCATTGCTTGTTTAAATGATTTTTTTTTTTTTTTTTTCATTATGCTGTGTTTGTTGTGTAGCTAGAATGAGAAACTTTTTAGGCCATTCGAGCGAAGCATGTATGGTGAAATGTATTAAAATTAAGTAGTTTATTTTTAATTTATGACCCAATTTAATCCCCTTCCCCCCGTATTTTTGGAAGTGCCTATTAAAATTAATGAATAAGCTTAGTGTAATTACATATTGTGCAATAAAGCATATTTAAAACTTCGAATTCTACAAAGATACCCAGCTTGATAAATTATAGAGGTAGTTGCGCAGTTCTAATGTCATATATTTAAAGATATTTATTGTTTATAATTTACGTATTCCAGATAATTTTGATTTTATTTTCAGTGATGAAAGTTCATGCAATAACTTTTATTCTTCAAAAATTGCAACTTTAGTAAGTTATTGTGCCACGAAATATAAAGTTCATTTTTTATAAACGATTAATGTTAGAGAAACTGTTATTTTATTCGTCTCAGAGAAATCTGTTTGTAAGAAATTTTATAGATATCTGTGTTTTGAGCCAGAGTCATGGACATGATTTCAATGAATGGCTATGTTTACACTTTTTCAACACCTTTATATCATATGGCAGCCTTGAATCACATTATTCATATAAATTACACCCCTCATCCAAATTAAATATTATAGGATATAAAATGTATGTATATATATTCCCACCCCTTTTTTTACCTAAATATTTTTTATATATGTTAATTCCACTTTGTTGATTTAAATAAGAAATTGACCAAATGCATTTAAAAAAAAAAAAAAAATGTTGTGTAAAACGCATAAGAATTCTTATGTGTGCCAGCTATGTGTGAATAAGCCAGAATAACTAAGTTAATCCGAAAATCATATAGCTGCATGTAAATCAAATATTTGTTGTACTAAATTTCCAGTCAATTGAAGGATTATGTAAAGTATCAGAATTTGTTTTAGCATTATAAAAATAATTACTAATTCTGTGTCTACCACTTTTTATGGAAACCATGCCTTTAAACATTCTTATAATATGCTTTAACTATGCTGCATGCTGCATGTATAATTTTAAGCGTGTACAAGGAGACTTTCTACTTATTGCCTGCTGAAGCCTAAGACCATCATATATTCTGTGAGGAATTTTATTACAAAAGTTACTCACTACCTAATGTAGGTTTTTAAATTTCATGTTCACATTCAGAAAAAGCACAATCATTAAATTTGTTCTTGCTTTCTAAAGATTTATTATTGCTACTATTATTTTATTTTCTTAAATTAGAAAAATTAATTTATTCATTTTTCAAATTTTACAGGCTATTTCTACCTAAAAATTTTAGTTTGATAACTGTAAAATTACATCCAATTATCAGTTTTGACAGTTAGGTTTAAAATTTATTGGTCTTCAATACAAGCCAGTCGAATTTTAAAGTGACTGCATTGTCTTTTTTAAATACATTATACATGAATTTAATCAAAGCTAACAAATTACACAAATAAAAGTCGAAATGTTACATTAGGGTTGTAAGAAATTTAGGGTTATAAGAAACCAAGCCATGGCCCCATACAAACAATCACATTATGGTTGTAAGAAATTTTGGTGAAATTCTACATTATTTGGTGATTTTTCGAAGTGAGCCAAGTCATGGCCCCATACAAACATTCACTATTTGCCAAGTTGCCAAGCCCAAATCATTTTTCGCTAAACCAAGCCCTGACCCTATACAAACATTCACATTAGGGTTGTAAGAAATTTTGGTGGAATTCTACATTATTTGGCAATTTTTCCATGCGAGTCAAGTCGCCAAGCCCTTAATAGTATTTGGCAAGTTTTCCCATACGCCCGGATAAAGGAAAAGTACCGATTAATGTAACTAATAATTAGAGCTGTAGCGAGTACTCAGTATATACTCGGCACTCGACCTATTTGCCGAGTACTTGGTACTCGGCCAAATGTAGGCTATGTATTCGGCCAATACCGAGTAGTTGTGGGAATTTCACTATTTTTATGCATTATTGAAAGATATTTATTTATAACTAAACTAAAAAATATGGAAATATAAATACAGAGTCATTATAATTAAAATTTTTGCTATAACAGCTGTCTGCAGTTAAAACGGGCTGTTATCAAACTTAGTATAGAGATGATTCATGATATGAGCTTTTAATTATAACTATCTTGTATGAATGTAATATGCATTATTTTATAAAAACTTAGTACATGAAATTGTATTTATAAATCAGACAAAAATAACATATTTTAGAAAAAAAAAAGAACCTCTATGTAATATTAACACAAAATTTTCGTTATTCATTTGTGCAAATAAAAGTAAGACACTTTCAAATCGGTAAGAAAAGATTGATTTTGAATTTTATACTATAAAATAATGTAAAAAACTATCACCAATTCGGATACAGTTTACCGTTGAGTAAAAGGTGCGTTTATTTAATATTTTAAGAAAAACAACACTTTCTAGCTAAATCTCATCAAGTTATTAAAATAATAATAATAATAATAATTTTAGTGCAATTTGTGAATAATTTTATGTTCTGATGCGAATATGCTGTGCAATTAAAATAATTCAGATTTTTATAATTTTGTTAATTTCTCTCAAATTTTTTATTTTCTTTTTGTAAGTGAACACATAAAAAAATAAAAGGATTGATATAGTTTTCTTAATCAGTATAGTTTTTTTAATTGAAGTGGTTTAGAAAACATGTTACACAAGAATGCGATATACACAAAATTATGGAATGTATATAGGTAACGGAAATCATGGAAGTCTGTCAAAATTAATCAGGGAAATCAGAGAACTTTTTTTCTGAAATTTTGTAGCCACCCTGTATAAAAAAAAATGTAAATACACTAAAACGTTATTTAAAACTTATTTTCATAATCAAATCTTGTTTTGCAAATTATGGCCCAAAACCACCTGTTATTTTACATTTCTATGATCTGAAGATTAATGAAGCCTATCATGTTTGAAATTATAAAATATTTTACTGTTCCCCTTTTATAAGTGAATTTCATGTATCTTAAATTAAGCCTTAGTGCTAGTAACTTTTATATTATCTAAGAATTATCTGAGGATGATAACTTCGCATCTAAAAAAGATGTTAAGAATAAAGTTATCAGTTATGGTTTTAGTAATCCACTATGCTGAAAGTATCAAAATATAGCAATGAACCTAATTATGTATATGCACTACAAAAGTTTTTCATGAAAGCATGCTGTTTACCATTTAAATAAATTTTATGTTCAAAAAACTTTTTCTTTAATTTTAAGATGTGCAAATTTCTTCATACATGCATCAATTATTCTTTCTTACAACTACTCGGTACTCAGCCGAGTAGTAAAAGGTCAAGTACTCGTTATTCGGCCAAAGTGCTACTCGGTGCAGCACTACTAATAGTTAATTTTATTTAATGTTACTTGAAACTAAATAACACAATTGTTTTGATTTAAATAAAATCTACTTCCTAATTACTCTGAAAAATCTTAATTTAATGATAATTAAAAATAACAGAATTTTTTCCAAATGATTAAATATTTCTTTTTAAATTCAGTCTTTATATGTTCAACTAGCCGAATAATTTGATATTCGGCCTAGCCGAATAGTTTTAGATTCGGCCAAACTGAATATTCGGTGCATTCCTAGTTTGTAGACTGTAATGGCACCAAATTCTTTGGTGTACCTACAAGCACTATACACAAGACATACCACTCAAACACTATACACACACACACACACACACACAAAAAAAATTAGATAATCCCTAATGATACTGATGAATCCCCTGCTCCTTAAATCGTTTATAAGGGTACTATAATAGCACTATGGTATATAATCTTATTTGAGTACTACAATATAACAGTACAATGCTTATATGGATAAATGCATCAAGTAAAGAGACATGCAAGCAGAAGCGGATAAATTTTCATAAATTTCCTTCAAATACAACTGCTTTATTAAAAGAATGACAAATAAAACAGGAAAGAGATAATTTTAACAAAATGCAGCATATTATATTCAGATTATTTCACAGAATATGACTTTGCTCACCATAATTTTACAAAATAAAAAAAGTTTTATTCATGAAGTCTTAAAGTAAAAAAAAGTTTTTACTTAAAAATAAAAAGGTTTCTGAAAAGTGATGATTAACACACAAAGTAATTTTGCTGTGTCTGATAATTACACTGCTATCAGTTTAGAAAATAATATATGTACAAGAAAAAGTTATTTGAGTATAAATAATATAGGAATATGAGCAAATGTAAATTGAGAAAAAATGAAACGCTAATGCATAGTTACACAAGATGAAATGATTTTATTGTCTTTGTTCTACAAAAATGTGAACAAATATGAAAATTTAAAAATCTTAGTCGACATAAATTACATGAGTATGCAATGCATAATACATAAAATGTGAACAAACTGGAATGAAGAAAAAAATTAAAAACAAATGTTTTAAACAAAGTGTACACATGTGTGTATATAAATGATTTAAATAAGCATTAAAAAAAAAAAAAAAAAAAAAAAAACTTCAACTGGTTTTAGCAAAGAACAATGGTTTAAATTGATTAATGATTTTTCTATGCATTCCGTATGATACTACATATACTGGGTGATAAAAATTAAATTTAAAATTGTGTCATATTAAACATGAACAATTCGGATAATTTAACAGTCAGGAACAACATAAATTATTTCAGTTTATCTCCAAGACTTGGACCTCAATTAAAAGTACCTTTCTTTATCTCATTACATTCAGTTTTTAAAAAACCACCATAAAAAAAATAAGTGCTACTCTGATTTTTTCCTGTTAAACTTTACAATAAACTTCATTGTTTAGATTGGTTGTGTTACTCTCAGATTTCTAGGAATCTACAATAAATTTGAATAAAACTGAAAGAATTAAAAAAATATATGTGTGTACAACAACAAATCTTTAGGATAAGCAAAATTATAAAAATTTAACCTTAAGTATAAGGTGGAATAACCTTACTGTATCTGGTATGGTATGCACAAAATGGGGAAAAAAAAAAAAAAAGAAAAGTATAACATTCATTTTGCAGTAACATTGAAGCATATAGGAGATTTATTGTAAGAAATTAAGTAGAAAATTCCCTATTTTCTTATTTTTTCATTAAAATTTAAATTATAAAATACGGGTTCCAAAATTAACTAAAAATGCTGATATATAAATTAATTGACTAATGGAGGGTAACATAGTGTATGGTATGGTGCAGTCTAAAAGTTCAAGTAATTTAATGCGCCCAATAGCTCTTTCGACATGAATTCTATGTCGTGAAACTTTTTTATTTTCTTTCATCAAATGAAAATTGAATTATGTTTTTTAAAAAGTGTGGTGTAACTAACTTAAAACTAAATATAGACGATACAGCGTCACTTTTCAGAAATATTCTTTCTCTAAAATTTTGGTAAGTAAAGTCATTTTCGGTAAAATGCTCTGAGCATAATACGCTATGTTCAGATGGTGTAAAATTTTCTCTTTTCAGTTTGATAAGCCATTCTTTTAATAAACCGGACGAATTTAAAGGAAATGCATGAAAACTTACATGTTTCTGCTTGCATGTTTCTTTGCTTGAATTATTTGTGGATCTAAAATATGCACAGTTTTTTTATATGTTGCTTTCTTTAACTTCGCATTGCAGCGTAAACAAATCATGGAATACCACCGACACGTGACTTCCGCACAAACGTTGCCAACGGTGAATAACCCTCATTGAACCACGCAGTCGCCCAGAGAATAAGGTCAATAATGATGAACTGAAGGTCACCATTGATACTGACCCATCTCAGAGTGCCTATGAATTATCCTTAAAGTTTGGTTTTAGCAAAGAAGCAATATTAACTTCTTTAGGTCAAAGTTGCATAAGTGGGTTCCACATGAACTGGAGGAAAACCCGAAACAAAAGCGTTTGGAAGCTTGCTTGTTTTTGCCTTCTTGTCACAAATCTGTTCCATTTTTTAATCGAATTGTCACTTGCAAGGAGAAGTGGATCCAATATGCCGATTGTACAGTTACTGGACAAAGAAATATCACCAAAACACTCTCTAAACTGTAATATTAATCAAGAGAAGTTGATGGTAAGTTTTGGGTGGTCTAGCGCAGTTGTGATCCATTACACAGCCCATAAAGGCTGTGGTTAAAGCTACGGCAGCCCTAACTTTAATGGGCTTACGGCAGTCATATTACGCATGCGCAGGAGGAATGCCGGAGTCTTGTGCCGGATGATTCAGAGAACGAATCATTTTTTGAATGAATCTGTTTTACGGCTGTCGATTTTATACTCACGGAAGGTAAGGAACTGTTGTTTTGTTGACGATACTACTTTCGGGTTCGGCTACGGTAAATCTGGTTGCTCTAGTCACAAATTTACGTATATCATATAAATACTTTTGCTTTAGCTCAAGTATTTGGATCTTTTTTTTCCAGTTTCGAAAGAGCTGTTAATCCAATAAATCTTTTAAACGATAAAAACTTTAAAAATAAAAATTTTCATGTCATTGAAGGAAATTTAGATTATATTTTGGGAGAAATTTCCGAGGTCTGAACATTTTCTGTATCTGTGTATTACTCAGTAACTGTTTCTTAATCAAACGTTTAAAATTAATAAAAACCATCAACGTCAACAAACACATTCTTTACAAATAGGCCATTTCAACAAGTTGTCAAAAACTGCCTATGAGGACTGCATTATTCAGTTTATTTTTTCTTTTTATTAACATTTTTTTAGTTCAAGCAATTAGAAATGCTCCTAAACATTAAAATAATGCAAAAATAGCAGATGAAGGGAAGGGGGGGATGTTAGGCAAGAGCATTTATCATTTTTTCTTTTCTTTTGTAATTAAGATTCTACGTTTATATTTGTAGAAAATAATAAATAGCAGTACTACAAACAAACAGCATATATATCATATTAAATTAGGCCTAGCCAGACTCATGCATCTTTTTTGACCAGTTTCTTAATCTTATAATTAGTATTAGACAAACTGCAATTAAAACAACAAAAAACTGTAATTAAAAACAACAAATAACAGTAATAATAAAATAAACAATACTGTTTGATGAAATAAGAAAATTTATTTTATCATTGTAAAAAGATCAGCCTAATAACTGAATAAAACATGTGGTTTAAAATGAAATAAATTTACACAGAAATATTCTTTCTTACCCAATGCTTTTTATTGCAGTATTTGAAACTTAATATTTCCTATTAATTATTAAAATTAAACTATATTAAATTATGTACATACATTCAAAACAGTAATGCACTAAAATAAATACCAACATAAAATGCATTTCATTTGTTTATCAACTAAGTTTAGAGTTGCCATAGAAGCAATAGTAAAGTTATAAAACTGTTTAACCTAGCATAAGCATAGTACACTTTAACAAAATACTAAATTATATATATTATTGATAGCATAAGGTTGCTTACTATTTCAGGTTCCTTTTTTTTAATACATTATTAAACAAAACAAGAGTTACATATTAAGATAGTAATTATTAAATTTATAATAATCAGTAATTTAAATTGATAACTTACAGAGAGATAAATATTTCATTGAAATCAGTAGTGTGCAATAATCTGCAATGAAAATAAAGGTACTAGCAATAAAATAGTAGAATGAAATTTCTAGCGTTCTTGTCAAAATATCAGTGTAGCACATTTTTAAAATGGGAAAAACTAACAAGATAAAGGATTAGTATCTTAAGTAATTATATTTATGCATGTGTTTTTATCTGTAAATACAAATTTTAAAATGGCACCTTAATACAACTTAATGATAACTAAGAAAACAATGTTAGTTGCCATTTGGCACCCAACTGATGAGAGCTTTGACTAGTCTTTTTATAATGGTACCACCACTCTCCTCGTATTTTAGTTGGCGATGCCAGCACTCCAATTTCATATTTGTGTTTATGTCTAGTCCAGTTCTATAGCAATGGTAAGCCCATTTTTGAGGTCGTTTTAATGTTTTAAGTAAATGTTCTGAAAATAGTCAATGATTTTTTTCCAATAAACACTAAAGCTGCTAATAAAGTCATTCATTTGCTTGTAAAAAGTTACATATTTGCTTGTAAAAGTTACAATTTCTGAAAAAATTGTATCTATCTGTTCTTCGATAGCTTCTTTACTGGCACTTTCTTTCACCTTTGAATTTACATTTAAGTTCCAGTTTCTCACCACATGGCATGCAGTGTTCAAAATTAGCTGTCGTAAGTCATCAAATGCAACTAAACTATTGCATTTGATGAATGTAAAATTATTTCTGGTCGTCTAATTTGATGCCTAGGAGGTGTGTGACGCATGGTAAATGGACACAGGAAATAACCAATGGCGGATAAAACTAACCAGGGAGATTTCTCTCTAAAAACTCTTGCACCTGTTATTTGACAGTTTGGTAAAAAAAATTTATTGAATATAGGGATAGTTTCTTAAAATTTTAAGGTACTGCAAGTGTGAAATGGTGAACAAAGTATATTTTCGTATTTCTTTAACCCTTGCTTTCACAAAATCAAGGCATTACTGCAGAAAAATTGCTTTCAGGTGCCACTTGGCACGTTTGGCGAAAATCACCAGCACCGCACCTTCATGTATGGTTTAGAAGTTGCAACATTCTACTGGTTACATTTGCTATCTCTGGTGAACTAATGCACTTTTTGAATGAGGCGGGCTTAACTAAATTTCAACTTCAAAATGACCGTATCTTGGGAAAGCTTTATCAAAAATGTCTTACTCCTAATGTCTAATAAAATATTTTGATTTATAGAAGATAGTTCGTATTTCAAAATCCAGATGAATCATGCATACATATAACCTATGTAACCGATACATTATATCTCTGTGCACATACTGATATAACGTATGAGAAAAATAAATATATATAAATTAAATTGTATTTAAAAAATGTTGATGCATAGGTTAGAAAATATTGTTTTACTCGGAATCAGTCTTGGTTAGAGATATTAAAATGAATTTCAGAAATTGCAACTGGAAATTTTAATTTGACGCCTAAAATATTTACAGCAGACATCATATGACACCTTCTCTTCCCAATTTTTATCACTGATGGCATGAGCGTATATTTACAGTTATCTTGAAACACAACTTACCACGCATTATAATATGCATCAGTTGTCATCAGAAATTAGAACAGTAGTTTTCATATCAGGAATAAGTTTTGTAATTGCAAAGAAAAATGGTATAAACGTTTCAATGGCAGCCCTTGTAGAAAAAAAGTGTCAACTGGCAATCCTTCATGATTTTCATCGTTTACCATTACCTTAGTTAGCTGAAACTTATATTGATTAAGCCAGTGAGTCGAATCTATCATTGTACATATATGTTGTATAATTCCAATAGTTCTTGTTGAACTTCCTTCATAATTCCTAAAAGGAATTCATTTTAATTAGTATTTGGAAAGTCTTGCAATAATTCTCCAACAGGTTTATAAATGAGGATTGGATCATACTTATTCTCATTTTGCATTTTTTTTTTTTTTTTCACTAATAAATTGACTAAAGCAGTATCATCTTTATATAAAATTGACTTATCAAGATGGAAAGCACTTTTAATATTATGAAGGTCTTTCCACATTGTATAACTATCTCTTGGTAGGTGAGTGCTTCTCTTTATCCCCTGTAATATTTTTGACATGGGTATACCAGCACTTAACGATGAGGCAAGATTTAATCTTTCCAACTTCTTTTTCATATACTACATGGACAGACTGGTAATTGACTTTTATTTCAGTAGCTTCGTTATGTTTCTGATGATACACTCATAAATGCTGGGCAAGTGTGTCCTATCTTTATACATCCCAATTTTTTCAAATGTCTATGTCTATTTTCTATAGGACTATATATTCCACTTCAAAGACAATCATAGTACATACATTTTATGTCACTTTTCTTTGACGAATTTCAGAAAATAAAAAAAGCTTGATAACTTATTCTCAATGCTATTTCTTTTTTTTTTTTTTTTTTCCAATAGAAAGCCAGATTTACAGTTCCGACATTTTCAGAATGAATATTCTTTAAATGAGAAGAGAAATGTTTTTCCTCAAACTGAAATTACGCGACATTTTTTGCAAATAATTGGATCACGCAAAAATTAGCGACATTATAATATAAATAATAACAAGATAATGAAACTAAATACGAGAAAACAATAAAACACGTGTCCTTGTTCATTATTTATATCTCCAAGGCTTCCGTATGCCGTAGAGAGAATCGTTCACAAAATGATTCGTTCTCTGAAAGTCAGACCTATCCTCTTGCGCATGCGTTAAAAGACTGCCGTAAGCCCATTAAAGTTACGGCTGCCGTAGCTCTAACCACTTCGTTAAATCAGCATATTGTAAGAAATTTGAACATTTAAGAGAAATGTAATATGTATATACTTGGTTACAAATGAAATGTATACCATGTTAAGAAGGGAGTTTTATCTGACATTTGTTGGATGTCTTTGACTCTATTTATTTTTTCACAACTATGCCCATGCTCTAATATACATGATTTACTTTTTTTTTTTTTTTTAATATACATATTACATATATATTATTTTAGGAGGGTAGGGAATATCTCGATATATCGACGAGATGACACGGCGATTAAGTGAAAAGCTAACTTTATAAAAACAATCTACCTTGAATTTAATACTCTAATTTTTCCATAAAATCTCTAAATTTCAGCTGGAAGAACACTAGCTTATAAATTATGAAATGTGAATGTGGCACTGGTGATGAATTTAATTAAATATAATTTTTCTTTAAAAACTCCAATATTCAACTGAATTTAGAAGTTTTTTACTGCGAAATCATAATCATTATTTTTAATTTTTGACAAAACCAATTAAAAATTTCTTTTACGTTAAAAACAGCACATTTCTATAATATGATAATAATATAACGTGATTTATCATCTAACATGAATTGGAAGTTAAAAGGTTGGCAACTTGTAAAATTAATTTAAAATGTCAATGCAAAGTGGCCTGAAAGGAAAAAAAAAAAAATCAGATTTTAAATTATTTTAAAAATATCTTAAAACTCAATAATTTTGAAATGAATTTTAAAAAGTTTGACTGTGAACTCATATTATTTTTAACCAATTTTTAACTCTTGCCAAAATCGGTTTACAAGATTTTTTAAAATACACTTGTTTTTCAGCTCCAATGCAAAAAAAGAAGAAAAAAAGGGGGGATTTATAATCTAACATGATTTAAATTCGGAAGATTGCAAGCTCGCATGTATTAGCCGAATAATATGAAAAAAGGAATACTGCTGGCACGCAAATATTAAAATCTTAATGCAAAGTAACCTGAAAAATTACATTTTAATTAATTAATAAAAAAAAAAAAAATCTATCAAACAGAATTTTACTAAGAACCATCCCGATTAAATCAGCCTTTATTTATTTTATTATTATTATTATTATTATTATTAATAAGGGGAAAATTGCATTAAAGACGGTACATTCGTTCGGACGTTACAGTGCCTCAAACACACAAAGACTTCAAGCTTATCATAACCCCCTCCTCTTTCTTATCATAGTCGGTGTTAAAAATAATACGGAAGCACTTAAAAAAAAAAAAAAAAAAAAAAAAAAAACAGACAAACAAACAAACAAAAAAAAATACCATTGTATATTTGACATAGCGGATAGACACTGACAAGAAGGTGCATGGTGTTAAATATGTCTGTAAAAATGTTTCTACATATAGTGCCCCCCTGTCGGGGAACCGGTGCCCCCCCCCGTCGGGGAATTTCTGACGCCACCACTGGTTGCAGTGCAAGAACAAGTGAATATAAATAAAAATTATATAAACAGTTTACTTTTGTCACAAACAAAAATGAAACATAGAGGATAAAAAAAAAATATGGAAAAATTCGGCAAGTGTAATAATAATAATAATAAAAGGCAAATATTGCTTTAAAAAACAAAAAAAAAAAATGCCCCTTTTTATTAAGTTTTACTCAATTACTCTTTTATTCTAGAATCAGCACTTAACGAATCAAACTTTGAAAAAAATTACAACAAGTATTAAAGCTGCCCTAAGAGTTCATCTCTCTTTTTCAAATGTTGAACATAGTGTTTAATGCAAATTAATAATATTTTATTATTTTTTGTCAAATAAATTGGTTCAACAAGCATTTATCTCATATAGTATGATAATATAAACATTAGTTTTGGAAGTTAACTTATGTGTTTAATTGTTTTAGTATTTAATAACTAAATTCCGAAATGTCGTTTTATTGTTTATTTATTTATAGATTAATTGTTTACACACATATAAAACACTGACTTGTGTGTTTAACTAGAAATTCGTTTTAAAGTTTTTATCGTTTAAAAGATTTATTGGATTAACAGCTCTTTCGAAACTGGAAAAAAAAGATCCAAATACTTGAGCTAAAGCAAAAGTATTTATATGATATACGTAAATTTGTGACTAGAGCAACCAGATTTACCGTAGCCGAACCCGAAAGTAGTATCGTCAACAAAACAACAGTTCCTTACCTTCCGTGAGTATAAAATCGACAGCCGTAAAACAGATTCATTCAAAAAATGATTCGTTCTCTGAATCATCCGGCACAAGACTCCGGCATTCCTCCTGCGCATGCGTAATATGACTGCCGTAAGCCCATTAAAGTTACGGCTGCCGTAGCTTTAACCACAGCCTTTAAATATAGTATTGTTTTATATAATGTGTGATCCTGATTATGTATAAATGAGTTATCGATTATGAAATAAATTTATCACTACTAAAATACTTATATTTAGCGGTTATGCAAATTATTCAAACTCGTCACCGATGAGTCATCCTTCACGAACTTTCTCGTAAGATCCACAGGGGTGACTCAGCTTTTCTGGGAATTCCCCCCTTATCTCTAGTAGATAAGGTGTTACAACTCAACGTTTCCCTTCATTCTTAGTTTGGTCGTGGTGTGAGTAGGTTGTTTTACGGTGTGTTATGTTTACCGTCCACTGCTTTGGAGTTTTAGCCGAAAATCCCGCCTGTTTTTCCGCATAATGTATTTCGGTTTTTCCGTACCTGGATTCTTTAAGTATAATAGAATATTCCAACTCATCAGCCTACCCTTTGGGATTTTTTTTTTTCTTGGTTTTTCTCTAAAACTGACTTAAGTATAAGGCGTATATTAAAATAATAATATATAGTTTACAACTAGATAAAATAATTGCTAAAAACAATAAGATTTTTAATTTTATCCTATTAAGTAATTTTAAAACATCTTTTTTTTTTTTTTTGTCTTTCTTATAAAGTTAAAGTGATTTCAAAACCATTCATTAAAAAATTACTCTTATATTTTACTAAAACTTTGTTTATTTAATCGATTAAATGCAAAGTTTAACACTTAATGAATTATTTAAAATTTTATATATACAGGAATAATATAAATATGTACATTTATATGCTAGTAAAAAATAATTGTATTAACTAAAAACAGGGAATTTCATTACAACTGCATGATTCTAGTATGATTCACGGTAAGTTATTTTCACTTAGACATCATGAGCAAATCTTATTGTAAAGGATAATTTCTTTCTGTGAAAGTGTCACCCAAATTCTCTCATAAGGATTATTGTTTAGTATTTTAAATCACATATCCAACTTATAAAATTTAGCAGTAATGTAAATGAGTAATTTTTATTACTTATAGTTCAATCCGTATAAATAAGTTGAAAATTTTACCTTGCGATGTAATGCATATATTAAAATAATATATAGTTATTATACAAAAATCTCTCTTGCTATCCGATTATTTATAGATAGTTTATTACTTAGAATTATAACTTGATAAAATAATTACTAAAACAATAAGATTTCTGTTTTTAATTTTATCCTATTAAGTGATTTTAAAACCTTTCATTAAAAATTACAGTTACATTTTATTGAATGAAAAAGGATGTCTTATAGTAAAATAATTCTGTTTTGATCTCATTATTTTCTTAGCATAATTTAAAAAAAAAAAGTAAAATTAAATAAAAATATTAAAAATATTTCAATATTTTAATAGGTTAATTGCAGAGTTCAACTCTTATTGCATTATTTAAATGTAGTTTACAACTGATATTAAATAAATGATCTCTATAAACTATTTTATATTATTGTAAAAACACAGAACTCTAACAACATTATACTAAGATAGGTATGATTCAACATTCTTATCTGTATGAGTCATCGTCTAGCGATAAAACAGTTTCTCGCATTTGTGTGGAAGATTGAAGGCTGCATTTCGCTAAGGGAATTTTCTTCAATTTTAAGTAAGTTTTATAATTTATTATTACTATTTGATAATTTATTTAACTTAATATGTATCTCTACTCTATACGTAATATCTTAATATGTATACTCTAGTAAATATATTTGTTTATAATAGAAATTTTATTAAAACTTTACGAAAGTTATATAAGAAATTTTTATTGTTTTATTGAAGAGAGAGAAATTAATTTAAAAAATATTTTTTATTGGTATTTACTTATAAGGAATTTTTTATTGTTATACTATAAACTTTTTTTATTGTTACACTATAAACATTTTTGTTTATATAAAACTAAATTTTGCATAAATAAAACTACTTTCACACATGGAAAATTATTGCTTAAATGAAACCTAGAAAAGTTTCCATTTAACTTGTGTATGTTTAGAAATTATTTGAGTAAAACTAATTTTTTCAATATATAAAACTCCTTTCACAAACGAATTTTTATTTTTTAACTATAACTTACTTTTGTATGTATTTATTTATTTAAATACCGTTTAAGTGATAGATAGGTAATAATCGTTTAAACTCATTGTATGATATGCTTTGTGAAAAAATTATTGCAAATTCCTAATTATCCGCTGTATTGTTTTAATGATTTTAACTTAATCTTTATATGAGATAGTGTGGATTACTATTAGGCACAATTCCTTAGCGTATATTACACATGATTCATCAAGTGTATGGGTTTTCCGTTGCAGGTGATAACTGACTCATAGAATATTCCGTATTATCTGTTTTTAAGGAAACTGTTTATTTTCATTTAAAATGATGCATTGAATTTTTATGCAATTTATTTCGAAATGTTTAATATAAAATAACTTTTAGTAACTGATAGTTTTTAAATATAACTAATCCTTTTTATTATTGATAAAAAAGAACTTATTTTTATTAGTTCAAGTTTAAAAGTATTTACCTGTTTCATTTAAATCAACTAAGATAGTGTGAATTATATTACAGTGTTAAACTTGAATAAATGTTAAACTTATTTAGTGAGAATATAAAGTTTAATTTAAATAACATATTCATGTACTTATAGCTTTTTTGCTTATAAAATTTATGTAAAGTTTTCGTGTTAGGATAAATTTATTTAATAGTAACAACATAAAGTTTAGTTAATTATAATATATATAAAATTTAATTGTTGATTTTAAACATTGTATGTATTTTTTAAATTAATATTATTATATGATAGTCCTTTTTTATTTTTTATTTATTTTATTTTTTATTTTTTTAATAACTTTACTGTATATCTTTTTATGCATTTTTTAAATTAATATTATTATATGATAGTCATTTTTTTAAATTTATAACTTTACTGTATATCTTTGTAGGCATTTTTTTAATTAATATTATTATATAATAGTAATTTTTTTTTTAATTTATAATTTTACTCTACATAAAATTTAATTGTTGATTTAAAACTATGTAAGCATATTTCTTTTTAGATTAATATTATTAGTATATGATAGTAATTTTTTTCTTTATTTAAAATTTTACTGCATGTCTTTGTAAGCAATTTTTTAGATTAATATTATTATATGATAGTAATTTTTTTTTTTTTTTTTTTAATTATATGATAGTAATTTTTTAAAGTGCTCAATTTTTAACGAATGTAATTTAGAGTTTAAATAAATGTGAAACTTATTTAGTGAGAATATAAAGTTTAATTTATATAATTTTTATTATATTTAGTTTAGTATATAACTTTATTGTATATAAAATTTATTGTATTTAGTTTAATTTATAATATATATATCATCATTTACTGATTTTGAAACTTTTGTTTTACGTATTTGTTTAGTTATAGCATAAATAACAGTATGTGTTTTATATAATTTTTATTATATTTAGTTTCATTTATATGATAGTAATTTTTAAAGTGTATGTGTGATCAATTTTTAAAGAATGTAAAAATAGTATTTCAAAGTTAGAGCTTAAATAACAGTATGTGTTTTATATAATTTTTATTATATTTAGTTTATATAACATAACTTGTATACAAAATTTATTAACTGATTAAAAACTTCTGCTAAATTTTTAACGAATGTAAGATAGAGTTTAAAGGAATGTTAAACTTATTTAGTGAGAATATAAAGTTTAATTTACATAATTTTTATTATATTTAGTTTCATTTATATGATAGTAATTTTTAAAAGTGCATATGTGTTCAATTTTTAACGAATGTAATAATATTATTTCTAAGATAGTCTGTATAAATTTAAAAAGTTAAACTTATTTAGTGTTAAAATAAAGTTAGAATTTTTAAGTGTCTTACATTTTTTATGAATGTTAAATTATTTGTTTTGCTTTTAAATCTATGTGTTAATCCACAAAACACGAAAATTTCTATTTAATTCTGTAAAAATTTCCTAATATAAATTTATAATGACCTCACTAAAAGTATGACCTCCTATTTAAATTCCTTATTTATTATCTTAACACAATATATTTTTAATCTCTGAAAATGCTAAGTTTCTAAAATACTCATAAATTGTTACTGATGTTAATAACTTCAGTTATTCATTGTTTCATTCAGTCAAAAACGTTAAGTCCCACCGGAAATTATTTATACTCTTCCAATGGCAACATCTAAATTTTAATGTCTATACCATGTTTTTAATTCTATAATACACATCAACCCTTTGTTTTAACTTGTCAAATTCCCTGAAATACATAGGGAAATTTCTATTTAATTTTGTAATCCATTTATAATCCCCGAATGACAACTCTTCAAAAGTTTCTATTCTTCCGGTGGTAACACCTAAATATTAAAGTCTATACCCTGTTTTTAACTATATAATACTCATCTACCTTTGTTTCAGTCAATCAAAATGCTAAGTCTCCGAAATTGTGAAAAAAATACTAAGTCCGAAATTTATGAAAATAAATCTAACTCCTTGAAATTCCACAAAAAATACTAAGTCCCGAAATTTAGGAAAATAAATCTAACTCCACGAAATTCCCCTTCTCTCCGATAGATGGCACCACCAAACCTCATCCAAGATGATAGTCAAAGTTTCTATTCTTTCGGTGGCAACGCTCTAAAAGTTTCTATTATTCCGGTGGCAACGCTCTAAAAGTTTCTATTCTTCCGGTGGCAACAAACCCTCGTCCAAGATGATGACTAAGTAGTGTGAAAAGGACACGTTGACCTGCACGGTGGAGGCGTAGAGGTGTCAGGGTGGAGCGCGCCTCCACCCTACGCCTCAATACGCCTCCACGCCTCCACCGTGCAGGTGAACTGTCCTTTTTACACTACTCATGTTCACAGAAAAAATTCACTTTCTTTGAATATTCAGTATAATACCTTTCTGAGATGAGAATCATCTGCATTCATAATTGGTTCTTTTATGCCAATGCTTCTGTTTAATTTTAAATTTAACCTCCGACGGGGACGGCATTGTTGGTTAGGTGGCGTTATCATGCACATTTCAAATTTAAGCAGGCATATTTTCCATATCCTCAAAAAGATAAAAATTAGTGTAGTTAATAGGTTGAATTTAAATAAGCTTACGTACTGTGCATGGGCCTGTACTGCCGAAAGTAATGGGACCTGGAGTGAGATTTTTTTCTTCAATCAGAAATACTTTTATTTTTTTATTTTTTCTGACTTATAAAGAAATAGTATCATTAAGAGGAACAAATTTTGAGAAGAGTGAGTAACAAACTCAAGTTTACACTGCCGAGGGCAGTGGGGATCTGGTGTGAATTTTTCTAAAATCAAAAAAGATTTTTTTCCTTACTAATAAAATATAAGTGATTTGGAGATTTTTATTCATCAACCTTGAAAAGTCCTTTCAGATAAACTGGAGGGGATTGTTGACTGTTATACCAACTATGTGAAAAATACCAGAGCCGGGAATCGAACCTGGGCCCTTCGATTCCCAGCTCTGGTATTTTTCACATAGTTGGTACGCCTTGACAACGAATATTATTAAGCAGAGTGCCCCAGTTCGATTCCTGGCTATGGTATTTTTCACATAGTTGGTATAAAAATCAACCATCCACTCCTGCTGATCTGAAATCAATTTTCAAGGTTGATGATTGAAATTTCCAAATTAAAATTTCGTGGTCTATTGGAGTTATGCTACGATTAATATTTTTCCCTCACATAGCTGCTTTTGCTGACTCGGTGACCTTGCCAACGTGTATTACGTGAGAAATGCCGAGCTGGTTATCAGCCAGGATAGCTCAGTGGTACAGCATCTGCGTGTTAAGCGGAGAGCCCGGGTTTGATTCCCGGTAATGGTATTTTTCACATAGTTGGTATAAAAATCAACCATTCACTCCAGTTTATCTATATATATAAAAGAGTAAACTCACTTATCACTAACTTAACACGGCCGTGGCGATCCTATGGGAGATAGAGTCACAATCTTTGGTGAGCAGGTTCGTTTTAGGAATCTAACGCTCACTAAGACGGGATTTTGCAAAATACCCCCCCCCTCCCCTTCGAGTGGGCAGAAGGCAAAATCAACCTTTATAAGCATAACTCGGCTCCAAATCACTTCATGGTGAAGAAATTGCAGATGGGGAGACTAGACTTGAATACAAAAAAAATCATTTTCTGCTATTTTGGATTTTTAAGGGGGGAAGGGGTAAAAATGATTTTCGGAGGTGCGGAAGGCAAAAACATATTTATAAGCATAACTCAGCTCCAAATTACTTCACGGTGGAGAAATTGCAGATGGAGAGACTAGACTTGAATTTAAAAAAAAAAAAAAAAACATTTTCTGCAATTTTGGATTTTTAAGGGGAGAGAGGGGTAAAAAGGATTTTCGGAGGCAAATTTAGCAAAGTAAGGATTTTCGCCTAAAATTCTAGCAGTAATAGCTCAAATATATTTAAAAAAAAAAACGCCAAGTGTCTTCTTGAAGGTATTTGTAAAAACTCAATTTTGATTTTTTCCGATTTTTGGAGGGTGTTACGAGGGGTATATTCAACCCCCCCTTTTAGCGCTAAATTCATCCGTGGAAATCTATAGGTGCTGAGGTCACAAATTTTAGTGTGTGGCTTACTTACGTGTCTCCAACACCCATTGTAATAGGATTTTGTGAAAGTCTCCCCTTTACACCTTGGGGGTGGGAGGGGTAATAAACCCGTTTCCAAGTATAACTTTGCTTCAAATTATCTCAGCAAGATTAATTTGTATATGTGGGTTGTTTATGCCTTCCCAACACGTACATTAAAGGGATTTTACGAAAATTCAACCTCCCCCCCCTTTTAAGGCTTGGTTGGGGGGGGGATAAAAAATACACTTATAGAAGTAACTGTGGTCCAAATTATCTCAGGATAGCGATTTTTTGATATGCCAATTGGTTATGCATACTCAAGACACATACTTCAAAGAGATTTTGTAAAATTCTGTCTTGTCGCCCCTTGGGGGTGGGGGTGGGACAAAAAACATGTTTCCAAGCATAACTTTGCTTCAAATTATCTCAGTAAGATTAATTTTTATATGTGGGTTGTTTATGCATTCCAAACACGCATTATAAAGGGATCTTACAAAAATTTCCCCTCCTCCCCGTCAAAGACAGGGAGGGCGGCACAAAACACTTTTAAGAGGATCTCTACTCCAAATTATCTCAGAACAGCGTTTTTTTTATATGTCGATTGGTTATGCGTACTCAAGACACACACTACAGTAGATTTTGCAAAATTCCACCTTATCCTCCCTTGGGGAGTGGGGATGGGCAAAATCATGTTTTCATGCACAACTCTGCTCCAAACTATCTTACAAGGGAACATTCAAAAGGTGTCATCTTCAAAAAGTATTAAAAAAAATATATGTGATTCTACTCTTTATAAAACACCAGAAAATGAAAAAATTATCGGCTGAAATTAATTACAGCGAGCAAAAAAAATTATCAAAATTAAGCATATTTGGCGATTTAGCGCTGTTAGGCAATACGTTTGCTAGCACCGAGATTGCCGTGTGAGAATAGAACCGTGTTTTGCTTTTCCGCCAAGTACTCAAAATCAATCCCCTAGCAGTGTGAAATCGGCAAATATGCTTAATTTTGATAATTTTTTGTGGTCGCTGTAATTAATTTCAGCCGATATTTTTTTCATTTTCTGGTGTTTTATGAAGAGTAGAATCACATATATTTTTTTTCAATACTTTTTGAAGATGACCCCTTTTGAATGTTTCTTTGTCAGTATTCTAAATGTGTATCATATAGGGATGCTACACTAAGCTTTTCGTTGAGATGAAGCAAATGGTTCGTGTACAGGGACACTGAAAAGTATTCAAATACATTACATCTATGGGGGAAATTGCAGGTAAATAGAGTTAAACATTAACATCTATAGACTGCACTAAACCAAATGAAACGAATATATATTTTTTGTAACAGAGATAGTCAAATGGGTAAAAAATTTTGTGTATGTAGGAGTCTCGCCACCCCCTCGAGGGGAGTAAATTTTCATGATGGGTATCTTTTAAAAGAGCTCGCCAATAACTTTAAAACGAATGGTTGAACCATCGATCTGCGATAATTTAAAATAAAGTTATCGATTTTTTTCATTTTTAACGAATTTTTTTTTTTTTTTTTTTTTTTTTTTAATGTAATATTAAGAATAAATTAGACTTTTTTAAATTTTGAGTGTTATACTACTTCTCTAATATGGAAATCGTCTGCATTATCGTGGAAGATAATTTTTTAAAATAATTTTAATAAATTATTTTTACTGAGGGAATTCGTATAGGAAAATATAGAAGAAAGTCATGTGGTGGCCACAACACACTAGTTATTTGTTGTTAGTGGATGTGTTTTACTATTTCACCATTTCCAGGAAAGCTGTTCGGGAATTGAAATAAATTCCTCATAGAGATATTGTAAAAAATGTATGTTTTAAGCTAAATATTCATCGCTTGTTTTTTCTATAGTTACACGTTTTGAGGCTGCCTGATTCCCGTAGTCAAGTTTTTTATTGTTTGATCTTTGTCTGTCTTTCTTACAGTAACTTAAAAACGAATAAGTTTGATCAGATAAGTTTCAATGAATGTTGCATGTGATAATTGTCCGTATAATTGTAAGTAAACTTTTAATTTTAATAACAGAATTAAATTCTATATAAATGTAGGTGCATTAATGAAATGGAGGGTTGAGGCGAGCGGTAGCCCCCCCTCACACAGAAGTAATTATCATATAAAACTCTTCCGAAGCCTAATTTGAATTGTTTAACATAGGTTTACATAACAGTACTCGTTATCTTACCTCTTAATCTCGAACCTGTATTTATAGTATTAAATTTCAGGGTAAGAGAAAGTCGTATGGTTGAAATAAATCGTTATCGACTGTTCTTAGACTGACTGAGAACAGGATTCGACAAGGATTAATTTAACAAAACCGTATAAAGTGTACTTTTTTTCATAGGAATTTTTGCTAGTGTTCGGACACTTTTGTTACCAACTGTACCTAACAAAGTTACAAGAACAGTCAAAGAGGGGAGTTCGGCATCCTGTGATTTCCGGACAAATCGGCGAACTTCAAGCGTATAAAGACCTTGTTCCGCAAGTTCCTCGGCGATGTCCTTATAAGATACAGAAGTATCTATGTTATGTAAGAGAAAGCGTGTAGTGACGGTTTCGGTTTGAATAAAATATTCCACTGGAACACTAAGTAGTATACCTAATGCGTTCTGAGCTACTTGTGTGGATTTGGTAGTTATCTGAATTTTACCTTGTCGGGTTAGTTTTATATTGTTTATGTCGTCTTTATGAACAAGCTTAGTAGTAAGCTCCTCCTTGAGTTGCTGGGGGTGGGTAAGTGGAAAATCGCCTGCTGTGGGAGCAATGACCAGTGAGATGTCAGTGCCGTTTTGTAAGGCAATTGACAGTTTATCATTTAAGTTAGCCACGTTACTACAGAAATGTATATGAGATGGCAACTCTGTTTCAGTGCGCCCATTAGCCATTAGAGCATCTGTTTTTGTTGTCACGCATGGATGACAACCAAAGAAGCCAAAACTTCCAACAGGAAAAATAAGTAAAGAAGAGTAAAGAAAAACAAAATACCTGAACTTTGACAGACAAAATAAGCTGAAACTAAAGCAGGTATCACACGTTCTCTCATACCATCAGCAGTATCAGATACTTTCTCCGGTAACTACCTGAATTAGGTTTTTCGAGAGACAAACTCTTGAAAGCGCATCGTATGATAGTTTCCCACTCCTACCTTTGTCAATGACGAACTTATGACTGACTAAATCTCCTATGCTAGATGTTAGCTCATATTCAACCAATCGGAGTACAAGAAAATCAGAGTGTGTTTAAAACATGAAATAGCGAGTGATTAGTCGCCAATTGTTAACGCCTTTTTTGAATTCATTTCAGTCTTCAAAATAACCCTACTACTACCTGATGCTCGATTATTCGGAGAGGTATTAGCGTATAGTTCAGAGGGTAGGATCATCCGTGTGATAACTACTTAAGTCAATGCACAAGCTAGGCAAGAGAAATTTGAAGGAAAAACCTTGAATAGCTGCCACGAATTGCACAGCTCTCAGCCATGGCGACCGAAACAAAACACGAAGTGACAAGTTGAGGAGACGAGTGACCTACCACCTACCACAAAAAACCATCAGAATCTCCCGAGAATGTACTGTGTATAAATGTGTTGTTAGGGATATTACTTGTTGCTTATTACACTAGACTAGAGATGCAAGGCTTCCAAAACACCCGGGTTTTTTTCCTAGGAATTTAAGACAAAATTGGAAAATTTGAAAATTCCCCAAAACTGGAATTTTGAAATTATGAATATTTTATAATTTTTGTATTTGTTAAATATTTTTTGTGTATAAACAGCTTCCGATCCTTAAATTAATTTCAACTTTAACTTCTGCGTAAATTTCATTTCCCTTTTTCTTTCTCACTAATTCTAGCATCTTCGATGCTCATGTTCATTCTGTAAACGAAGAAAATAATTAATTATAATTAATTCATCGCTAACACTAACGGTAAGTTTCTGTCACTATATTCATTAATATTAGCATTTTTACCAACTTTTCAATACTTAGCAGTTTTACTAACTGAATCACAAGTGGAAAGTCTATAATTTTATTTTTTATATTAATAACAACTATAATATTAAAATTTGCAGTGCTTAAAGGAAAAAAACAATTGTTTTTACTGACAAGGAAACATTCAAAAGATGTCATCTTCAAAAAGTATTGAAAAAAATATATGTTATTCTACTCTTCATGAAACACCAGAAAATGAAAAAAATATCGGCTGAAATTAATTACAGTGACCACAAAAAATTATCAAAATTAAGCACATTTGGTGATTTAGCGCTGTTAGGCGATACGTTTGCTAGCACCGAGACTGCCGTGTACGAACAGAACCGTGTTTTGCTTTTCCGCCAAGTACTCAAAAGTAATCGCCTAGCAGTGTGAAATCGCCAAATATGCTTAATTTTGATAATTTTTTGTGGTCGCTGTAATTAATTTCAGCCGATATTTTTTTCATTTTCTGGTGTTTTATGAAGAGTAGAATAACATATTTTTTTCAATACTTTTTGAAGATGACACCTTTTGAATGTTTCCTTGTTAGGCGATTTTTAATGTGCGGGCTGGTTATGCGTTCCCAACACGCACTATAAGGGGATTTTATGAAATTTCCTTTTTCTCCAGTTTAAGGGTGGGGGGCACCCTTAAAGGGGACCCTACCCACCTAAAATTGAACTAAGTGCATTTTTAGCTCAAGAAATAAAACAGTAACAATTAAAAAAAAAAATTAAGTTAAGAGTAATTTAATAAAGAAACTTTCCTATAAAAAACACCCCTGTGTTTAGCTGTTGGCAAGGGTAATTATTGCATCTCCTTAAAGGTCAAGATTACAGTACTGGCCAAAAAATGTTTACACTTGAGCGGCAAAAAAAAAAAAAAAAAAAAAAAAAAAAAAAAAAAAAACTTTACATGTCAGTTGCCATTATCGCCATAAAAATGTGTTGAACTCCAGTGATAACATATGGCATTAGTCGATCACAGATGACCTTTCCTTATCCTGTCAACACTCAGTTCGGCTCATGGACTTTTAGATTAAGACTATACGCTCTTTGCTCCCACCAGCCAGTATTTTGTTTATTTGTTAGAAATTTGATAACCTACATACATTGGTATTCCTATACCACACAATGGGTCAGATTAAGCTTAAAATGGAAGTGAAATTTTATGCCTTGACTCTGCCAGAGAAGGGAATCTCTGTGATTGATGTAGCCAGAGATCCGTGACTAAACGGCTGAAGTCAATAAAATGTAAAGATGGGATGACAAAATAGTGACCGACTAACACCATGTATCATCACTAGAGTTCGACACATTTTTATGGCGGGAACGGCAACTGACATGTAAAGTATTTTTTTTTTTTTTTTTTACCGCTCAAGTGTAAACTTTTTTTTTTGCCGGCACTGTAATAATCATTACTCACCATGTAGTGATTGATTTTAAGAAAGTGGCGATTCAAAAAAAAAAAAAAAAAAAAAATGTTTAGCTATAAACATTTGATGCGCATTAAATCTTGATGTAGAGCTCCAACAAAATTTTTGTAACGCACACATAGAAATAAAGATATTTTTTAAAAGTGGTCACATGGTATTAAGAACTTCTCAAAATGCGTAAATCCATCAAAAGCCTCAATTCAGAAATGTTTCTGAGTCCAGTACGTCCTTTTTATGAATATAGAAAAAAATAAAAGTAAATTATTCTCTGCAGAAATCTTAGTACATTGCTGATAATGTTCTGTGAAAAACATGTCTATCATATCTCTCTTTACATATATATATACAATATACATATATATATATTTATATATTGTGTTCTTATATTACAAAAGATATTCCTAAATATTCATTATGCAAGGAGGATTATTTTTTTTTTTTTTTTTTTTTAACAATAATTGAAAAATAATTGATCAAAAAGAACCTTAAACCACGAATTTATTAAACGAAAATTCCTAAATTACAAAAATTAAGGCATTTTAATGACTACCATATACATTCTATCTAGAAAATTTAATTATGTAGATTTAACGTTTTGTAAACTGAATTAATTTTATTTAAATTTTTTTTTTAAATCAAGTAATGGTAATAATAACAATAATTGACTGTTTCTTTCATTTTGTTTTTAAATAAATATTTGCTTAAATTTTAAACTATATTTTTTATTAAACCATATTCACATTTTATCAACACTATTCTAGTACTTGTTTCAGTTTAATATTTTCCCCTTCAAAATATAAATTTTAACAAACAGTTAAAGATAAAAGGCTTCTGTGAAATATTTGAATAATATTACTCACAAATTTCTACATATTCAAGACTTCACATTTTCAAAAAACAAAATCAATGATTTAAATATTTATTTCTTATTTTCAAAATTGTAAATAAATATTCTTAATTTTATTGATTATAGAAACCTGTTTAAACATTATTTTGTATTTAGTCAGATACCATAATAAATATATAACTCTTTATGTATTCGTTAAAACATACTCTTGTATATAATTACATAATATACACAAATATGCACATTTATCAAGCTTTTAGCTTTCTATAAATATCAACACATCAAATCATTGGTGAAGAATCTCGCCAAAACTTTCCACTTTCATTTAATAATAAAATCATTAATTTTTGTGTTAAAAATAGCACAAAAATTGGAAAAAAGCAAAATATTTAATAAATAAGATGAATACAAATGAGTTATAACAATAATCATGGAGTATTTTTTAAATTTTTATCAATTTAAAAGACATGAAACATGCTAGAAAAAAGAATCTGTCTATCACGTCAATTAATAAACTAAATAAAACAAATTAATAGTCAACATTATTCTGTCAAAAATGTTTTCAGATATTGCAGTCAGTCATTTTTAACATATTTATGAAGAAATAAATTTCAATTTTTTTTTTAATATCTGGAGATAAAGATGGTTTTTTCCTAAGGAGCTTCTTCCAAAATCGCCTCGGGCGGCTGATAGTCTGTCTTGACTAGAGCCCTCAATTTAAATCGAGGGCTCTAGTCTTGACCAATGAGCTTCTATCACAGAATTCACGCTACTCTCTTTTATCTAGGCACCCTAGTAATTATTTTAAAATTTGATAAGATCTACCTTTATTTATATATTACTTTAGGGATGCAGAATATGTCCGAATGCCCAAATGAGGTTCGGAGGAAATTTCGAGTGACTGGAGAAATTTAAGTTTTTATTTTCTACTAAAAGAACATTGAAAGTCTAAAATAACAAATTGTTACTTTGTAATGCTTGTAATATAAACTAACAATTATATTTTTATGTTATAGTGTATTCTTATTCTTTTAAATGCTTATTATGTAGAATATATGGCTTTGTATTACAAAATACATTTTCATGTTATTGAAGGAAATTTGGATTATATTTTGGGAGAAATTTCCAAGGTCTGAACATTTTCTGCATCAGTGCATTACTCAATAACTGTTTCTTAATCAAACGTTTAAAATTAGTAAAAACATAACCATCACCGTGTCAACAAGCACAATCTTTACAAATAGGTCATTTCAACAAGTTGTCAAAAACTGCCTACGAGGACTGTATTATTCAGTTTATTTTATCTTTTTATTAACATTTTTTTAGTTCAAGCAATTATAAATGCTCCTAAACATTAAAATAATGCAAAAATAGCAGATGAAGGGAAGGGGGGATGTTAGGCAAGAACATTTAGTAATTTTTTTTCTTTTGTAATTAAGATTCTACATTTATACTTGTAGAAAATAATAAATAGCAGTAATAAAAACAAACAGCATATATATCATATTAAATATATCATATTAGCAGTTTCTTAATCTTATAATTAGTATTAGACAAACTGTAATTAAAAACAGCAAAAAACTGAAATTAAAAACAACAAATAACAGTAATAATAAAATAAACAATACTGTTTGATGAAATTAGAAAATTTATTTTATCACTGTAAAAAGATCAGCCTAATAACTGAATAAAACACATGGTTTAAAATGAAATAAAATAAACTTTCACAGAAATATTCTTTCTTACCCAATGTTTTTTTTATTGCAGTATTTGAAACTTAATATTTCCATTAATTATTAAAATTAAACTACATTAAATTATAGACATACATTCAAAACAGTTAATGCACTAAAATAAACATCAACACAAAATGCACCTCATTTGTTTATCAACCAAGTCTAGAGTTGCCATAGAAGAAATAGGTTTCTTTCTTTTTTTTAAACATTATTAAACAAAACAAAAATTACGTATTAAGATAGTAATTATTAAATTTATAATAATCAGTATTTTAACTTGATAACTTACAGAAACAGATAAATATTTCACTGAAATCAGTAATGTGCAATAATCTGCAATGAAAATAAAGGAAATGGTACTAGCAATAAAGTAGTAGAATGAAATTTCTAGCGTTCTTGTCAAAATATCAGTGTAGCACATTTTTAAAATGGGAAAAACTAACAAGATAAAGGATTAGTATCTTAAGTAATTATATTTATGTATGTGTTTTTATGATTAAATACAAATTTTAAAATGGCACCTTAGTACAACTTCATGATAACTAAGAAAACAATGTTAGATGCCATTTGGCACCCAACTGATGATAGCTTTGTCTAGTCTTTTTATAATGGTACCACCACTCTCCTCGTATTTTAGTTGGCGATGCCAGCACTCCAATTTCATATTTGTGTTTATGTCTAGTAGAGTTTTATAGCAATAGTAAGCCCATTTTTGAGGTCGTTTTAAGTAAATGTTCAGAAAATAGTCAATGATTTTTTCCAATAAACACTAAAGCTGCTAATAAAGTCATTCATTTGTTTGTAAAAAGTTACATATTATATTTGCTTGTAAAAGTTACAATTTCTGAAAAAATTGTATTTATCTGTTCTTTGATAGCTTCTTTATTGGCACTTTCTTTCACCTTTGAATTTACATTTAAGTTCTAGTTTCTCGCCACATGGCATGCAGCGTTCAAAATTAGCTGTCATTAGTCATCAAATGCAGCTAAATTATTGCATTTGACGAATATAAAATTATTTCTGGTCGTCAAATTTGATGCCTAGGAGGTGTACGGAGCATGGTAAATGGACACAGGAAGTAACCAATGGCTGATAAAACTGATCTGGGAGATTTCTCTCTAAAAACTTTTGCACCTGTTATTTGACAGTTTGGTAATTTTTTTTATTGAATATTGGGATACTTTCTTAAAATTTTAAGGTACTGCAAGTGTGAAATGGTGAACAAAGTATATTTTCGTATTTCTTTAACCCTTGCTTTCGCAAGATCAAGGCATTATTGCAGGAAAATTGCTTTCAGGAGCCACTTGCCACGTTTGGCGAAAATCACCAGCACCGCGCCTTTTTGTATGGTTTAGAAGTTGCATCATTCTACTAGTTACGTTTGCTATCTCTGGTGAATTAGCGCACTTTTTGAATGAGGCGGGATTAACTAAATTTCAACTTCTAAATGGGGTCAAAATAACCCTATCTTGGGAAAGCGAGGGTTAAACTTTATCAAAAATGTGTGAATTCCTAATATGTCTAATAAAACATTTTGATTTATAGAAGATAGTTCATATTTCAAAATCAAGATGAATCATGCATACATATAACCTATGTAACCAATACATATCTCTGTGCACATACTGATATAACGTATGAGAAAAATAAATATATATAAATTGTATTTAAAAAATTTGGTGCATAGTTCAGAAAATATTGTTTTACTCAGAATCAGTCTTCGTTAGTGATATTCAAGTGACTTTTAGAAATTGCAACTGGAAATTTTAATTTGACGTGTAAAATATTTACAGCAGACATCATATGACACCTTCCCTTCCCAATTTTTTATCACTGATGGCATGAGCATATATTTACAGTTATCTTGAAACACAACTTACCACGCATTATAATATGCATCAGTGTCATCAGAAATGATAATGGTAGTTTTCATATCAGGAATAAATTTTGTAATTGCAAAGAAAAATGGTAGAAACCTTTCAATGGCAGTCCTTGTAGAAAAAAAAAATGTCAACTGGCAATCCTTCATGATTTTCATCGTTCACCATTACCTTAGTTAGCTGAAACCCATAATGATTAAGCCAGTGAGTCGAATCTATCATTGTACATATATGTTGTATAATTCCAATAGTTTTTCTTGAACTTCCTTCATAATTCCTAAAAGGAATTCATTTTAATTAGTATTTGGAAAGTCTTGCAATAATTCTCCAACAGGTTTATAAATGAGGATTGGATCATACTTATTCTCTTTTTTTTTTCACTAATAAATTGACTAAAGCAGTATCATCTTTATATAAAATTGACTTATCAAGATGGAAAGCACTTTTAATATTATGAAGGTCTTTCCACATTGTATAACTATCTCTTGGTAGGTGAGTGCTTCTCTTTATCCCCTGTAATATTTTTGACATGGGTATACCAGCACTTAACGATGAGGCAAGATTTAATCTTTCCAACTTCTTTTTCATATACTACATGGACAGACTGGTAATTCACTTTTATTTCAGTAGTTTCGTTATGTTTCTGATGATACACTCATAAATGCTGGGCAAGTGTGTCCTATTTTTATACATCCCAATTGCAATTCTTTCAAATGTCTATTTTCTATAGGACTATATATTCCACTTCAAAGACAATCATAGTACATAAATTTTATGTCACTTTTCTTTGACGAATTTCGGAAAATAAAAAAAGCTTGGTATCTTTTTCTCAATGCTATTTCTTTCTTTTTTTTTTTTTTTTCAATCTAGAAAGTCAGATTTACAGTCCTGACATTTTCAAAATGAATATTCCTTAAATGAGAATAGAAATGTTTTCCCTCAAACTGAAATTACGCGGCATTTTTTTGCAAATAATTGGATCACGCAAAACTTTGCGACATTATAATATAAATAATAACGAGATAATGAAACTAATATGAGAAAACAGTAAAACACGTGTCCTTGTTCATTATTTATCTCCAAGGCTTCCGTATGCCGTAGAGAGATTCATTCAAAAAGTGATTCGTTCTCTGAAAGTCAGACCGCATCTGACTTTGACTTCGCATCTGACTCATTCGCAAGAGCGCATGCGTTAAAAAACTGCCGTAAGCCCATTAAAGTTACGGCTGCCGTAGCTCTAACCACTTCGTTTCATAAAACCTGGCTAATCGATCATAGCAGAAATGTACTGCAATCAACTGATCGAAATAATGCAAAAACTTTAAGAAAACCAGCCTAGATTGGTCAGCATATCGACTCCTACCTTATTGCACGTTAACGCTAGATAGAGATGCAAGGCTTTCAAAACACCCGGTTTTTCCCCTGGGAATTTAAGACAAAAAAGGGAATTTTGAAATTTTCCCAAAACTGGGAATTTTGAAATTATGAATATTTTTATAACTTTTGTTAATTATTTAGCCTCCGATCTTTAAATTAACTTCATCTTTAATTCCTGCATAGATTTCCTTTTCGTTTCCCTTTCCAGCTTATTTGAGCATCTTCGATGTTTATTCCGAAAACGAAGAAAATAATTAATTATAATTAATGTGGTGCTAACACTAACAGTAAGTTTCTGTCATTATTCATTAATATTATTTTGTTATGTTCTTGAGATATCCTTTCCATTCTTAATGAGAATTAGAAACATTTCATTTTTTTTATTCATAATTGGCTTATGAATGTACTATGAAACAACTAGAGAATTGGACTTAAGATTTTAGGGGAAAAAAACCCAACTAAATTCAAGTTTCATTAAACTTAAGTGAAATATTTAAGAAATTAGTTTGTTACCTGATAACTTTTAAATTGTTCTTTTTTTTTTTTTTTTTTTTTTTTTTAATTACAACAAAGAAAAAAGAAAAAGAAGAAGAGTTCTTAAATTTAATATGTTTTAGGAAAATATATAAATAATTCGAAAAATTTCTCCACTTGTGTTAGAAATGCAGAATTTTTTTTTTATTTTATTTTATATATATATATATATATATATATATATATATATATATATATATATATATATATATAAATCAGGAAAACAGTATGAAAATAAATTTTTATAAAAAAATTTTCATTGTAGGAAATCTAATATCAATTTTTTACAAACTCTAATAAGAAATATTTATGAAAATAACTTGTAAAAGAAACTATACCACTGCAGTAATTGCATAAAATGCCATCTCTTCTTTCTAAAAACCACTTCATTATTTTAAATAATTCTTTAAGTTTATAAAATAGAAATCTTTAAGGACCTTTTCAAATCTTAATTATTTCTCTTCTCAAACTATTACAGGATTATGTACATTGCTTTCCTTAATTCTTCAGCTTGTATAATATGGAAATTGTATCCAACATTGTACTGATACATTTATCTTAAGTGTTAATTTAATAAAGAAAGCTTAAGTTTCTTTTCAAATTTTGATTTGGCTGCAGTTCTGAAAAATTGAAAATAAAATGATAAATTAATGTTATAAGCTGTTATTAGTATATCAAAGTCCTTAAAATTGCCATTTATATTAAGTAAACAGCTTATTATATGTAATAACAGGAGACTTGGCGTTGGAATATTAAAACCCCGAATAAACTACTACGTCAGAAACGCCAAAAGAAAAATATTGGAAATGCATACAGCTGTTTCGGTAGCCTATAGTGTATCGAAAAAATTTGCTGTCTCCCTTCCTCCACATGCGCGAGCGCGTTCATGTCATCCACTTAACCAAAAAATGGCTGCTTTCTATACTTATGTAAACCGTGCACTTAATATTTGTTCAAATCCTATTTTATTAAAATCTGAAATTAAATACCTGAAAGCCATTGCAATTGACAGAGGTTGTGACCCTTCCATTATAGACAAAGCTATCCAAAAATTACAACTCCCTCGTATTTCGTCTACTAAATCAGTCTCTTCTAATATCAGTATTGTCTTACCCTATTTTCCTAAATCCAGTCAAACCATAGCTAAAATTCTCAAACAATATGATTTTAAAATAATATTTTCGCCTTCCAATAAACTCACCTTTTCGCAGTTAAAAGATCCCATTGATATGCATAATTCTTAGGGTATTCTGCATCTCTGTATTTCCAGTCAATGTGGTTTATCATATATTGGCCAAACTAAACGCAGTCTTAAATTTCGTCTAAAAGAACACATGAATTACGTCCGCAAACAAGAAACCAATAAATCAGCTATTTCTAAACATTGCTGGGAGGAAAATCATAATTTTAAATTTAATTCAGCTAAAATAATTTGCAGACCTAAATCCATTCATGAACTCGATTTCTTTGAAGCTTTCCACATTTATAAAAATTTTAAAAACCTTGTAAATTGTGATTTCGCTATTCCCTATTTGTCTGACTGTTGGAAATTTTATATTCAGTCCACATTTTCTTAATTTTTCTACTGTTTACACAGCTAACTTTCCTAAATTCCTATTGGCCACTGTCCCCACCTTTCCCGTAATCCTATTGGTTGAACTAAATCCGGCCCCTCTCCTATATATACGAGCACTTCTCCTGATTCAGAATCCTTTTTGCACTGAAGACGGTACGCTTTAGGCTACCGAAACAGCTGTATGCGTTTCCAATATTTTTCTTTTGGCGTTTCTGACGTAGTAGTTTATTCGGGGTTTTAACTTATTATATGCTTTAGAAATTTCTAATTTGTTTTTTCTCCGTAAAATTTCCTAAGTTCCCAAGTTTCCCAGTTTTTCCCCCAAAACTCCCGGGTTTTTCCCCTTGGTTTTAAATTTCCGGGTTTTTTGCATCTCTAAGGCTAGATGACACATTGCACAAATGATTGTGGCAAAACTACAGGAATTGGACTTTAAACTTCTTCATCACCCTCTATACTCTGCAGCCCTCACTGACTATCACTTCTTTCGCAATTTGGACATTGTTTTAATAAGAAAAAAAACAATTCGATTCCGAATAAGCTGTAAAACTGGCCTTCCAGGAATTCACAGACTCTCGTCAGGCCCGGATCTAGCAGGGGATGGGAAGGAGCACTTGCCTCGGGTGGGGAAAATTGAGGGGTTGCAGCCATCAAATCCAGCCGTTTGTACCTTGTACTTTTCTGCACCCAATTTCTAGATCGTTTTCGTCTAATGGCTGGAAATTCTGTATTATAACATGACCATGAGCACACGACGAGCGCTTATAGCGAAAGTGACCCCTACAGTATACTAGGTTCCAGAAACGTCTCAAGTACATCATAATATCTTATTTTCATCATATCTCAGTGCGTCTTAAAACAAACATTTCTGAGATATCACGGTTGATTGTCTCTGAGATGAGATGTACTATTTGAGACATTTGAGAGGAGAGCCCAAACTGTGATGTATGCGATGTCAGAAAGCTGAGAAATTTCCACATCCCTAGAACATATCTGAGATGTTCCAGAGATGTAACAGAACATCTATGCAACATCGCAATGGGACAGTGCGATGTTCTTGCGAAGTTTCAGAGATGTAAGTGTGCTGTATGGGGAGTAAACAGTGAAGTCTAAATGGTGTGTGATGTGTGTGTGTGTGATACATCTTTGCACAACGGTGTGTGGACGGTCATAGGCGGCGTGGCGTGGCGCGGCGATAGCAGCTGACTTAGCTAAGCAAACTGAAAAGGATAGTTGGAGAGTTGTTCTCCATATTATAATTGATGATATTTTATATTTGGCCATTAGCTACATTTCTTTCTGTTGCTCATCCAAAAATACTAGTTCGTTATTAAAGGTGATACCTTCACCAAATAAAGACAACTTTTTAAATCTTGTAGCTCTTTTAGTAAAACACAATATACTATTGAAAGATAAATTAGAGTCACTAAAAGAGGAACAAGTTTCACACTTTTCTAAAACAATGCAAAAGAAAATTATTGATATAATAATATCACAGAAAGTTCGCCAAGAAAACCTTAACGAAATACAAGCTGCAACTGTCATATTTGATTTTACTCCTGTCTTAATGCACCTCATTCTGAACAGAGAAGTCATAAGTGTAACTAGATATGTCAAAATTAATGAAAAGTGAGAATGTAAAATTTTCGAGAGATTTATTGATTTCCTTGAAGTTCATAACAAAAGTGGCGAATACATGGCGAACATAATTTCTAAATATTTAGAGGACGATGCGTTATCTGTTAGTAATTTTCGTGGTATGTCTTACGAAAATCCCTTAAATATGTTAGAAAAAACATACAAAGACATCCACGCTAGAATAATAGAAATTAATGAGTACACTATTTTTTGTACTGACCTTTAAACTTAACGCCCTTAACTTTGTTGGTATACATGTTTCTTCTGCCTGCCCCGTTTGTTTGGTGTTATTAAGAGAAATTATAACTTTTTTTTTTCATCTGCTTTAAGCTGGGATATCATGGAAAAACTCACAAAGAATAACATCAAATGTAACCGTCATACAAGATGGTGAGCGAAAGCAGAAATTGTTACCATTTTGAAAAGAAATCTAAATAAGGTTCTCGATGCTTTGACAGAATTAAAAGATAGCTCACCCGAGATAAAGTTATTAAAAAAAAATGAGACTGGAAATTTTGAATTTATTTTATGCTTAATCACATAGAATCATAAATGATAAAAAAGTGCCACAGAACGGGCGTTTAAGAATAATAAGTACAAATGTTTGAATAAAGACCATAAAATGCAAGAAATCACAACAATTGTTTCGAGTCGAAAGAAAACACACAACTCTTCGTCAGACGAACAAAGTAGGCACCAGAGCTGCAAACAAAGCGGTAACGCACAAAAACCTATAAAAAGCTTCCGCTGCCGCTTTGTTTGCAACCCTCGTGCCTACTTTGTTCGCCTGACGAAGGTCGAGCTTTCTTTTGGTCCGAAACAGTTGTTGATATTTATTGCATTTCATGGTGTTTATTCAAAGGTTTGTACTTATATGGAATCATGTTTTGAAAAAGATCAACCGTGTAAGTAAATAAAAAGAAAAAAAAATGATATTGTTTTAATGAGATCAGTTGCTTTGATGGAACGTTTCGAAAGTCTAATAAAAATGTTTTATGATACTGGATTCGATGAATGGCTTGAGGAAGCAATCATCATTGTCGAGCCTATGTCAGTAAATGCATTCATTAAAGAACGTAGAGTATTCAAAAGAAAAAAAGAGGCTTGGCGAATTAGCCGACGACTAGATGCGAACACTTTCTCCAAGGCAAAGACTTATACAACCAACAAACGCTATATTGGATCAAACTTTAATGGGAATTAATCACAGACTTGAAATAACGAGGAAAATAAATTCCGATTTTGCATTTTGGACTGGCTGACGAAGCATTAATAAAAATGACCATAACGGGTTTTAAAAAAAAATATGGACTCAATTTAGCAATTTAATATAAAATATGACAAGGACATAAGAGTTCATTTCCGAACTTGAAGTCTTTAACAAATACGGACCACTTTTACATGAAAATACTTCTGAATTACAATACAATCTGTTTCTTTATTGGAAGTTCTATGCAAAATCTTGTTGCAGGATGCATTTCCTAACTTAAATATAGCTCTCAGAACTTATATAACTCTGCCTACAACTTCTGCTTCATGTGAAAGAAGTTTCAGCAAAATGAAACTCATCAAAAATTATTTAGATTCCACAGTATCCCAAAAGTTCTTGTTGGGTTTGGCAATATTATCGTTAGAGAGTGAAATAGCCAAAAATCTTAATTATGACTTTTTAATTGACGGTTTTGCTGAAATAAGTTGAGGAAAATAAATATTTAGAATTATGTATAATTTTATTGCTAAAATAAACATTTTGTAAAAGTCTTAGTATTTTAATTGTTGAAAAAATTTGTCTATAGACAAATTTTAGTCTGCAAATTGTAGTCTGCACCCTCTCAAAAATGTAGATCCAGTACTGACTCTCGTCAGTCAGGGTTTTATACCACTGGCCCGAACGACAAAAGTGCATGGACAATATGGGTGCATACTTTGATGAATAAAATAATTCCTTATATTTATACGTTATCAACCAACTTTACATTTGTTTTCTACAAGTTTCATCCTGGACGACTTAATATTTCGGAGCACTGATGGAACTCGTCATTTTTTCACACTATTTTATTTGTAGTGAAACTTTATGCAATATGTAATTTGATTAAATAAGAAGAAAAATACCCTTCAAGAAAAATGGTGGACTAATAATGCTGCGGAATAAATTGAAATGTTGACAAGGTCTGTGTGCTAGAAGATATTGAAGATAATCAAATGAGACAGAATGTTTCTTGTAACTTCAATTTATGAGCAGCAAATTGACTGATATAGTTATAGATATCTTGCATGCTTATAATTTAGAAATTTTTAAATTAAATTTTTATAGTGCCGTTTTAATCTCTAAATCTCAACTACATCTGGAATTTTTTTCTCCCTCCCTCTCCCATAAAAGGAAAAAAAAAAAACTGAAATCAGAACAGAAGGAAAATTTATGAAATTCTTTTGATGTTATGAGTTTTAAATTTTAGATTTCTACGTCCTCTCAGTATGAAATATTACTTCTATGGTGAAAACATATTATTTTCCTTCGCGCACTATTATTAACCCTTTCACTGCTCCCCCAATATTGCCCACCATCTGTTGCCTGATTTTATAACTAATCACTAGCTAAGGGTGTGGCTTAGTTGTCACACAGCTGGTGACATCACAACTGGTGATAGCTGGTGACATCATGAGTGAGAATTGAGCAAACACTGGAAACGAGTTATCTCGTCATTGATGAGTTATAGCAAACAGACGACTGACGAGATAACTCGTCAGTGGCAGAGAAAGGGTTAATGAGAGTCGTATATTAACTTAAACCTGAAAAAAAAAAGTAAATTTTATCGATAATTATCATAATATTAATACTAAAAAATATTAACTTTTTTTCTTTTTTAAACTTATGATTTCAAGTCGAGTCATGATCTTAGTCTTATACAGTTTATAAAAAAGTAAGTTGATGTTAAAAATTAACGACCAAACTAAAGAATATATATATGAAAAGTGTGGATGTGTGCTTCAATAATTTTGCTGCCGACTGTATTCATTTAACCTCGAAACTAATCGAAGACATAGATATAGTAATTTATATAGATCTATCATCCCCATGTTACTGAGCAAAGATTTCTGATGCCGAAAAAATTGAAACTCAGCAATATTAATACAACAGAATGTAGGTGAATTTTCAAAATGACGAAATATTGCTTGGCTTTTAATTGTTCTAATAAATATATGAAAGGAAATGGGATAAGTTTTCATAAGTAAGTTATATTTGACTAATTTATGAAAAATTTAATTTTATAATCAGTTGCTTTGTTATTATTATGAAACTAATACTGTTTTCATATTTAATGGTTTTTATTTTTTTCCCCCCTCAAGTTTTAATATCTTTTAAGATTTTATATTAGTAAGTAATATGGAATTTTCAAAATTCTTTTTAATATAGTTAGCAGCTGCGTAACGCGTAAGTAAAGTCCGCTTATCTAATATATAAAAAAAGTTTTATGTATTAAACATCCTATATTCTCAGCAAAGTCGCTCGGACTAGACTAATCCCTGTCAGGGAAGACCTATTAATATACATTGCATCATAAGAGCATAATATGCTTTCAAAATTAATGACCACGCATAGAAAATCTATTGTAGTACCTATCTGATAATGCTAGTTAGTTCAAACAGATGCTGTCATCAACAGTCACCTATAAAATCTAGAATGGGGATGATGCATCATAGCTCAGATTCTGGCAGATCACCAATTTTAATCTAAAGTTAGAGCTGATACAACCTGACTACCTATTTCATAATGCCTATCAATTTTATTTATAAAATTTTTGCGATAATTTTTAATTATATATATTTAAAAATTAAAAGGGAGCAATACTTTTTCTTCATTTTTTACAATCAATATTTTGAATATTTATCGAATATTTAAATAGTTATAAAATAGGAGCAAAAATTTTTACTATTTAATTATAATTTAATTAATGTAATTTTGTATTATTATAAAGCTCATTTTAATATAAAAAATTAGCCTGCAATTATTTAATACCAATGTTTTATTTTCTACTTTAGTGTGTGTTAACCAGCCAAATCACACGAATATATATATATTAAAAAAAAAAAATACTTTTTTTTTTTTTTTTTTTTTTTTTTTTTTTACAAATCTAAACCACAAAACAATACATACAATATACGTAGTACTTTAATAGAAGAGTAAATTGGCAAAGATTTTTTTTTTTTTTCTAATTTCATCCCCTTTTGGTTTATGGGGGTCTGAAAATGTCATTTTTTTCCTTTTTCTGACATTTCAGGGAACTATAAACATTAAAGGGTTAAACAGTACAGTCGGTAACAAAAGTATCCGAACACTAGCAAAAATTCCTATGTAAAACAAAGTACACTTCATACGGTTTTGTTAAATAAATCTTTATCGAATCATGTTCTTACACTGACTAAGAACAGGATTCGACAAGGATTTATTACCAAAACCATATGAAGTGTACTTTTTTTACAAAGGAATTTTTGCTAGTGTTCGGACACTTTTGTTACTGACTGTACACAATTACAATTAATTAGGATGTTGGCAGGTGTGAAATATTATACACTATATTTAAAAAAAAGTATTGTTTTCAATGGCATTCTTTACTTTGTAAATATAAATATTTTTGTGTTTGTGCGCTAAAGAGTTTACCCTATCTATCGGCGGACAAACTAATGGTAATGTTTTCGATTTAGCGCATTTTATCGAATATTTGGAAATGTGATGAGTTGTTCTTGAACTTTGGCAATATGAAAAACATATTTATATTCTCATATATTTTACTAAATATTTTTTACGAGGACAGTCAGAGCGCGAATAATAAATTAATTAATAGAAGAAATATTTGTAATTACCCTGTATCTGGGAAAAAGCTGATTCATCTGAAACTTTTATATTGTAAATTGTTGTTAAATTTTAAGTGTTACACTTGTGTATAGTTTTATCAGCATTGCATGAATGTTTAGAACGTTATAAATATTTTATTGAAAAAAGTAATTTTTTTCTCTAGTTTTTAACTTTTAATTTTTAAGATTTTATCCAAATTTTACGAAGCTTACAAATTATATGACGATACAAGTCAAGTTTAATGTATTAAAGTATACCTGCCAGCAGTGTTGCCAGATCTGGCGGATTTTTCATTCAATACTTATCAATAATTTTTAATTGTAACGTTTGTCTAGACTTCGAAAATTGATAGTCTACTATTATATATCAAATATCACTTTTCAAAATTATTGGTGATGAATAAAAAATCCTCTAGATCTGGCAACACTACCTGCCAACATCCTAATTAATATTCCGTAGTATTGTTAGCCCCGCCTTATTTTATTTTATTTTATTTTCATTTTTACACCAGTAATATTTTTAGAGTATTTTTCTTCTTATTTAATCGTAATTGCATTTCAAGAATTTACTCTAAAAATTTATTGGTGTGAGAAGAAGGCGGCCATCTGCTTCACAATCTTGTATCATACACATACACTGTTAAAAATTTCAGTAAATTTAATGTAAATATTTATCCAGAGTCTCTGTAAATTTACAGTAATTCTTAATTAAAAGTGAATAATCGAGATTCTCAATCTTTATCCTGTATTTTTACGTAATTTTATTATTTAATTATTTAATTAAAATTAAAAATTACTGTTTCTACTTTAGAAAAAGCATTTCAAGTCCGAAATACATTCTCAACTATAATTGATTAAATTAATATTAGTTACTAAAATGAGCGAGAGTTTTCTGTCACAGAGTTTTCTGTTGAAATTTTTAACAGTGTAGCTATTCATTTCTCACGCTATCAAAGCAGTGTTAAGTTACAAACATTGTTTGGTATTTGTACTTTGTCATAGTCTCAATAAACAGGTAAAAATTTTGCGCTTACTCATTATTTTGGTGCTTCAAATACTGAAGAATTTATTTTGACACAAATATTTCTTTCTAAATGTACAGACAGAAAAAAGAAAAAAAACCTTAACTAATTTCGTCGCAAATTGTCCTATAAATATGCGACTGGTGTCAATCGATTAGTAATAACGTCTATTTTATAACGATATAGTTAGATTTTGCTTAAGGGGTCGTCTGCATATTAAAACAGGCATCAACTTAATTTTTTTTCAATGCCAACCCGTTTTATTGTCCTCATATTCAAATTTCTGAGATCAAACACGGTTCGGAAAAAGTCCTATATATATATATATATATATATATATATATATATATATATATTAAATAAATTAATTCTTGACAGAGTTACAAGCGAAAATGTATTAGGGGTCCGTCTATATATTTAGAAAAAATAAATTAGGATCTACAATAGAAAGGACATTATTCATTAAGAATCATACCAGAAATAAAGTACAGAAATTTTAATTATGAAATAAAACTAAGTTAATCTAAAAAAATGTATTGTGTTTATATTTAAACTTATTTGAATAACTACAGTTGACTCCCGTATACAGGGATGGAACACTGGCGCAGAATTCATACTGGTATTTGTTTAAGAAATTTTGCTAACTATAATATCGTTGATTTATGATGTAAAAAATTTGGTTACATTGATAGTGGTATGAGTTCTGCGCCAGTGTTTCATATCTGCGTATAACGCGCTACCGCAAAATGTTTTTCATTAATAGTAATACAGCCTGGTAAACAGTCCCGTATAACGTTTAAGATAAGTTTAACATTTTCACACAGTTACTCAAATTTTTGATTCCTTTTAGGCGTAAATGGCTTATATTTTTTCTTCTTAAATACAGTTTGTGAATTTTTTTTTCAAATTAGTTTATTTTTAATAACAATGAAATAGTTTATTACGTCACTTTATAAGTTAAAATTTAAATAGCTTGAGGCATAAGAACCGTACAATATACAATTACAAGATTGTAGATAGCAAGATAAAATAATAATAGTAATAATAATAACAATAATAATAGCGGTAAAATATATATATATATATATATATATTTCTGTTGGGTATATTTTTATTTTGTATAGCATGTCCTTCTATAAAGTGTTACATTTAACATCTACAATATACAATATACAGAAATATAGATAGAAAGATTTAAACAAAAAATTAATTGTAAAAATCTGGGAAAGGATATTTAATATTCAAGAAAAAAGAGGTACTGTTTAAAAGCATTCCTATTTTGAGTAATAAGTCACACCTTTATACGTTTCTCTAAAACATCAAATTATTTAACAAATTCATGATTAAATAACTAAAATTTTGTCATCAACAATCGAAACGGTAAATTTCATTCGTTTATAAATACTGGCGTCCTATAAAGAGTGAAACAAAATAAAATTAAGAAAAAAAAGAAACATTTTTTAAAAGTATTGTTTCAGAAGAAGCCAGATGGTGGAGTTTATTATTCTTTTCGAATGCCATGAAAATTTCCCGCCTATAATGCATTAATTTAGGGTGATCACAGACCACATTTTATCCTTGAATCTTCCACCAGTATTTTTCTTTCGGAATTTTAAATAGCATGTTTGCCCCATTAATCAAGTACAAATTATCAAATAAATATTCTGGTTGAAGAATAAGGGAAGAAAGGCGGGTCTGTAACCACCCTGTAATTTTACAAAAATAAGTTAATTTGTGTAGTAAACATCGAAAACTTACTTAGAAAACCACAACAACAACAACAACAACAATAATAATAATATTTTTCAATACTGGACTGAACTTGGATAAATTGGACTGATAATGTATGTCCCCATGACGCGATTTCCTATTTCGCAGAACGGATCTCCTTCGTTAAACAGGAGTCTACTGTACATGAATTCTTAATTATGAAACGTGAAAGATCTATATCTTCAAAGTGATAAGACATATTAATTTGTTTTAAATTCTTTTTCCATTATATATGGGAATTTTATGCCGCGATTAGAATTAATCAAAAATAAATAATATTGCGCTTTCTTTCAATAATACATTTTATAAGATTAAAAAAATAAATAAATATTCAAACATTTGATTCTGTATTAAAAAAATATAATAAAAATTAAATATTTTATTATGTTACATCTCGCGATATAATTTAAATAACATAAAGCTTACAAAGAAATGCAAAAATATGACAACAAGATTAAAACAGAAAATTCGGGGTAAAAAATCTTATAAAAATTATTAAATATTAATAAAAAAAAACATACACACACATATATATATATGTATGTATATTGTTATTTAAAGAATAAGCCTCGCCTTACCGCATTTTATAAAACATCACATTGAATTTGAGGTGTACAAACCCTACAATATTCAAATATTTAGCGTCGAAAAACTAGGAAAAGCTATTTAATATTTAAGAAGAAAGACTCAATGCAGAGCTGCCAACCTAATCCGGCAAATTGTTAGTACCGCCCCTTTTTCTACACCACTTAATTTTTAAAGTAATTTTCTTCAAATATATTTGTGATGAATTAAGAAGAAAAACAAACTCTAAGAAATGACTGGTGTAGAAAAAAGGGCGGTACTAACAATTTGCCGGATTAGGTTGGCAGCTCTGTCAATATATCAAGATCAGATAGGTTCCTATCTTGTAAAGTTAACCACGCCATTACACATTTTTCTTAAACTTTAAAAACAAAATGATCTTGTATTCGCGATTAAATCATTTAAATTTTGTCTTCAGCAATCGATGTACACTGTTAAAAATTTCAACAGAAAACTCTGCGTAATCTATTATCTTAAGTCTTACGTAAAATTATAGAGAAAAATTAATTAATTTTTATACATTCATTTTACTAACTAATATTAATTCAATGAATTATTGGTGAGAATATATTTCGAACTTTGAATGCTTTTTCTAAAGTACAAACAGTCATTTTTTATTTTAATTAAAAGATTAAATAATAAAATTACGTAAAAATACAGAATAAAGATTGAGAATCTCGATTATTCACTTTTAACTAAGAATTACTGTAAATTTACAGAGACTCTGTATAAATATTTACATTAAATTTACAGAAATTTTTAGCAGTGTACTAAATTTCATTGATGTTTATGCATAGCAGCATCACATATAGAGTCGAATAAAAATATGCAAAATAGTTTTATTTTAATAAAGTTTCAGTAATACAGAAGGCGGAGCTTGTTTTCGTTTGGATTTCTTTCACAATCTCTCGCCTGCATTGCAGACAAAAATAAGTTAACTTGTATAATAAACATCGAAATGTTGCATAGAAAACAATAAGACTAACATAAAAGTAAATTAAAATAATTTTTCGTCAGTTTATATGAAGATATTTACTTATAGATAACACAAATTTTAACATGTGATGGCTCCCTAACAGCATTAAAAAACGAAATGTCACTGTAACTCGAAAAAAAAAAAAAATGTTAGGAATGAGCTGTAATTTTTTTTTTTTTTTTAAATTCTGTTTTGTAGGGATTTTTTCTATTATCTAATGAAAGTTGTAAAGTTCTTTTTATAGACGCAAAAAGTTTTAAATTTATCTGTAAAAAAGTTGCTTACAATACCTTTTTTCTGATACATTATTTTATTACAGATTTATGCGAAGTGAAACATCTTATAGCTCAGAGTTGCCAACATTTATAATTTATTCCAGTGTATTATTAGTACCACCATCTTTTCGTACTTCTACTACTTTTTTATAAGAGTAGTTTTCTTCCTATTTAATCTTAGTTACATACTGGGCAAAATTACTCAAGAAAATAAGTAAGGGAGAAAAAGGGCATTACTATGATTACTCCGGCATAAATTATAATAGTTGGAAAATTTGCATATTTTCATTATGTCCTCCCTTCAATTATTAGTACTATTATTATTCCGAAATGGTAACTTTATTATACAATTTTAATAAAAAATATAATTTCAGAAAATTTTGGAGTGGAAGGCTGATATTTTTTATACCAACTATGTGAAAAATACCAGAGCCGGGAATCGCACCCGGGCCTTCCGCTTTACGTGCGGATGCTCATACCATTGAGCTACCCTGGCTGATTGCCAGCTAGGCATTTCTCACACAATATCCGTTGGCAAAGTCACCGAGTCTGTAAACACAGCTGTATCAAGTGACATTAATATTCATGGCACAACTCCAATAGACAACTCCAAAATCAGCCAGGGTAGCTCAATGGTATGAGCATCCGCACGTAAAGCGGAAGGCCCGGGTTCGATTCCCGGCTCTGGTATTTTTCACATAGTTGGTATAAAAAATATCAGCGTTCCACTCCAAAATTTTCTGAAATGATATTTCATGGTTGATGAATAAAAATCAGCCAGGGTAGCTCAATGGTATGAGCATCCGCACGTAAAGCGGAAGGCCCGGGTTCGATTCCCGGCTCTGGTATTTTTCGCATAGTTGGTATAAAAAATATCAACCTTCCACTCCAAAATTTTCTGAAATGATATTTCATGGTTGATGAATAAAGTCTATTGGAGTTGTGCCATGAATATTAATGTCACTTGATACAGCTGTGTTTACAGACTCGGTGACTTTGCCAACGGATAGTGTGTGAGAAATGCCTAGCTGGTAATCAGCCAGGGTAGCTCAATGGTATGAGCATCCGCACGTAAAGCGGAAGGCCCGGGTTCGATTCCCGGCTCTGGTATTTTTCACATAGTTGGTATAAAAAATATCAGCCTTCCACT